>JAUFSD010000014.1:1200000-1531648 GCA_033030425.1 Verpa conica
TGTACTATCATTTGTTGGCTACATATATATACTCGGGTCAGAAGAAACCTGATCTGAACATGCAAGTATTTTAGACTAGAGATGTCTCATTAAATGAAGTCCTATTATGTTTTTTTTTTTTTTTTTTTTTTTGCATGTTTAGGTTCCTATTGCCTGACCTGGGGTAGATGCTGGTTTTTTGCCCTTTTTTTTTTTTTTTTTTCTTCCAAGGAAGTGTTTATGAAAGGAACGAATCAGAGGATGGGAACGAAGTAAAGGGAAGAAAAGAAAAGAAAGAAAGAAAGAAAGAAAGAAAGAAAGCAAGGAATTCATCATGACGACTCCAAGAAAGGTAGATGAAGATCTAGATGATGTCTTTATGGTGATCCTTAATTAATGATCTGTAGTTTAGAGCGTACCTCCCCCCCTTCCTTTTTTTTTCTACTGGGTGGCATGAGGTTACTAGTGCTAGAGCTCTTTTAGTATTTAATACTAGTGGTCGACGGGCCCACACGTGCGCCTTAGGTTGGATTCAAAGGCTATGGCTTCTTGCGCCGTAGTAAGTGCGGCTGGAAGCTAGCGCTGGTGCAGAAGTGGTTTATCGTGAGTAGGGTAGCGTTATTGGGCTAGACGGGTCGGTTCTTGCCACCTTGTGAATGGTTGTAATGTATAGATAAGATGTATCGCGTCATAGGCACTCACTCGATATTCTGGGCTGTGTATACCGACATAACGGGGGGGGGGTACTCTGGTGTAGGTCTCATTCTGTGAGTGGATGTAAGGTGTATTCTCATTGGGTAAGCACTGTGTTTAGTAGCCTTTTTTTCTTCTTCTTCTAGGCTTTAATTAAGGTGTTATAAAATACTGTGTATGTGTGGTTTTTAAGTAGGTTAGCAACAGAATAAAATTAAGGAGACCAAAAAAAAAAACCCCGAAATATAAGTTTTATATGAAATACTGGCCTGTAATCCAGCTCTGGCTGGTCCCATAATGTAATTCTCATATATTTTCCTAAATTTCCAGCTTTTGGTCTCCGCCATTCCACTCCAGGGATATCAGTATATATATAAAAAAGTACAGTTAACTATGAACCCATAAAACCGGAACTCAAGTATTAACACAGCTAGCTCGGTGCATACTGATATATCCAGGGTGGACCAAAAACAGTTTCAAGCACCACCTCATTACCATCCGAGATCCGAGATCCAGATAGCCTTCTTACAAAGTAAGAAAGCCCCACCCCCTATATCAACTGTCAACCCGAGGGCTGTCTTCTCTTTGTATATTTTTTTCAAGTACCAAGCAAACAACCTTTAGATACTTCTAGCGTACTTTGAAGTGAAGGACTGTTACCCTCGGTGAAGTTGAAACCTGAATTTGAGATGCAGTTATCAAGTACAGCGAGATCACCCTATAATAATAATGAAATTATAGTATTATATCCTTGTATAGTGGATATCTTTACAAAAAAAAGGCTCACTACACACAAAGTAATTCCTTTCTGGTCGGGAATGCCGTACCCTTACAAGACGATTATTCTTATAACTCCATCGTTTATAGGGTGATTGTACTGTAGTAGACTTAGCCATCTTTTTAGACCTCGTAAGGATCACAGGGATGGGCGCCGTCGTCGTCTAAGGCCGAGATTAAGGTACTTTTCTCGAGTACTAGGTGAATCGATTCTATATTTCCTATTCGAGTCGCTATGGAGTACTGTAGCCAATGTTGGAATACCATTCTCAAGCAATAGACGAGCTACATCTATCATTCACATCTAACTTCATAATAGAGTGTCATATTTCCCCCCTTATCCATAGCTAGAATCAATAGGAACTCCCTTTTTTCAAGCCGTAAACAAACCAAACCAACCTCTCTCGGGGGAAGTACTCTCCCCACGCCGCCCGATACGAGGAGACTATACCACTATAGTAAAATAATATTCATATAGCCTTAAGAAACCGCCTGATTAAACGCCTCCTATTTTCTCCAAGGTTGGGGTCGATACACAATACTCAAGCATCTGGCTGATCATCTCAATCCTGACCTTCCAAGCGAAGGAAAGGTATTCCTATCAACTACCTCTTTTCATCCAAGGAGTTAGAACCCTTCAATGCCCTCCCACCCCCTTCTTTCGATACCGCCCTTGAAAACTAATTCAACAACCCAGCTCCTCCTCTCTCGAAAAACTTAAAAAAGCCTACTCACAACCCGCCGTAGAAGCCATAAACCCCTTAAACCCCTCGATCCACAAAGCATCACTCCGAGTCTCTTCTAGCTTACACAAACACGTCCACATATTTCCCGCTCAGCTGTTGATTGATTCTAGACAAATTTCTACATGGAGTTATAGGTGATATGGCGACTTTTCTCAAAGGTTATAAAAGCTAGATTATGCGGTTCCTTATATATACTAGTGCTCACTTTTCATCTAAATGATTTTAAGTCAGAGATCACTCCTATAAAACAAGTAACAGGGGAGGGAGGGGAGGGGTGGGGGGTTGGAACACTTTAATCAAATCTACAACAAAAGTCATATTTCTTCCTCTTTTTATTTATTTTTTTAGAGGGGGGAGGGGGATGGTTGGTATTGAATGAATGAATTTATCATAAGTACATGCAAGGAGGGTTGGTATTGATTACTAGTGATAGAACACATAGCGTAGGAGTACGACGACACTTGCGCGTCCCAAATACACACCAATACCCCTTCTAGAAATCACTAATATTGTGGCTGTTTCAGCCACTTATTTATTTTTAACTCTATCTAGAGGGTAGTATCCGATCATAGATTATCACTCACTATTAGAAACGCATTTCATATAACGTATCGAATAGGTATAGTGTGGAACACGGGGGTATTATCGCGTAAGAAGCTTAGTCTATGAGGTATCCTCTAAAGGGGGAAGCTCCTCTTCATCTCGCTAAATATGCAAGGAACCTATATATGTACTATATTTAACTATATATGTAATGGATTATATAGATATAGTACTAATAGCTTTCTTTTTTATTAAAGAAGCTCGGGGGAATTATTCTTAATAAATTTCATATACTATAAAAATGTAAGTTTCAATTCGGCTTTTTTTCCGCTTTTGGTTGTGAGATGCATAAACATTCAACTAAAGGGGAGTCTCGGGGGGTATTTATATCAACTCGTTATCCCCGTAACCCGTAATCCCCGACAACGTGGCTTCTCATAATAGATCAACATACAGACCGGGGATTACGGAACGGAGTGTAGAAGATGAGGAAATGGGGTGTAGAAACAGTACAACAATATAGAAAAGAGAGGCTCACTGGACCTAAGGGTCTACCATACCAATTCGTATTGTCACATGACACCAACATTAGAGACCAGCTAACATACCCCAAAAGCCCATAGAAACGTTAAAGATACGGGACCCAGCATAACTCGTACTTTTATAGGATTAATAGCATAAAAGATGTGAAAAGAAAGTATGTACTATGTACGACTGTAGGATGCGATGTACGTGCATCAACAGTCACTCGTTTTTTGACAAAAATCGGTCGGATCCGGACATCCGACACAGGATCTATGAGTTTCTCTAGAGGGTTTTTGAAAAAATGAAAGAAAAAAAAGAAAACATTATGAATCCTACTCCGTATAACGCCAGATCTCTAAAAAAAAAGAAAAAAGAAACTATGTCTCCAATCCTTCCCCTCATGATTACGTTAATTCTTTATCCCTTAGCCATGAACCACCGCTCCATCGTTTTGATCTTCTCCTTAGCTCCGGTATATTATTGACTCTCTCGACCTTCCCATCAGCGCCTCCTCTTACAACCACAACCTTTTCCTTCTTTTCCCTCTTTTCCTCCTTCGGCGCCGGCTGCTTCTGCTGCTGCTGCTGTTCCTCGCCTAAGATGCTCCCAAAGCTACTCCAAGCCCTATCCGCCCATTTTGGACGGCAATTATGGCACGCACGGGCACTGCAGTTATCGCATACGTAGACCCAACGGAAATAATGCTGCCTACGACACCGTTGGCAATATTCATGTACTTCCATTTTCAGATCCTGAGGCGTTGATGTTGACGCTGCAGTGTAAAAGCGGGTTACGGATTGATGTGTACATTTTGAGAGTCTGGGAATCGCTAGTACGGAGCCTGTGGGTCGCTGTTGCTGTTGCTGGGGTTTAAAACCTAGGGATGAAAATATCGAGGATGCTGACGACGCTGATAGTCGTTTTGATGTGGAGGGTGCGGTGAAGATTTTTGATAGTGGGGGGGCTGTGACTTGTACGATTTCTGCTTGCTGGGGCTTGGGTGTTGGGAAGGATGCAAAGAAGAGCATTACAGGTGTTGGTAGTATGTGAGCTAGAAATGGAAATGATGGGATGGACCTGGTCCTTTTGATGTGATATGTATAGCTGTATTAGACGAGATGTCGAGGAGAGATGAAGGAAGAGGAGGGGAGAGGAGGATAAGAAGAGCAGAGCAGGAAGAGGTAGATGTACTGTTTGTAGGTTGGATGGATGCACACACAGTAAGGCAGGCCCGGAATTGAATGTTATTATTAAGGTGAGCCGGACAGCGGATACACGCAGGGTTAGGGCTGGCAGCTGTAGGGGCCAACCAGGCGGAAACAAGTCTTTGGATCAGATAAGATTAGATGCCAAGAAGTGTCAGCCTTCGGATCGAAACAGCTCCGCCGCTCCTTGGCCTGGGATTCTGGGGACACCTGAAACATTACGCACTGTGCACGCCATTAGCCATGATCTCTGGTGATAGGCGATGGATGATATGATGATCTGAGGATATGAGGATATGAGGATACGAGTACTATAGACATCGAAGGATGAGGATCGTAGAGAATTAAAACTCGGAGAATTGAATCTTGCAATAGATTGAAGGGAACAAGCACGGGAATCGGCGATGATCATTAGATTCTGTCTGAACCCTACTGCCTGTACCTGCTCTATGTATAGTATGTATCTACATGTATCTACATGTACCCACCTTGTTACTGTGTGACTCGGGGTGGATCTCTAGAGATGCAGCAGTCCTCAATTTACCGGTTCAGGTAGACTTTCACGCGAATAGCCAAGCGGTAAGCTGAGAGCAGGGAAGATCTCAGGCAGTTGGACAGAAAGAGTAACCTCGCAGCAGGCAAATTCGGTGTTGACAATATCGACGGCCAGCCCCGATACCCGACGCAGCTGAAGATCCGATTAGGCGGCTGGTCGGTTGTTGCCCTCTCCAGTCTCCTGCAGTGTCCTCCACTCCCTCCCTCCAGTCCCCCCTCCTACTGCCTCGGTTCTCTTGCCAGCTCAGACCTAAGTAAAGTGAGTCCCTGAAGTTCAGCCCCTTCCTGCCCTGTCTCTCCCTCCAACCACCTCAAAGTCTGGCTGTTTATTGCTGCACGACCCCACACTTGCTTGTGCTCTGTGCTCTCTCTTCTCCTCTCTGCTCCTCTCCTCTTCTATCCTCTCCTCTTCCCTTCTTCTCCTAGCGCTCTGCATCGCACATCTTACATCTCCCTACATCTGTCAGTTACAGTAGGCGACTGTTGCATCTCAATTCCTAGTTTATTGTTATTGTTAAACAAGGTTCGTCATCACTGGTCTCTTTTCGCGCCCGGCATCATCCATTACATATATACACACGCGTTGCAACTGTTGGTTGGCCTGGGCCTGGCCAGGGGACACGACAACAACAACCCTATCCTTCATCTTCATCCTTCATCCCTCTCCCCTCACATAAACAAGAAACACTGTGCTCGGTCGCGTTGCTAATTATTGTCCTGGGAAACACCAGCATTCACACCAATGGCCGAAGTCACTAAAGAAGTCATCCGGAAGGAGATCACCTCCATGTCCTCCTCCACCAAGCACAAGACTGGTGGTTTCGGGGGGGTTGGGTCTGGATATATGCAGGTACGTAGGCGCGATTCCTCTTTACGTGATTGCTCGGGTGCTAATGCACAATCGTGCCTTTTTTAGCTCTATTTCAGGCAGCTCCAAGACAATCCACTGTAGCTTACCCCCCCATCTTTCTGAACGTGTTTTTCGCATTCCGTTCGCTTGGCCGGCTGGCGGTCATGCTTTCCAGATATGCATGGAATACTGACGAAAGAATTATGTGCATAGGCGGACAAAGATGCTCACCTCTGGCACGCTTTCTGCCCTCCAGGAATATCTTGCCTCAGTGATCGCTCGCGATAGAAGCAGGGATGGCTCATACTTGACCCCTCGCGTTCCCAAGATGGCCGTGTATGGTGCCCTTATCTCAGCACCGCTCGGACACATCCTCGTCACCCTTCTGCAGAAGAATTTTGCTGGGCGCACTTCTACCAAGTCCAAGATCGCGCAGATTGTCGTGAGCAATCTTCTCGTGTCACCGATTCAGAATACGGTTTATCTCGCCTGCATGGCTGTTATTGCTGGCGCGCGCACATTCCACCAGGTCCGTGCAACTGTCATCGCTGGGTTCCTTCCCGTCATGAAGGTATCATGGTGCACCAGCCCGCTCGCGCTGCTTTTTGCCCAGAAGTTCCTGCCGCCGCACGCGTGGGTGCCGTTCTTCAATTTGGTCGGGTTCGTGATTGGGACATACATCAATTCGGAGACCAAGAAGGGGAGGCTCGCAGCTCTCAAAAGGAAGAAGGTATGTTAATTATATAAACGTCGTAAAACTTTAAACTAATTCTTTTAAAGTTGCAGAGAGAGAAGAAGTCCCTATCGGAAGAGCACGTCAGCACCACCAAGGAGTACTATGTCCGACGAGACCAGGGTGGAATTTAAGGAGGAGGGAGGAATATAGGAAATAAATACTTTTATATATCCTTTCTTATTTCATTTCTTTCTCTGGGACAACAACGTATCAACACACGAAATGTAGGAACTAGGGAAGGTTCCATCAATTCACCCTTAATTGCTCTATTTTCTCTCTTGGTTTCATCTGGATCGTTAGCATTCCCCGCATGGGGTGGTTACACTAGACTTTCTCCTTCGGGCTATCTAAATCCTGGATGAAAAGATCTATTTGTACCACATATTTCTCATATTACCCTTTTTTTCTCTTTCTTTTGTTGTGGGGTTTCTGGGGCTGGAATGGAATGGTGTGTATTTGTGTACGAGGAATCTGTAGATCAAGGTCACACAGAATCAGTCAAAAACGGATGGAGATGGAGAGTTTGGAGTCGGGTTAAGGAATTGGGGGGGATCAGGGGGCAAGAATTTATATCTTGTCTAGTTTTTTTCCTTTCTTTTTTTGTTTTAAGGAGTGAGGATGTGAGTTGATCTTGATTGTATTCTTTTTCTTTACCTGTTACTTTTTCCTACTTTGTTACTCTATGTACTTTTCAAGCGACTCAGAAGCAATGAAAGACGTTTACATGAACATGTGACCCGAATGATACACTATGACTTTGGAAGCACCTCATTACCCGGCCTAAACAACCACACTACCAACCCACCAAAATATTTTTTTCCCTCACTCTCACCCCACCAAACAACCCCTAACCACACATATACAAACAGCAATAATGGGCCGCATCACCAAACCCAAATCCAAACGTAGTTCCCCCCTCCCTCAATTAACCCAAACCTTAACTAACACCCACTCCACAGCACCTTCAACCCGGACTCGTGCCGCACGACGACAATCCTCACCCTCTCTCGGGCTCGACAAATCACTAACCACACTCCCCAGAGCCTCCGACGACCCAAACATCAGCAACAAAGAAGCCATAGCGAAAAAAGCCGGCGACGCAATGTTACGCTCAACACTAGGCGACAACGGCATCAGTAAGCGGAAGGGTGGTAAAGAACCGAGTAGGCAGAAAAAAAAGAGAATGCAAAGGGCTGTTGGCAAGGCTGAGGCTGTGATGGAGAGGTTGGATAAGAAGAGGGGTGATAGTGCTAAGAGGGGTAAGGTTGTTAAAGATAGAAGGGTAAGTTTCTTTTTTTCCTTTCTTTTTTTCCTTTTTTTCTAGAGATTTTGAACTAAATTTTGTAGGATGATTGGGGGGTGTTGAATGGGAAGATTGAAGGTGAGGTAGAGGCCGTGAAGTCTGGTGCGGCGGATGTAGTAGTGTGATTTTTTTTTTTTGTATATTATTGGAGCGGCGTTAGAGGCGTTCGTTAGTTCGTTCGTTCGTTCGGATGGATGGATGGATCAAAAGGGTACGGCGGACTGCAGCGACCACTCCGCCATAATTACGGAAGTGAAAGGCCAGAATTCCCCCCCACCAAAATTTCCCTCAAAGTCAATGGGCCAATACCTATATTTAGACTACTATGTGCTCTTGATAGATAAATAAACTCCCCCTTACCTATAGCACCCTGGCATGTAAGTGGAAGAGGGGTGGAAACAAGGTTTTTGGGTAAACTCCCTACTTATTACCCAATTGGGACACCTCAGGCTTGAAGTAGAGAGATTAAAGCTACCCAAAGACTTTATAGACCATTAGGGATACCTTAGCTAGGCATACAAATTCTTTTAAAAAAAATTTTTTTTGAGGGGGGGGATTGTGAACAAAATTTTTAGAGATCTCTACACCCACAATATCCCAATTTCGCCCCAGGGTAAGGGTCTCTATCCTAAAGTCTTGCTTCCACCCCTCTTCTACTTGCTTGCTAGGGCATTACATGTATAGGTGAGGAAAGGTGTATTTAATTATCAGGACCATAAGGTAATTCAAATGTATTTATTAGCTCACTAACTTTAGACGAAATTTTAGTGGGGGGGAGATTCTGGCTTTTCACTTTCGTAATTATGGCGGAGTGGTTGCTGCAGTCCGCCGTAAAAGGGGTGTTCTCCCCCCCCCCATGCTTTAAATTTTATTTATTGGGTTTTGAACTGTTTGTGGGTCTTGGGGTTGCCTTGGCTTGCTCTGTGTACCTGGAAGTGGGTTTTTTTCCGTACCTATTTTAGATATAAACTCTGGGAGCTGCGTTGGAGAGCTGCGCATATCTAGATGCTTTTGAATGTGGGTTTTTTTATATGGTCGACGGTAGGAATTGATCTCATACCTCAAACATACCACTGTTATCAATAGGCCTTCTGGTGCTTCGGGTCCCTTCGCCTCATAAAAACGTCTCGACTGTCTTGCATAAATACATCGAAGCCTAGTAAGGGTCATTAAACTGTTATATATAAAAACAATTTTATAGTTGGTATAATATACTCATATTCTTGGTGCCTACGGTATTTATCTGCTTTGCCAGTACCACTCATGTCACTCATGTCACCGTCTTGACACTATGGCACTTGATATGTGCCAAGGCTTGATAAGCCACTTGACGTAGTTGCCTTTTTATAAATTCATGTTCTTGGGCTTAATCAACTACGTTTCATCTCCAATCACTGAACTTATAACACCGGTTCATTATGGACGACCCCATAGACAATCATTCTACCCTCGGTCTTCGCCCTCCGTTCACCGCTGAATATACTCCTCCGTCTATCGGTCTACACTCATTCACCATCTTCCGCCATCCTGGCTACAAGAATGGTACCAACTTGCTCTTCCGCCTCCCAAGCTTAGACGGTAATCATAGCACTCGCGGCATACATCATGGCACTGCACTCACCGCCTGTTCGATTATTGCTTGCAATATGCCTGGCTTCCTCTCACCAATTCGATTAGAATCTCCGCCCCCATTGCTACTCGTAGTGCCGGATCTAGACGAGCTCTTGACAGCTCCGGAATACTACTTTTATCCGCGAGCATGGGTTGGGAGCTCCGCCGTGGGTAGCTTCGATCTCCAGTATCCAGTGTGTCCAGACTTTGAAAATTGGCAATTCCCTCACCAAGCGCTACCACTAGAATGGACAACTACACAGGTATTCTCCCTATGTTTTTTTTGCAAGCTATAGAGTTATTATACGTTAGCAAAACTACCCGAACATTTGCATTGCAACCACATTTTGTATGCAAAAGCATCTTTGGGCAAGTTTTACTCCACAACCACAATAGCTATAAGAAAGATAATTTTATTTATGGAACTCCCAGGGGCTATAGTGGCTATAAGCTTAGTGTGACTGTTTGTGTCAAGCTTTTGGGGTGGGGGTTGTGGGAGATTTGCTTAGGTGCAATCTAAATGTTCGGGCAGATTTGATAACGTATAATGGTAACCCTTACCCTCCGCAGCCAGAACTACAGCATCTCTCGAGCGAAGTGCCTGCTCCTTCTCAATATTCTTTTGCTGTCACAAAGAGAGATCGTATTTGCAGAGTTTCTGGGTTCAGCGACTGTCTACAGACAGCGCATCTTGTTCAGAAGGATCAATATAAATGGGTTTGTTACCGCCAGAGTTACAGCTCACACAACGCTAACGAATAAAGCAGTTTGGGATCAATGAAATGAGTATCTATAATCTCTCATTACGCCTCCCTCAGGAATTTATCACCTCCGATATCCAGAACTGTATTAGGATCCGTGCAGATCTGCATCTCGTTTTCGACGCCGCATCCTTTGTCTTTGTTCCAAAAGCAGGCAGCTGGCGAGTCCATTTTCTTGCAGTTACGAGAGACTATGGCGGTCTATTTCATAATCGCGAGACAGAGGGTCTCATGGTGTCGAGGGAATTTATTTACGCGCGGTTCGCATGGTCGGTTCTTCCACTAGCTGGCGAGTTCGCCGGGAGAGTAGGAGTGAAAGTAAGGGTTCGAGATGAACTGGCTGGGGATTGGGTAGACAAGGTGGTTCTTAATGAAGTTATACCTTTTACACCAGATGTAAAGAGAAATAAGAGGAGAACTGGTGAGGGTGCCGGTGCCGGGGGCGAGCAGACAGTCATAGGCGATCCTAGCAGTGAGGCGGTGCCAAAAAGGACTCGTAGATTTAGCACCGAGAATATCTCAGAGGTCGAACCTCTAGAGATTCATAGTGAGCCTACTCCTGGTTCTAGCGCTATTCCCTTAGAGAAAGCTTCAAACCCCGGTTTAGCAGAAATAGTGGGTAATGGCACTGCTTCTAGGGGTGGCACAAACTCTCTTGCTAAAAGAATTTTCAACAATCTTGGTACAGTTCCCTGGCTCTGCTCTGTATTACTCGGCTAACTCAGCGCACTATAGTGGAAAGCGAGCCAAAGCGAGCCTGGAACACGATTATGTGGCATCCAGAATCAGATCGTATGAACGCAATACGGGAAAAATGGCTGACGGAGCGAGAACCAGGGCATGCAGGGGAGGTTAAAAGGCAAATTGAAATGCTAGAAGCTGGCATGGTGTGGGGGGATGAGGATGAGGAGTACTAGATATTAAGGGTAAGTGATCAGAAGAGGCTCTGGTTGGGGAATGGGTATGCACCACATATGTGGGGTGCGGTTAATTGGTTGAGGCTTGGAGCCACGCTGTAAATTTTTATTTAGGAGTTCTCCCACCCTCCTATCTTAACCACTTTCATTGTAGGTGGTCTCTTTTCCGTAGTTATTCTCGGCAAAATTATCTGCTCGAGTTCCCTTGTTCTCCATAACTATAGTACTGGTTCTGACTCGATTTGTTTATAATATAAAAGTGAGCTTCTTTTTTTCTTTTCCTTTCTCTTCCCCTGTAGTTTTTTTAAACAAATGAGGGAAATTTGGCTCTTGCTTCAAATATACATGTATATTCTACTTGTGCCAATGAGTCAAACATGGTGTTTAAAGAAATGACACTAGTTTTACTACTCTGTGGTATTAGGATCATTGTTTAGGTCATCTACTCACCAAATATCACTCGGAAGTAGCGGTGCCATTAAATACTTGGTCGATTTTCGAAGATTTAGAGATTTTGTTGGTTCTTTTACAGTACTGGTGCTATATAGGACACTTGTTCATACCCCAATATTTATATATGTTTTCTTTTGTTTTTGTGATATTCCGAAAATACTAAAGATCCCAACTGCTAGCGACCACAAAATAAGAGTCTTCTCTTCTAGAAGCCCAAAGAAAATTATAATAATGTACTAGAACTATGATTTAAGGAGTCGCTACAATCTTCGCAGTTACATCACCACCCCAAGTACCGTTTGAAAAAACAAGCTGTTGTACCTGATCATTGGGTAATTGATGGATAAGACGTAATTGCAAGTTGACATCAGGGTTATCCCACACCAAGGCTGTAATAGCAGTACTCTGTGGAACATTCTCCCATATCTTAGCTATCACCCAGCCAGTTTTTGTGTCGTGATAGGACTCGATCATCTCATTGTTCGCCGTGATGCTGTAGACACGCTTCTGATTATCCCTGAAGGCGAGGCCAAAAATAGCAGAACCCGGAAGGAATCTAAAGTTGTTGATTTCATAACCACCTGTAATTTTTTGTTCTAGTAAGAGAATAAGAAAATATAAGGAGATGGAGAAGAGGGTACCTAACATCCAATCGTAGCCGGGAGGAGTAAGCAACTCTCGGAATTTGCAATCATCATCCTGGAAGTAGACGCATGTTGTATATAGCTTATCTCTGGGGTTAGATACCATCGCAAGAGAGCTTCCAGGGAGAATTTTATAGGTGGTAATTTTGTTATTAAACACCCACCCCCCCATGACTCGTTTTAGGGAATTTTGTAATTCGTTTGAGGAGAAGATCTGAGCCTTGGAAGCAAACAGAGTATTCACGGTCGAAACTGTCAACGGGTTGCATGAAGGAGGTGCAGGCGAGTTTGGAGAAAGGGGCAGCGACAATTCGTTTATCTTCAGTGTCAAGAATATCAATATTATACCACATATTGAGAGAACTAGTCCAGTAGATCTGTGGTATACTTAGTTAGAGTCGAGATGGACAAGATTTTAGGGGACTAATAGTACTACCGAGCTAATCTCAAACCCGTTATTTAGGTAATAAAGATGAATCTAAGGCTGAGTAAGCTAGCTATTACTTCAAGACAAATATTAAGGGAATTTTGTTAATCTACCTCCCAGTTGTTTAGGCCCCGAAAGCAAGTGACTGAAAGAGGGGTATTCAGCATAACCTTGTGTTTACTGCCAAGGATCTCTACGATATGCCAGCTCCCATCTGGGTGGTGGCGCGACTCTCTAACTATGCTATCCGTATCTTAGTAGTACAAGATAAAGATTCCTTCGAATGAGCAGGAAGCTAGGGCAGAGCGTGAAAGGATCGTCATTGTTCGTTGTGGTGTAGCTATTGGGGAGGGGATAGCTGTGCTAAAGTGGTGCGTATTGTGTAATATTCAGGCGGCAGTATCTCGACACTAGAATTTGTCAGCCACCATGTTAATTGTGTACATAATGGCTTTCTAGAGACAGTTATTGTGACTTATATAACTTATTTATTATCAAAATTTAGTAGTTATGTGGGGAGCTATGTATTAATGAAGTCAGTATATTAAAAGTGCAACAGAAGTCTAATATAAATGACGATATGCATGAAGCATTATATAATGAACCCTCGGGGCATATGATCAACTGTGATACTGCAGCTATTTGGTACTATTTAATACCATTGTGGTAAAATAGAGAGGGCGAGAGTAGACTGAAGGCTTAGGGGGACTCGCTGCAGCGAGTCCCCCATACTCCCTATATATGCTCCTAGAGGCGAAGCCTCCTACATCATAGTAGGCCTAAAACCTCCTTGTACCCGTACTATACCTATTCGATACCCATAATAAAACTATCATAAGATAGTATTATATGATTCATGGTGTATCACTCGGTCCGGGAGTCCTAGAATTAGGGCTAGAGAGCTCTGCGAGGGGTAAATAAACTCCTCTCGTTATCTATTTGTCAATAGCTCCCATAATCTCTTGTAGTGAGTAGACCCTACACCGGCGCCCGATATCCCTAGCCAATAATCCTACCTGTACCCTATCTGGAGTCTGGTATCAAATCAGTACATATTTATATATAGTCCACGCTAAGTCTAGCCCTTGTTGGCCAATGGGTATGATGGGCCCTTGACGGGGCGTCCCCCTATAGGTAGCACCCTCGAACGGGCCAAAATCTTGGAAGCCATTTAAAAAAAAAAACTACAGGGTTTCATTATTCATTAACCCTATACTAGTGATTTAAGCTTCACTTGATGGTTTATCTTGGGTACTACAAGAACAAGAGCTAAATTATGACTGTATTTCGTTTGGTGACTAGCATGGCGTCACTAACCAACCACAGGCTAACCTTGACGCCAACCCCAAAAAGGCTGGGCATGAGACACCAGACCAACCCCCTTCGTACCATTGACACTCCACCACCAGCGCCCCACTGGCTGTAATACATCTCTAGCGATGATTGCCATATCGCCATCCGCATGCCTCATAAGTGCTAGCAGAGGGGATGTTTCAAAGTAGTAATATCACGTATCTACAGTAAGTGCATCCTCGATAAAGCTTCTCATATCTCTAGCTTGATGTGTTTGGTGCCTGCCTCTAACGTAGACTCAGGCTTTCCTAGATGCATCAGTGTCACGGCCCCAGCAACAGAGAGGACTTAAAGAGTATTCCTGAGGTATGTCCCTCTATAATTTAGTGCTGCTCTACACTCATTAATTGATCCAATAGGAATTTTGAAAACCATCAAGTACCGCCGCATATGGATTTAAGATTGTCGGGATTGCTGGAGTGAACAGTGTCTTCCCTCCTATAGTGCTTGCTTCCCAAAACCCTCTTTAGAAGTAGCCGCTTATAACAGTTACAGCGCAATTGCCCTATAAGGGATCGGGTTATAAGAATAGTCGCCTTGTAAGGGTAAGCAATCCCGGCCAGACAGGGGTTATTTCGTGTGTAGTAAGCTATTTCTGTAAGGATATCCACCCTATAAAGGTACAATAATGGTCTGATTTCATATCATTATAGGACGACCTCGCCGTAGCTAGAGGTATTTGAATGTCATTACACATACAGGGGATGTCCCCAACAGAAGATATACATGTTCTGGTACCTTCGAACTTCCGAAGTGTTGAAGGATATATTACATTCTTTGCATAAGAGAGTAGGCCACGATAGAGCCATCTCTAAAACGCTCAGAGTAGGGGTGTAATCTGAAATTGTCTGGAACTACAAATGATAAGTATAGAATGCTTTAAAGTAAGTATAGCAATTCTCATGGGGGGCAATCAAATCTAGGCTCTGGTTGGAGTGGAAGAGATGGCAGATCTCTTTCTCTTAATTGCTGAGGTTTCAAGAATGAAAGCTATTATACCCGAATCTGTCGAGACCATTAGAGCCTTTATCATACGACAAAAACAGGCTATGAAGACCTAGTTTAGCGGATGTTGAAAGGCGAGCAATCATAGTCTAGCAAAGGACTTCACCTATATAGCAGATTTAAGTGGGCTCCTGGCCTTTGGCTAATGCCAGTGTTATACTGGGGTCTACTTATTTTAACTATGCTAGGAATAGTATTAAAAAATAGGCTGGTATTAAATACAACTACTTATAATTAGTATCTAAATGACCTTTTAAGAGTAGGTAGGTCTTATGGGGTAGTCTATGGCCAAAGGGCAGGTTTAGGTTCGTGTTGCTTAATACCACTAGCGAGAAATGGAAGAGTAAGTTAAAAATAGAAGCGGATAAGGATATAAGAAGTTACTTGAGGCACTCTAGGACTCAAAATTGGGGGGGAATATAAATTTCTTATCTTACCTTTATACAAGGCCGTACAAATGGAGACGCGGGGTTAACTATATGTATGAATAATCGTCATCATCAGGAGGCGGGGGTCGAGTGATAGCCGATGAATGATTACATCACCAGCTTAGTCATAGAATTCTTGTTGCAGCATGCCAAGCATGACACCAGCGTCATGCAGCTTGGAACCTTAATTGCACTGCACCGAAACACCTCGAGAATTATCCCACGTCCAGTTGCGAATTCTACAAAGAAGCTTGAACTTGTATCGCCCCGCTGCAAATACCCGCACGTAGCTATGCCGTCAGGTAGCGATGGCGCTACTGTCACCATCATGGACCCCGACCAGCTAGATCCCGACCAGCTGGATCCGTTCAGCTCAGTCCCTGAGAGGACAACAAGGGGAAGACCTCTACTTTTACCAATGGTATATTTCCACATTTCTGAGATAATAGTGTAGGATGAGGCTTTGTGAGCTAATAGTGTGCATGAAGGGTCGGAAATTGCGCCACTTGAATGGGATCGTCATGAGGAATTTAACCACGCAGAAGGTACCTTCACGGCCGAGAGGGAAATCGACGGATGACGACTCTTTAGCTGGGGCTTGGAAGACACAGGGAAAAAATCATGCTATAAACTCTGAGCTACCACGGAGCGCTGCGGGAGGCACCGATGGGGGCGAAAGTAGTGCTGCAGGGGCTGCTGGCTTGGTCCATTCAAAGTCGTCAGGTGATCTACCATCGGAAGCACTTGAGAGGCCGAAGCACTCAAGACGGCGAAGTACACGCGGAAATCTGGCTGGATCTGAGGGACTGGTGAGGCAGAAGCTTCTAGAAGATATCAGAATGGCGGATGTCTTTTTTTCTCTGCATATTCCAGAGCTTGGAGGTGGGCGCTATCCTGCTTCGATTTTTCTTCTGCTATGGGGGCGATGTGAGAGAACAGGAGTACTGAGTTGAGAGTCCTGTCTATTGTGTGGACGAAAAATAGATGAGCCGATTTATGTTAGCGAGGTTGTTCACAAGTCGATGGTGAGTGTGTTCTAAATTGGGGAAAGCTATAAGGAAGCTGATTAGAGAGTCGACTTGCAGAATCCAAATTTTCAGTCATTTGATCTGTCAGATTCTGGACCAAAGGTCTCGAGGAATGACGCAGTTATTATCAAAGTATGGTCTAACGTTAGTGATCATTTTGAGCTCCTCATCGAGATGGACGTCGAGCTAGCTTCGTTGCGTTTTATTGGTAAAAGTGTTTGTAGCTGCTACCTATTACTATGAGGGAGAAAAACTGACAAAGCGACTTATAGCTTGAAAACTTTCCCTATCCATTTTCGTCAAACTGTATAATATTTTCCCTATCAGATGGAATATATACTATAATCACCGATCTCCCCGTGCCACTCCCGAAAGAACTTCGACTAGGGGGTCACAACATGTCTAGCTCTGTCTCTTCAATGACATTCTCAAGCGACTACGTAATTGTGCGGTCTAACTCTAATCCCCCATAAGTTATTCATACTAACATATTCTAAGCCAACTTCCTCCTATGACTCAGTGAGGAAGCTCAGCAACCTCGAGGACTGCATAAATGACGCTCAAACAACAACCTCTAAAGTCTCTTCCCAAATTAGCACCCTCCTTTCCCGTGAAGCCATCCCTCTCTCCCTCCTCAAACAAACCGCTGCAGCTACCGAGCGACGCAATGCAGTACGGAAGGCTCTAGTAGCAGAAAAGAAGCGCCTAGAAGCAGCTACAATAAAGCGCGATAATCTGAAAAAGGTTCTTGACTCACGGAGAGAAGCAATGGTATTCGGAAGGGAAACCCAGACCAATGGGGAGAAATACCTTGCTGAGGCTACCGTAAAGCTAGAGCGGTGTCGAAATGATCTCGCGGAGACAAAGAGGGGGCTAGAGGGACAGAGGAGGAGGATTGTTGAAGATTTGCAACAGATTTATCCAATTGAACCGGTGTCGGATCAAAGTTTGGGTTTCACGATCCGTGGGCTGTATCTGCCAAATTGTAGCCATGAAGATCACGAGGATGAGACTATCTCTGCGGCATTGGGATATACAACTCATATGACATATCTACTGAGTTTTTACTTGGGTACGTATCTGCGGTATCCTGTGAAGCCAATGGGGAGTAGCTCGTTCGTCAGGGATCCGATTAGTGTTATGGGAGGGCCGCGGACCTTCCCGCTATGGATGAAGGGGAGTGTTTATTTTCGATTTGAGTATGCTATTTTTTTGCTTAATAAAGATATTGAGCAGGTAAGTTTGTGCTTTAAATATAATAGTGGGTGATGGTTGCTAAGATAACGTGCGTAGTTGATGGGTTCGCAGAACTTGTCGATTATGGATCTACGAAATACGCTGCCTAATCTTAAGTATTTACTGCTGTATATTACAGCTGGGAACACTCCAATGTAAGTTTTCCTCCATGCATTGCTCTTTTTGTCCGACATACCCTTTTGATTTCGTCGGCTCGGGGGAAAGAATGAGTAGCTAATTTTCTAGTATTAGTCTTGAGCGCGAGCGCCCCTCATCTCCGTTTATAAAAAGTCTTCGCCGAAAGCCCTCCGAACGCAGTTCCGCCAACCCTATCATTAATGGGAGGTCTGTAAGTCCGGTCAGCAGTCTACATACGAGGAGAGCCATGTCGCTGGAGATTCCAAAGAGGGATTTTGTCGATCTTTCAGAGCTTGAGGATGGGAAGGGGGAGGTTGTGTATACTACTAGTAGGCTTAGCAATCGTGTTGGGGGGTAGAGTATATGTGCAGTAAAACATGGGTTGCATGGCGTAGGAGCGTTCGTGTTTTTCTTTTATCGGGAACTAAGGGATGATGAGGTGGAAAAGGGTAATTGGTAATGATAAAAAAGTATAACAATGAAGAAGGGGCGTTTTAGAGTTTCTTTTTTTTTGAGGTAGTTTTGGGTTTTATTTTAGTTTTGATTTATGATTGTTTTAGTGGGTAGATAATTGGTTTAGAAAGCTGATAGCTGTTTCATCCCTGGTAAGCTCATGCATCGCCAAGAGGTCGGGGTATGCGGGGAAAGCTTCAAAGGTACAAGCTAATGTGGGTACCTGACTATACCTTAAAGGTATGTAGATACCACAATAGATCAAGAACCCCAAACCTCCTCATACGGTAAGGTATATAAACCCAAGAAATGTCCTCCCCCCTAAACCCACAAACACCAATAACATCAGACAAGATTGAACAAGAACAAACCTTCTCCAAATCAATTATCCAAAACTTCATCTCCAGCCTAGGTTGTGAATTCACTCCTCAACCCACTATCAAAACCACCAGCACACTCGAACCCCACATCCGCGAGACATTCCACAGCTGGAACCTCCCACAAGCCCATCTGGACCCACTCCTTAGACTAGTACCCGCCGTCTGTACGCTCGGAGACCTAGCATTCCACCACCTACCCCAACCAAGCAGAACATACATCATAATCCTCATCATCTTCTTCCTCCACATCGACGACGTCTCAGAAAACGGAGCACTCCCCTCTCTCACCGAATTCACCACCCGCTTCGCACGAGGCGAACCGCAGCAGAATCCAGTATTAGTGCAGTATACTCGGCACCTATCCATTGAGACACCGAAGCACTACGGACCCTATGCCACATCCTGCATCATCAAGGCGGGCTTAGACTTTATCATCGGGTGTAATCTAGAGGCTGTGTTTCCTAAAGCGCTTCCTCGGTCGAAGGGGTTCCCGAGGTTTGTGAGGACCAAGACGGGGGCCGGAGAAGCTCTCGCGCATTCTTTGTTTCCGGAGGAGTTGTTCCCGGAGAAGGTGTGGTTGGCGAGATATGTTGCGGCTGTGCCGGATATGGTGGTTGTGAGTGATTTGACGAATGATGTGTTGAGTTTTTATAAAGAGTGTGTGGTTGGGCGGGAGGAGAATACGTTTATTCAGATGTATGCGGAGTCTAGAGGGTGTTCGTTGGTGGTGGCGTTGAAGAGGGTTGAAAAGGATGTAGTGGGTGCGTATTCGGCGGTGCTGGAGGTGTTGGGGTTGGGTGGGGAGGGGCTTGTGGAGGTTTATGCGGGGTTTGTTAGGGGATTTGTGATGTGGCATTGTATGCAGGAGCGGTATAGGTTGAGTGAGCTTATGGAGTGGGGGGTGGGTGGAGATGGTTCTGTGGTTGGCGTAGAATTTGGTGTTATCTGGAATAATTATTAGAGTCTCTTCTTTATCTTTATGGAATACTTATCGACCTTACTTGTGTATCTACAGTCACTAGCAAGAAGTCCTCGTGATCGCATACAACACACCAAAAATAACTGAATTGGGGCCCTTATCACATAGCCAACAGAAGTTTTCTCTTAGGATAATTTTAGGAGAAGATAAAGAGCATGTTAAAGGGTTTTTTTGGTTTTTTGATTGCTATTCTAGGGCCCTAGGAAGTCTAGAATATTTTGGTTGCAAGAATACCTCTAGGTCCCAAGCAAATCTTGCATAGCAACAGGCTTTCCACACAGAATATTTTATTCCTCCCTAGAAATACCCCCCTATAAGATTGAGAATCTAGAACTAGTATCTCTAGATATTCAAGAATTTTTATTATGGCTTTATAATTAAGAATAATTGTGGTGGTATTGGGTGGAAAAGGCTGAAAATCGGGTACTTTTTGTGTGTATTACCCCGATCACGAGGACTTCTTGCTAGTGACTGTACATATAAAGCAAGACTTTCTCGCATTCTAGAAAACCGCCTAGCATCGTTTGCCCCAAGAAGACCAATACTTTATCTCATTAGTTAATAGTATTTGGAAAGGCATGGTAAGTATAGATAGGATTTCGGTTTCTGTAGACCTCGCGCTTTGTCAACATTACATATGCTGGTAGTACTTCATTGTAATGGCATGCAGACCTCCACAAACAGGACCTCACGACAACAGAGATGAATAATCCCCACAAGAAATACATAAGTCTTATTCTTATTACCCACCTCAACACCAACCAACTGCAGCAAAAAAAAAAACTCATACCTTATACAAATCATGCAATATCACTCGACCTAACCTCACCATAGAATATTACAATATCTGAAAGAGAGAGGCAACCTCTCTTTATTACCTATCATCCTTATATAACAAAATACATATTCTCCCACTTATACCAGACAAGGCTTCTGCAACACATTACCAAGAATCTCTGACAACAAGTACTGATTATTAATAACCACCCTGGGGGAGAGAGAGAGAGTGATAGGTCAATACACCAACAAATAGATAACCTCCACACACACACACACACACACACACGACCCACTCCTACCTATACTTCAAAAGTCTATACAAAGTTAATCCTACCGAACTCAAGGACAAATGCGCACCTTCATCAGCCAAATCACGTTCATAAAACGTCTAACCGAACAACTAGCCCTAATCCGCGTCACCCGCGAAGCTGGCGTGCAAGCGGCGATAGCGCGCGAACGCGAAGATACGGCTGTGGCATGTACGGCTGGTAGGGCGTTTGAAGAGGGGTATGTAATGGTTGAGCGGGGTGATACTGTGTTTATTGTTCCTGGGAGGAAGGAGGATCTTGTGGTGGGTGTAGGCGTGGGAGATGCGTTTGTGGATGTTCCGTTGGTGTAGGTGGGTGGGCTGTAGGGCATTTTTTTTTTGGGTGTGTGTGTGTTTGTTTGAGGGACCTTTTGTATGTTATTAGTGTTCTTGTTATTCTATAAGCTTTGGTGGCTTTCTTGCCTAAAATTCTAGACATATGGTGGTAGGATTCTGAGTAGCTATAGCTTGATAAACCAATAGAAAGATATGAGGCTTAAGTTTACTCCACAGTGATAACTCCTAGAGGTTCTGGTATTTATTTCGTATTCCCTCTCCGCAGCAAAGCAGCGCCATACGCCACATATACAAACATCTATTTCCATGTTCCGTACTATACATCCCTCCACTTTTAAAAAGAAAAACGACTTTTGATTTCCCCGGAGAAATTGAAGTAGAAAAGAGAACGATAAAAAACCAACTTCCATTACCCTCCTTAATACAACCAATTTATACAGCCCCAGCAGCCGTACTACTCCTCAACACACTCGCAATACTATTCGGTGAAACACACCCATGCTCGCAGATCACCAGCTTTACACATTCGCTTGGTGTAACATCGTATCTAAAGCTATCCACACGCGTATTCTCCATATCCCCCCATCCCGCAAGCGGGCCAGTCACACGTTGCTTAGTATCTGACATAATTACGAGAAGTTGCGGGTCACCTTTGAGATTGTTAGAATATGATACGGTATCTTATGATAGGGGCACATACCGAGCTCGTTGGATATAATTCCGTCAAGATTTATTTTATCGCTGAATTTGATACTCTCGCAACACACTACAACGGGGATCCCTTTTTCCTTTGCGGCAACAGCAACGCTGGCAGTGCCGGAGCGCGAGTAGAGTGCACCGTCTGCCATGATCGCGTGTGCGCCGAGGAGAACCCGGGTTGCGGAGGTGATGGAGTGGTCGAGCGCATATAAATGTATATAATCGCATCTGATACCTGCCTCTGCCAGTCCTTGTAGAAGGTTCTTACCCTCTAATAATGGGCGGTTGTCAACCACAATGACGTTGAATCTTCTTCCTCTCTTATGGGCTTCTAGGAGTGCACGTTCGACGACTTGGGATTTACCGTACGTGAGGATCGTATCTCCGGTTTTAATATAACGGGCGACGGTTGTGTTTACAATCATGTCATCTGCGACTGTAATCTTCTCGCGAATAAAATTTTCGATCTTCTCGATGAGGAGTTTCTTGGCAGCTTCTTGGGTGAGGTCTGGGGAGATGTTGGCGATTTCTTGTTTCAGCCAGCGGATGCTGTTACCCATTGCTGTAGACATAGGGCGGGCGGAGAGGAGGTAAGCAATTTGGTGGGAGAGATAGTGACCGGGTAGATGGCGAGAGAGAGTTGACGAATCAGGTGTTTCATAGTCATGAATTACCTAGTTATATTAGTTAAATTTGCGAGTGATTTCCTGTGACGTAACATACTCTCTTCATAGCCAGTAGGAATCCCATGCAACGGGCTGTGCTCCCAGCGAGAACATACTGATTTATCTGCATTCCAAGCGTCAAGATCGCAGGGTGCACATCTGGGTGTGCATTATTCAATCCAAACACTGTCGTTTTCTTCTTTTCGTTCTGCTCGACCGCAAGATCCTTTAGTAGCCCTACGAGACCTCTATCTTTCGCTGGCTCTACTATAACTTCCACCCCCTTCGCTACAGGCTTAGCAGCTTGGTTGGTTGCAGATACATAGATCGTCTTGACGATCCCACCAGCGCCAGAAGCTTGTTGGGCGGTGACTGGTGCTCCTTTACCCCCTCCTTTGGCAGGGGTATCTTTGGGACCTGGCTTCGGCCCTGTTTGTTGCGGCCCAGGTACTCCAACGGATGATTTTGTTTCGGCGCGACGAGCGGCCTTTTCTGCCTTTTTCTTCTCCTTTAGTTCTTTTGCTGAGAGTTTTGAGCCGCCTTCTGCTGCTGCCGCTCCTGAGGCCGCGGGTTTAGCATCTTTTGCAGGCTTCGCATCTTTTGCGGGTTTGACAGGTTTTGTAGGTTTCAAGGCTGACTTTCGGGGAGCGGTAGGTGATGTGTTCGGAGGTGATGCGGGAGTAGTGGAGGTACCAGCTGGGGTTGCTGAGGAAAGTGTAATTGCTGGGGCCCCCGAGGTGATGGGAGTTTTTGTATTATCTACCATTTGTGGCGAGAGGCTCAGTAGAGTCTGTGTATTATTGTGGTTGTTGAGGTTGTGTGGGTGAGTGATGAGCGATGGGATGTTGTTTGTATGGTGGGGTATTTACCGTTTTTGGTGGGGTGGTGATCTTAAGAGTCATGTTACTAAACTCTGAGGTCGAGCATGCCGGGTAACCCTCCAGCTGCTACCCTGTCTATGCTGTACCGGGTAACGTTTACTGCGACCTTGAACCCTACATTCATTACCTGCGTATATTATAGCCTCTGCCGAGGATTATCGTAGCTTGGCCCGAATTGGGACCGTCTGAGGCATTCTCCGGTGAACTGGAAACTGGAAATATGCACCGGAGATTTAAAGCCCTTGGACACCGGGACAAGAGACGTAGGTCTATCATGACAGGTTTGTGTCCTCAGTTCTAGATATCACCTGTGATTGGCGTGGATAAACTCTTTTGCCCTAGCGATACTGCCAAGGGTCCTGCGCCAGGGGTCTATCTAATTCAATCCTCAACGGCCAATCCCCTATTCTGTATTCATCTCACCCACGCGACGAGGAGGAAGGTGAAGAGGTCAGGAGCTTTTATTGCTGCCTGAGACAATCATCTTTACCCATCTCAGCCAGTTGGCCCTTTTTCTTCTACAGACTCACGACACAGCGCAGCACAGCACAGCACAGGATTACCGTATCCAACAAGCGTAAAGGTCCTGCGAGGGAAAGATCGGGACAATGTCACTCATGGAACGCGAGGCGTCGCGACAACGCATATTTATTATTCTAGGTGTCTTCGGGGCCATCATCTTGTTGACGAACCTGGCACTTATTACTGGGACGGATTTCGGCTTTAGGATAAAAAAGCTTCATGTCCCGGAGGTGTGTATTCAGTGTTCTTTTATACCGCACACCGGGTTTCTTCTAGCTTCAGGGTTGCTTCTTCTAGCCTTGGATTCCTAGAGTCCGTCCTAGGGTTCTATTGTGTGGTTTAGCGGCACTGAGATAGGGAGCTTAGGGGGTGAAAGCTCAATAACTGACCTTTCTACAGATACCAAAACTTACACCACTTGACGACATAGACTTTGATAAGTCCTTCGAAACCGTTGACCGGCATCCGATAGTCTCGTTAATGCGTGATGCCGCCGAGCGATTTCGCGCTTACGACTCTTCCCGCTCACAGACGTTTGCGCAGGCTGTCAAGACTTATAGGTCTAGGTATGGACGCCACCCTCCGCCCGGATTTGACAAGGTACGTCTCAGCCCCCCCATCTTTGGCTAGAATTGTGGTAATATCAAGAATTTAAACTGACCCACCGTGGGAAATAGTGGTACAAATTCGCCCGCGAGCGCGGGATCTACCACCTCGACGACTTTGACCAAATCCACGATGACCTCCGCCCGTTCTGGTCCATCTCTCCCGCCGATCTCCGTATTCTTGTCCATGGCATGCTAGCCGAAGATTCTGGCCCCTCCGGCCTCGCTGGTCTCGCAATCGTCAATGGCAAAGCAAAGATTCTCAACAGCAAGGACAACTGGCGTGCAGAGACGTTTGCGAAGATGCTTAATGTGTTCGCTAAGGACCTCCCGGATATGGAGATCGCAATGAATAGGTTGGATCAACCGAGGGTTATCGTTGAATGGGATACACTACAAGAACACTTGAAGCGTGAGGAGCAGGGTCGGACGATGCCTCCGGAGGTCACGAATGAGTTTACCAAGAGGAAGGAGATTCCCACTGATACAGTGTTGCCAGTTGCGGAGTGGTTTAGGGCTCCCGGGAAACCGTATATGGATCTTGTTGCACCGGCATGCCCGCCGGACTCGTATGCGAGATTGGCTACGACAATGTCTCCCGCTACTGCTGAGGCGAAATACAAAGTCCCAGATTCTGGGGGGTTGGTGTCTAACTTCAACACATCCAGTGACCTCTGCACTGTTGGGCCGGCGATAGCGGATCTCCATGGATTTATGTTCTCCGCGTCTAGTATTGTTGCTACCAAGAAACTCGTCCCCGTGTTCGGCGAGTGCAAGGTCAACGTGAACAATGATATCCTCTTCCCGGCGAATATGTACTACAAGAAAGACGACCGCTATGATTATAATCCCAAGAAGGATATTGCGTGGGAGGATAAATCAACGACTATGTTCTGGCGCGGCATCACCTCTGGTGGTGTCCAGGATAAAAACACATGGCGCCGTCTCCACCGCCACCGCCTCGTCCTCATGACGAACGCAACAAACCTCGATAATACCAACCAGACTGCCGACATTATGACATGGACCTCCGACCTCGAGAAATCCTACGTCGAGAGCAAGGGAAAATTCCACCCTGGCGAGTTTGCGGAGAAGTACACAGATGTTGGGTTCCCGGAAGCCAAATGGTGTGTACCGGATGATAACTGCGGATGGCTGAAAGAATTCTTTACGATGGTTAGTCAGACGACCTTGACGGATCAGTTTACCTACAAGTACTTGGTAGACGTGGATGGACACTCGTTCTCGGGACGATGGAACGCCTTTTTGAAGAGCAGGAGTATGGGAATCAAGGCAACGATTTTTAGAGAATGGCATGATAGTCGCTTGTTTGCCTGGTTACATTTTGCGCCAATGGATAATCGCTTCGATGGTATGCTCCCTGTTTGCCCCCCCTATTGCGGTCATGGCTAATCACTCGCGTAGATCTGTATACGCTTCTTACATACTTTATCGGCCTCGGCACCTCCGGGGGCGGCTCACAGGGTCCAAGGTCGGAATATTACGTACCGAACCATGACTTTGAAGCTAAGAAGCTCGCGAACCAGGCGAGGGATTGGGCGGCGAAGGTGTTGAGGAAAGAAGACATTGAGATTTATATGTTTAGGTTGATGCTGGAGTATGCAAGATTACTAGACGATGAGCGGGATAGGATAGGCTATGGTGGTGATGGGAGTGAGATGGAAGAGAAGTGGAGTCAATAGGCAGGTAAAGAAAAGAAAGAAAAAGAGCTATGAAGTATAGGGTAAATGGGCGTTCTTTTGTCGGGAAGTTTGGTTGCTTTGATATATATATATTTATTGGATGATGATTCTTTTCTTCAGAACATAGGGGGGTATATAGTGGATACATATAATTTTTGAATGATGGGAGATGGAACATGAGTAGCTGTGATGTGGTCTATATAAAAGCTTTGTTCAAATACCATCTATATGCTGGAATGTCTTGTATAAGTTGCATGAGTGGCCTAGATTAGTCTTTATAAAATAGAGAAGCTCAGTTACTGATGACCACTTTCTATGCATAGAGTGGCTATTACATCATGGACCACCACTAGACCTCCTAGTTTCTTAAGCCACCTCTAATCCTCACTAGCAACACCCACTCTAACTGTCACGGGACGCTTATGTTATGTGGCTCTTGGCATATATATATGTAACTAGAACCTCTCTTTTCTTGATTATCATGATCATCTTTTTCGTTTAGCTAGCATTTTCCAATAGGACATTGGTCATCATTTCCTCATCGAGTCTTAGGGACCGAAGGCGGACATTACACTAACCACCACCCAAACCACCACACACTAAAATTCTGAACGTCTCACGGGAGAGAACAAGAGCTCCATGAGCACTCTGAATAAACAACAAAAAAACATGATACTGTGAAGTATGTATAAACTTATAACAGAAAAAAGACCAAAGCCAAAACATTCATCAGAGACTGATAGTCGAAACCTGGTACGTTTTAGATAAGACCAGCCTCACATCTGATACTAACACACCATAACAGGTAAAAACGACACGAGATCGATAGAACACGTGGTAGATATTACCAAGGAGCTGCAGCTCATATTATGTGGGCTGTTCCTGGCTTTCTATTGGGTCGTCACTGGCTGGATAGTACAATAGAGTCTGGAGTGTTTAGAAGTGGAACTCTCCGTATCAGTAGGATATGGTTTGAGGGTTGGGGTATTGAGGGTTGCGTATAGCCTTTATAAAAGGCTAGGTATAACGCGACTTGATGCCCCCTTGAGGTTTCGTTTTGTGGATTGTACAGTTGTCTCTAGGGGCTAGGAAATACTGCTAGGACAGCGGACGCCTAAGGTGACTGGTAGAGACCAGGGCGCTAGTGAGTGTAGTAGAGGCAAGAGTTTAGAAATTACTATAAACAGTGGATTGATACCCATCTGTGGAAATATTAAGGAGGTAAATTTGCGTGTAAGTACGTAATCTTACAGTCAATCTAGGAGACGTTCATCAATGTCTGCGGAAACTCAGGAGGTCTGTTTATTGCACCTACTAAGGACTAAGTTGTGAAGAGGGGGGGGTAATTTTTGGGGTGTTAGGATGAGGGGAAACTCGTTAGTTTGCTTGTACTAGTACATCTTTACATCAAGGAAATACTCTCGTTAGAATAAACGATGGTAAGTAGCCCTAATACCGGGGTTTAAATTTATGAGTGGATTAAAGCTTACAATATAATATTCTATCTAGTGTTTAGGCTTCAAAGGCTCAAAAGTCCGGGTAGCTCGGTATCCCCAAGTTATTTGAGGAGAATTCAGTGTTAGAAGCCCGGCCCAGAACCAGCTTCTAAGGAAGATCTAGAAATTTTGTATACTGTATAGAAAGTATATCTATATACACCGCTATCCGGTATAAGTTATAGATTCTCATGTCAATCCTCTAGCAACCCTAGCTGCTATAACTAGGCTGGGATACGCTCAGTAAAAAACTCTCTAGCGTTGAGATTTTAAAAACACCCTACGATGGCATTAATGGTCTAAGTTAACATAAGGATGATCTGTGTAACGATACTATTTTAATTGGAATAGATTAGGCAGTGTCTACAAGAAGGCTGGTGAAGCACACGTGACTAGAAAGGCTATCGCTAAAATTGGGGAAGCCATTACTGGGAGGGGTTTCGATAAAGGATTAGTTGTAATATGGATTGAAAGGATAAACTGTTTGGGGAAAGAGTAACGGATAACCGGGAAGGGATACTGTTGGGAAGATCCGACAAAGTATTGCTAGAGGCCATGATGAAGGGTACTTTTTTATTATAGAGCTTTAGAACGTAATCAGGAAGCACCTGGTATAGATGGTAGACAACTATGAGCGAATGATAGGGTGCCCAGATCCTCAAAGAGCATCTTGTACCTTAGGAGTATCTGGTACTTATCGAATAGGCAGTAGTTATTGGAAGGTTTCTATGTATAGCGTATTGGGTTGGGTATACCCGAGTGGGTGTTGTGCTCCTAGTACGCTGAGGATTATTCATCCGAGAGTTACTTAATACTCCGATTTGTATTCTACTCTCCTAACTCTTTCTTGCGCCAGGCAGGCAGGCATGGGTTAAAGTATCTATTTTTATTAAGACTACAGGGTTACGTTTAAGTAATATCTCTCTCAGGTTTTGTATGTCAAGGTGGGAGAGTAGCGTTTTTCTGTTATGAATTTTATCAGCGGGTATCAATATATAGCTGTATAGCCTAATTTGCACTATTTATAGAGCACAAATCCGGAATATTGGTAGCAAAGATATAAGTCTACTCCTTACCATCTGATGCTAAAAAGTTCCAGAGATACTTCGGTGATCAAGGACCGTCAGCCAAAACAAGGCCATACAGACCACTCCCAGCTAAACCCTCCCAGAAAGGGGGGGAAAAAAGGCCTCAATTGAAGTCTCCTATCCGTAATAAATAAAAAAAAAGCTCTAAATTTGAATTCCAACCAGTACAAACCCCACTCTAATGGCCATCACCACCCTTTGTAAAAGCCTTATACTCCTCCGCCCCCAATAACTCATCCAACTCCCCCGCATCTGAAATCTTAATCTTCGCAATCCATCCATCTGCCTCGGGGCTCTTATTGATCAAACTAGGCTTACCCTTGAGCTGGTCGTTTGCCTCGACAATTTCTCCAGAGACGGGGGACATGATATCCGAAGCCGACTTTACAGACTCTACTGCGCCAAAAGTCTCACCAGCCGCGACTTCAGTACCGACTTCGGGAAGCTCTACGAAGACAACGTCACCGAGGGCATTGGCGGCATATGCTGTGATTCCGATTGTGGCTGGTGGAGGTTAGTAAGGTAGTAGTCGATGGGGAGGATGAGGGAAGGAGGGAGGAGGGGAGAACCAATGCCAGAGGTTTCAGAACTGTGAGATATCCATTCATGATCTTTAGTGAATTTTGTGACTAGAATTATATTAGCACTCATGTCTTTATTTTCCTACTTCAATTCGTCATGCATGATCCACATACCAGAAACCTTCGCCGATACCGAAAACGCCCTTCTAGAGACCTTCGCGGTAATGACTTGAGCCCGGCTACTACACCTGATTGTCGAAAACGCACGGAAAGAGACTGAACGAGCAATTGAGGCCATTGTGAAGAGCTGAAAACAAAAAAAAATAAAACAAGCCTAGAGTAAAGAAGAAAAGAAAAAGAAAACTCCTAAACGTCTCTCTCTCACAGGAACCCGCCAACAACCGACGTCCCCACGCCACCCCCGCGTATCACGTGCGAGTCTTGGCACGATAAGGAAACCTTCTCTCCCAACGTTCCAACACGCGCGCAATTGAAAGAAAAGAAAAGTAGGAGCCAAACAAGAATACCAATAATGCTGTACGAACTGATCGCCGTGGTATGGGTTATTTTTTTAAAAACTTGCAATTTCACTATACACAGCTAATACAAAACAGGTCCGCGGCCAGAGTCTTCAGGAAGTTAAAGAGTGTGTTTTTTTTATTTATACCCCCCCCCAATCTCTACTTTCTACCCCCCTAGATACTGAATTCCCACTGACATTATCAAAACTATAGTATCGCTAGATCAGCTGGTCTCCTCGTGCTGAGGAATGGAGGCGTGGTCCGTGGGTATACGAACTGGGAGCGCCTGCTCCTGCCGAGAAGGACACGGGCCCATGAGGCGTTCCATACTCAGGGTCAGTACTTTGTGATGAGGTTTGACTCGAATTCTACTACGCAGCAGGAGATCAAGAGGACGTTGGGCCTGGATCCGAGGATGGTCAATTACTCGATTGTGAAGCTGGGGAAGAAGTTTGAAGAGGTGGCGACGGTGGAGGGGAAGTCGTTTAGTTTGAAGCCTTTTTGATCGGTGTGTATGTGTATTTTGTGGTTAGATGAAATGGAAGTTTGGATTTCAGGTTTGTTGGTGTGTTTTGTTGTGAATTGCTTGGTGGGAGGAGGGTCTGGTGATGGTTCTTTCTCTGGATGTGCTTGGTTTTTGGTTGGATTTGGGTATTTACGGTTGGTTATTTATTAGTTTGCTGTCGAATCGAGCCGGATTAGCAGGGTGGGTATCATTACCTTGTCTTAATATTAGGGGGATATAGGAGGGAATTGTGCTTGTAGTTGGGGTCAAGAATAGGGGTTTTCCAACGGGGTAAATTAATTACTAGAGAGGGTTATAGTACCCTCTAATGAGGATATGAATACTCTGCAAAGGATGTATCAGGATATCATATACCAGTGCCATCCCTTCATGCTATATCACTCACTATTAATATATACAAGATCTGCAGTAGTGTAGCTGCAGGTCTCACTCAGCGAAAAAGTGAAGATTGATCATTTCCCATCCAAACCCTCTAGTAATAAAACTACAACACAGCACCTTTTTGATCCTCCCACTTCTCCTCAAATACTACAAAGAACAACTCTCCACCACGATCTGGAAATATATTCAGAGGATGCTAAATAGCTTAATATGCCCCACTATACCAAAACCTCCCTATTCGAATTAATCACCCTCAATATCTCCCCCGCGCCCCCATTGACCAATCCCTCTGCCACCACCCTCCCAAACTCCTCCGCCCCATCTTCACCACTGACACTCTTCCCCTCCTCAAACTCCACGCTCTCACTACCATCCAAACTCACTACCACCGCCTTCATCTTCAACTCCTCCCCCTCCCACCTCGTTTCCACCCCAATGGGAACCGAACACCCGCCCTCAAGCGTACGCATCAACGAGCGCTCAGCCAGACATGCCAGAGTAGTCTTCAGATGCACCAACGGCCTCAGCAGCTCTTCCGCCTGCGAGTCCCCCTCACGGATCTCGGTACCAATTGCACCCTGTCCAACAGCATGTAAAAGTGTCGGCGACGAGAGTGGTGCAGTGATCCGGTCACCGAGGGAGAGACGGAGGAGCCCTGCAGAGGCGAGGATTAAGCACGCGTACGAATTCTGGGGGTCGTCGAGTTTTGCAAGACGAGTACCGCTGGAGAGTGTTAGTTTTTCTTTCTTTCATAAAGACGGTAGGAGGGGGGGGGCTTACATGTTGCCTCGGACGTCTTGGAAGGTTAGGTGGGGGTAACGTTTTGAGATTTGGGCACTACGGCGGACGGAGGAGGTTCCAACTGTGGAGCCTGGAGGAAGGTCTTCGAGAGAGGTGTATGGAGAACCGGATTTCATTACGAGGGCATCGCGGGGGTCTGGTGGTGTTAGTTGTAATTGGGATATATGGAATTGAAGGGTGGGGTATACCTTCACGCTCGGGAATTGCACTGAGCTTGCAGCCGGGAGGGAGCTGTGTGGGCATATCTGGTACTCAATGGGTCAGTCTACTACTCGTGCTGGCTTATATGTGGGATAACCCCCCCTCCCCCAAGACAGACCTTTAAGTGAATGTACAATTATATCTAGCTTCCCCTCAAGGAGTAACTCTTCCAGCTCCTGTGTCCACAGGGCTTTTGCGCCAAAGGAGTGTAGGGCTTTTTCCTGGTTATTGTCTCCGGTGGTGGTCATGGCGATGACTTCAAAGTCAAGCTCTGGATGGGCCTTGATGAGGAGATTACGCACAATCTCCGTTTGAACGAGAGCCAGCTTCGACTTACGAGAGCCAATATAGATCTTCTTCCGGTCTGAGGGCGCAGGAGAGAGAGAGGCCATGATTGCAGTGTATGCGCGGACCAGGAGATAGGAGGACATGATACCGGAGTGACTGAACACCAGCAGTAGATGCCCGCATCCAATGCAGAAAAGACGCCAAGCCCCGGCGCCCACACAAAATTTTAGTGAGCGAGTCGACGATCACCAGAACAGGCACAGAAGAAGAAGGAAAACATCCAACTCTCGCAGTCCAAAGGTGATCATATCAATCCTCTACATCTCCTCAAGAGTTCTCAATCGTATCCTGTCTGAATAATGCTCACCAGGGCCATCAGCCGTTCCCTGCTGACTTCAAGGTCAATTATCATTCCTCGGCAGTGCCCCGCCAACATCATTCCCACAAAGCCCTTGCGAGCAACTCTCCCCCACCTCAACCTCCACCTCCAATACTCCAGATCCTATTCAATCAAGAGACGAAGGCCCTACACCGGCGGCGACCCAAGTAAAGATATAGCCCCCGAAGAGAGCGATCCAATCCTCCCCACAGAAGCCAATGCCTCGCCGCTGTCTCAGGACGAATCCACATCCTCTTCACCCCCACTACTCAAAACAGAACCCCTCCCGGAACCCGAACTACTCGCTCGGAGGACCGCACCCGGCAGCGGGGCCGGTGGGGGCGGCGGCGGTGGAGGGGGTGGGAAGGGCAGTGATGGCCTCCCAAAGAGTTCCTACGTCTCCTCCACCGACCGAAAGCGGGAGCGTCTCGCACGCCTCTTGTTCGCAGCATTCCTAGCCTCCGTTGTTGGTGGTGGAATATACCTCGGCCGCGACCTCTCAGAATTCGAACAGACCATCTACGACACCGCAACAGTCCCCAATGGCTGGAGCATCACGGCATTCTGTGCTCGTGTGAAAGCTAGAGTACAGAACGTACTAGACTTTTACAACGAGCCGCCGTTCGAGAAATTGCTCCCGGACCCGCATCCGGATTATACTAGACCGTATACACTCGTGATTGCGCTTGAGGACCTCTGTGTTCACAGTACGTGGGATAGAGAGCATGGATGGAGGATCGCAAAGAGGCCGGGGTTGGATTATTTTTTGGCGTACATGTTTCAGTATTATGAGATTGTGGTATTTACGAATCAGCATGATCAGATTGCGGCGCCGATTATTCAGAAGATGGACCAGTATCCCGGGTATATCATGTATCCTCTGTTCCGCTCACATACCAGGTATAAGGATGGTAAATACATTAAAGTGATTGATCCCCTCTACCCTGTACTTCTCAGTGGCTAACAATGTACCCCCAGGACCTCAACTACCTCAACCGAGACCTATCAAAAGTCATCATGCTCGAAACAAACCCAGATGCGTACTCCATGAACCCCTCAAACACAGTCAAGATGGCCCCATGGCTCGGTGATCCGAACGACAAGGAGCTCATCTCGCTCATCCCGTTCTTGGAGTACATTGCCGCCATGGGCATCTCCGACGTGCGTCCTGTGATTGAGGGGTTCGACGATAAACACATCCCCACAGAGTTCGCGCGCCGGGAAGCACTAGCGAGGGCTGAGCTCAAGAAGCGGTTGGAAGCGGAGCGGGCCCAGCGGAAGGGGACCTTGGGGGAGTTCTTGTTGAGAGCATTGGGACTGGGGGCGCCGAAGAGGAGGAAGGAAGACGAGGAAAAGACATTTATGGATTTGGCTAGGGAGAGGGGGAAGCAGGGGTATGAGGATACGCAGAAGCATATTGCCGAGCATATGGATGATATCTTGAAGGAGCAGAAGACTATGGAGAGGGAACAGGCCGAGCAGATGAAGACAAGTTTGAGCAAGATCTTTACAGAGGTGAAAACGCCCCAGGGTGTTGGGTGATGCTTTTGTATTATGGCTGCTAATGTCTATCATAGGGACTCCCGAAACCACCGCCGCCACCGCAGATGTAATAGGTGGGTTGGGAAGGGTATGGGTTTTTAAGTAGCTCTAGGTGGCGGCAAAAATGTGTTCTTGATTCTTTTTGAAACTCCACTCTCCTTTTTCATATTGTTTCTATCTCCTGTTTCTTCTTTGAGAGTGCTTGATTCTGGTTGTATATAGCTGGGCTGTGTGATCATTAACGCTTTACCCGTGAGATGAGGAGAAATCTACACAAAAGCCGGGAGATGGGTGGGTTGTATGCTGTATCATTAGGGATTCTTGGTAAATAGGTTTGTTTACGTTTAGGGGTGGTGTAGGTAGTTGAACATATGATGGATCATTTATCACCACTGTACTATGTGAAGTCAAAGTACAGCACAATAACCCGGTAAGAATTCGGGTTATAAGAATATTCACCTATAACAATATTCAGCCCAGATCAGTATTAGCTTATGTGCACAAGTACTTTCTTATAATAACTGTTCTATATGAATATGATATCGCACAAAAAGCATATTCCTATAGGGCGAGTTTACTGTACATGGAATGAAAGCACGAATTATCAAATCAAGTAACTTAGTAGCTTTACTGTATCCAATATCAGCGACAGAGAATCATGGGGGAGAGGGTAAACATACACCTTAACATCCTTCCAGAAACCTCCACCTTAATAAAGTTCCAACCTGCTACTATTTATGAAAGTTCGATAAAGTATCCTCTTCCTTACGAATACCATAGACAGTTATAAGTGTGAAGGTAAGTTGATCCGCTATTATAGTGGATTCTCCGTAAACACCCTTTTTAACAGTAATCTGTGGGATTTAAATCTTCATCGTGAGGATACTTTAAGACTTTGGCGCTCTTTTCCCAGAACTTATGGCAATGCCTTATAAATTTTACCACCCCCTTTAGACTGCGATTTCATCTTATTGAGAAGTGACATTCCGCAACCCTTACACTGACCTGTGAATCGTTAGTAGTCAAGAATTTATAGAATGGGCAAACTTCTAACCTGTGTCATAAATCCAGTACAACACACCGGGCTTTCACGCAAACCTACTTTTGTGCAACCCCTGTTTGGGGAGTCTACTTTGTTTCCCAGGACGTGGTATCCTTCCTGGTTGTTTGCCCTTGCCAATAATTCCACAGTACTTCCAGTTATAGTCCTGCTAAGATGGCAGCCGGTCTGCTTGTAGGGCGACTCTGTGCCTTACTGTAGTTGTTACCTTCATTATCTGATCTGTGATAATTCGCAAAATATCTCTCAGGTATTAGTAGAAAGGCTGTTTGTTGTTTCGATATATACATACCAAGGATTTTGTAGCCATGCACGGATACAGTTTAGGTTGTGGCTCTTCAGGTGGATGGAAGAAGAGTGATTCCTCAAAAGCGGGGGGTTTTCTCAGTGGCCTGAAAAGATTTATCTTTCTAGTTGTTGCTAAGAGGGGGGGGATGTTGATGAGCAAGCATCAGATATCACACAGGGGTAAGTTCTGCATGAGCTAAGAGGCCGTGAAACAATCAATACCTTGTTACCCTATCCTGCCACAGCCCGCACTCCTTTAACACATCCACCCAATCATAAAGATTTCTCTGGGATAACAATCCATTAATTTCGGCATGGAGATCCTTTCTCCTATTCCCTACCTTCTACATTGTCTCCCTTATGAGAATTACTCCAACCTAGCTATCGAAGAGGGTTGTACTATAGCTATCTGGTCTAAGTGTGTAAATCATGCTAAGCTCCAGTACACACCTTGCTCCTCGCTGTTTCCCAATTGGTCTCTTCGGTTCCATCGCTGGCTTATGGTGGGAATCAAAAAACTACATAACATGGAGCAAATCCTAGAACCGAAATCGAGGATCTCAATTACGGGCCTATATCAAAAATAACGGTCAACTCTCGGCTACTAGACCACAAGGAAGCCAAGCTAATTCTGTCAATACGTCTGCTTATGGAGACATCATTACCACCGGTAGTCTTTAGTTATCACTGATGGCCCCAGCTTACTGTCAGTGAGATTTATACCCGACAATCGAACTATATTTCACTGGTCTTATACCACTAGTTGCCAGTAAATGGGGTTTTGAATACTCACTACCTCGTGCTTGATAAGTGGTATTCCTATGTTATCTATGAGTTAGGTGGACAGAAGTTAACAGCTAGAGGTATATTAATTTGCTTTATATCCTACTATATTTTCCCTTCATACCGTCTCATACCTGCTTTCTGGTTTACTATCTTTTATCCTAACACATCCCATAACAGAGCTTGATCCGACTAAAAAAATGCTTCGAACAATGAGGAGTGTATTAGTATAGCAGAGGTTGAAATGGTCCGGCCCATTTCAAATTCCCGAGTGGACCAGTGCTCTTTTAGACGGACTGGAACGGCTTATACTATAGTAATTAATTACTTGGTCTAGTCCGTGCCAGGGAAATCTTTAGACCGGTCCGGACCAAATCAGCCTACAGTATAGGGGCTCTCTTTAAGATTCACTTTTGAACTGGGATATATCGCTAAACCTACCTACTTCTGGTTATAACAAAGCCAAATTATATTCATCTGTTAGTTACCCCAGCAATTATAGGAACCACAATGATAGGGGGAGCACACAATGATAGGGGGAGCACAAGAGTGTGAAAAAATCAAATTGTTCACGATGTCTTGTGGACCAGGGGACCCGGGTCTTGGGCTAACTCTAACGGAGAAATCAGGTATGTAGGGCTACTCAAAAATTGTCTTTAATCGGTTGGCTAACAGAAGAGTGGTTCTACTAGGGGTGATGCCCTCGATCTACAACTAGATATACGCCTAGGTGGAAAATCCATGCGTATGTTATCCTACGTTTGGCTAGCCTATCGACGCAGTCCCTTATGCCATTTGTCTATTTCTTTAGGTGTACGAACCCGTACAAAGCAACCTTACCTGATACGAACCGCTCTAGAGGGATCTTTCATATGATTCCCATGATATCAATAACAAATCTTTAACTGCTCCTCCCACGACTAGGCGGATCACAGTCTTTCGTCTTAGCGAGCAGCTAAGTGATAATTCAATGCCACATCAATAGGATACCAAGATAGGATTCTTGTAGAGAGTAGTTAGTATGGAGTTAGCGAGATGACGCTAGTGTAGAAGTAGACGTGTCCTTATCACTAGATAAGAGAGGGACTGGAGATCCGGCCCTCTCCTCATCAATAACAATAGAGATTGATTATACCTACTATAATTCTCCTCCTCCTGGTTATTGCTTTTTCCGAGAAGACCTACGAAAAATGGAAGAGTTGTCTTAGATATATATAGAGACAACGTCTTGGGTTCCGCAATATTGTGGAAAGCACTGGAGGGCTGGAAAAGAACCTAGACAATGACTATAATTCTGGGATCATTGCTGTTGCGGGGCAGCACACAGAACAGCGTTTGTATATCTTTCATAGATTCTAACTATATGCTAATATATTACCTATAAGGGAGAGGTATAAGTGCTTAAGCGCGAGAAACCCAGCATATTCACCTACAGCCGTAAACCGAATGAGGGAGGTCAGCGTTCTTTGAGGGTTACCACTTCTATTCATGTTGGTAGCCGACGCACACCATCTAAAGGTCAGAAGATTTCGAATAGCAATCCATGAAGCTCTAGGGCTTGATGTAGGAAGGGGAATTACTACAGTGGAGTCTGAGTTTCTTATTGTAAAGAAACCAGGACTCACCGAATGCTGTATACCAAATCAGAATGGATCATAAATGATGATAGGGTGAACTTGGACTTCCTTCCTGGAACCTTGAGGTAGAGCTCCCCGGAAGTAAAATAGAGACCTGTGGAGGTTCGTAAAGTTCTTGCTAAGATATAGGAAGTGTTTATTGTTTTACTGATGGCAATTATAAGATTGTCGAGAAGAGGTGGTCTATCATAGAATAGATTACCATTATAGGCTATTTAGGGTTTATGTAGTCGATAGAACCCTGAAACAACAGTTGGAGACTCCTATCTTATTAGATCAGCTTTCTCGGTGGTACAGCAGGATAGTATAAAAAAAATTTCTAAAAAATCCCACTACCCAAAGAAAGAAGACGCGGACATAGACGCTACACATATCGTAAAGCATGGAAGTGGTCGGCTGTGAGATTAATCAATCAAGAAATTGATAAAAGGTGCTATCATATACTCTATGGCAACAAGTATAGTTGTGCTCAATGAGAGCTGTCTTTATGTACCATATCGTGAGTCTAAGGTTTTCGTAGTTAACGGGTTGTTATTGTTCTACAAAGTATCCTTTGTCTATAAATGTGTTATTTGTTGCTTGTAAAGAGGTGAGTTTGTTGTATCGGATATAGGCTTCTTCTTCTTAATGTAGTATTATGCTGTAAGAGTGCCTAATAAGGGAATATTGTATGTTTTGAGGCCTAAATACCTCACTGAAACTCAAACAGAGCATAGTGAAGAATCCCTTGATTGTAAGTGGTTATCCGTAGGATAAAGTGGGATCGTTAAAGCTCATAGGTAGCACCAGATCATGCCAAATCACTCGGACGCCTAGCTCTCGAAAGTTCTACAATTATCTCAAAGAATCCGGTTGAGTATTTCTAAGGAGAATCCCGTCAATCAAGTGAGGTGGCAAATGTATATAGCATCTATGTGGATATGAGTGCGTTGTCGCGTCAAGGACTCGAAAAGACCACCGGGGATGTCTACTCTACAACCCTGGTCAATTTTCTAATGTTGCCACTAAATATGATTGGTCAAAGCTATCTGCCGAGACTGAGAAAATGAGTAAACCCGGAGGCTATGTGGTACATTGGCAGCCTAGTAACTCAGCCCGGGGTAATTTAGCTTGTCCTACAGCCTTGCCGCTGGGTTTTTCTACCTAGCTTTTGTGGAACTTTAGATCACTAGTTACGCTTTGATTCTGGACTATTTGTTAGTTTTTTTGTGGGGCCAATCAGATGCGGATAAGTTAGGCAACCAATTCGGAAAGTGGGGCAAAGCCACACTAAAGAGCCGCATTGTGGCGTAAATTGCGTAGCAACGGAGAGCATTCTAGAACGTACAGAAATACCAATTATGAGAGATGCAAACAGTAGAGAGAAAGAAATCAATTTGATGTGCATAAAGCCAGATAGCCTGGTTGAGTGAGGTGGGGGCGGGTTTGTTACATATTGTCGATGGCCTTCGGCGGGGTTCTTCTTGGCTGGCTGAGGTAACGAAGCTCAGTCTAAATCCGCCGCCCTCAACACCTCTCCAGCACCTCTCTCACTCCTCCACCTCTTCTCCCCACCCTCTTATCCATCATCACATTCACCCGCAACATCATTCCCTACTTGGTTTCTTCCCTTTATCTATCTCCAGAATCCATTCCCTCAAAGCAATTTCCAAGAATCCAGTATGACGGACCACGAGGACAAGAAGAAGAAGGTTAACTTGGGGTATGTTTATTCCTACACATCATTCTATCTTTATCTTGGGGTTTTCAGCAAGTTTCATCGATTTGAATTCTCGGAATCATCTACTAACTTGTCCTCTCGTCTCTAGTGATTCATCTGGTGCCCCGCCAAAAGATGTGAGATTCTACCTCCCCACCTCTTTTGATGGTAATAGTTGTAATTTCAGCTCTTTTGTACTAATTTTTTTTGAAACCAGGCCGATGATGTTGCTACCGCCATCTTAAAGAAGAAGAAGAAGCCCAATAGCTTGATTGTTACTGATGCTGTCAATGACGATAACAGTTCGTTTGCCCCACTGTTATCGGGGTTACGACCGCCACTGATAAATGATCTTTCTATAGGTATCATCGCCTTATCAAATAACACCATGGAGACTTTACAACTCTTCCGTGGTGATACCGTGCTTGTCAAGGGGAAGAAGCGAAAAGACACTGTCTTGATTGTCCTGGCCGATGATGATCTTGATGATGGGTCTGCACGGATCAACCGTGCGGTGCGAAACAACTTGCGAGTTAGACTGTAAGTTTCATGGGGGTTTGGAGTTCTAGTAGCTATAGAGTACTAATAACGTTCTAGTGGAGATGTTATCACCGTTCATCCTTGTCCTGATATTAAATACGTACGTTTCATTCGTAGTCTAGATGACTTGTTGGAAGCTCTAACATGATTTTTTAATAGGCGAAACGTATCGCAGTTCTCCCCATTGCCGACACCGTCGAAGGCCTGACTGGTTCACTCTTTGATGTCTATCTTAAGCCTTATTTCCTTGAAGCCTACCGGCCTGTGCGCATGGGCGACCTCTTTACAGTTCGAGGCGGTATGAGACAAGTCGAGTTCAAAGTTGTTGAGCTCGATCCTCCAGACTATGGTATCGTTGCTCAAGATACAGTCATCCACTGCGAGGGAGAGCCCCTCAATCGTGAAGATGAGGAAGGGAACCTGAATGAAGTTGGATATGACGATATTGGTGGTTGTAGAAAACAGATGGCACAGATCAGAGAGTTGGTAGAGTTGCCACTGAGACATCCACAGCTATTCAAGAGCATTGGTATCAAACCTCCACGTGGTATTCTTCTGGTAAACACCAAATAACCCATATTAAAAGTATTTTTATTAACTGTATAATTAGTATGGACCTCCTGGTACCGGTAAAACCCTCATGGCTCGTGCAGTTGCCAATGAAACTGGAAGCTTTTTCTTCCTCATCAACGGTCCTGAAATCATGAGTAAGATGGCTGGAGAGTCCGAATCTAATCTACGGAAGGCCTTTGAGGAAGCCGAGAAGAACTCTCCTTCTATTATCTTCATTGACGAGATTGATTCTATCGCCCCTAAGCGTGAAAAGACCAATGGTGAGGTCGAGCGAAGAGTCGTTTCACAGCTTCTCACTTTGATGGATGGTATGAAGGCCCGTAGCAACATTGTGGTCATGGCTGCCACCAACAGGCCTAATTCAATCGATCCTGCCCTTCGTCGTTTTGGGCGTTTCGATCGTGAGGTTGACATCGGAATTCCTGATCCTACTGGTCGTCTTGAAATTCTACAAATTCACACAAAGAACATGAAGCTTGCTGAAGGAGTCGATTTGGAGCAAATTGCATCAGAAACTCACGGTTATGTCGGTTCTGATGTTGCATCACTTTGTTCAGAGGCAGCTATGCAACAAATTCGTGAGAAGATGGATTTGATTGATCTGGATGAGGATACAATTGATGCAGAGGTTCTTGACTCGCTTGGTGTCACTATGGAGAATTTCCGTTTTGCGCTAGGAGTCAGTAATCCTTCAGCCCTTCGCGAGGTTGCTGTTGTCGAAGTTCCCAACGTTCGCTGGGACGATATCGGAGGTCTCGAAGGTGTCAAGGCCGAGCTCATCGAGTCGGTGCAGTACCCTGTGGAGCACCCCGACAAGTTCCTCAAGTTCGGCATGTCTCCGTCACGTGGTGTCCTCTTTTATGGTCCCCCCGGTACTGGTAAGACTTTGTTGGCCAAGGCTGTCGCCAACGAGTGTGCTGCCAATTTCATCTCAGTCAAGGGACCCGAGCTGTTGTCCATGTGGTTCGGTGAATCAGAGAGCAACATTCGTGACATCTTCGATAAGGCTCGTGCCGCGGCCCCTTGTGTTGTGTTTTTAGATGAGTTGGACTCCATTGCCAAGAGCCGTGGTGGATCTATGGGTGATGCCGGCGGTGCCAGTGACCGTGTAGTAAACATGTTGTTGACAGAATTGGATGGTATGGGCGTCAAGAAGAACGTTTTCGTTATTGGTGCTACCAATCGTCCTGAACAGGTAAAGCCCTTGAATTTCAGCCTTGTTTGGTTTATACTGACAAATTCTAGTTGGATGCTGCTTTGTGCCGTCCAGGTCGTCTTGACACCTTGGTCTATGTTCCTCTTCCCGACGAAACCTCTAGAGTAGGCATTCTTAAGGCACAACTGAAGAATACACCGGTAGCTCCAGATGTTGATTTGAACTACATTGCCTCAAAGACTGTATTTAACCCTAATCTTTCCTTCTTTTGGCGACTTTAGACTAATGATTTGTCTAGCACGGATTTTCTGGTGCTGATTTGGGTTTCGTTACTCAAAGAGCTGTCAAATTGGCCATCAAGCAGGCAATTGCTGCTGAAATTGAAGCTAGCAAAGAAAAGGATAATGCGGGAGATACCGAGATGGACGATATTGAACTTGAGGATCCTGTTCCGGAGCTCACCAAAGCTCATTTCGAGGAGGCCATGGGTGCTGCTAGGCGTTCCGTCAGTGATGTAGAGGTTAGACGCTACGAGGCATTCGCTCAGAGCATGAAGCAGTCAGGAGGAATGAACACTTTCCGCTTCCCGTCCGAGGGTGAGGCTGCGGCCACCGGTGGATCAGGGAATGCTGGTTTTGGCACAGGTGGGGAGGATGATGATTTGTACTCATAAATTCGTTGTACGGGGGATTTCCTTTAATTGATCGGGGTGGAGAAAAACTGGACGGGTCCTGACACGTGGTTTTTACATCTTGTTATGAGAAATGATACATCACATCTCTCTGCTCTAGAATATGGTACAGCAGCTATTTTCATGTATCTGTTGTTATCAAGTCATGGTCAATCTTGTGTTTTTAGCTTCCTTGGTACGAAAAATGATGTTCTTATGGTCTTTTCTTTATGATCCGTCTTTTATAAATTCACTTTATGCTTTCACAGATGTGTTCCCGCTACATGGCCCTACAAGTCTAGGCACTTAGACCAACTAAAAGAGATTATTGGGTTGACTCTCATAGTCTTAATGTTAACTTGTTCCCCTCTTATTCCAACTCCTCTTTCATTTATCTAATAGATTACAAGATCAGGGTTTCCTGGTAGAATATAGGGGGAAACGTTCATCAAGTCTCGAATCGTAATTTATATCTTTCCAAGTTTTTCCGTAGACCTTCAAGCATTTTTGATTAGTAATATCTCCTTTAGTATCTATGTAGCATCCTTAGCAGGTAAGAGTTTTAACCAGAAAGTTCTTATAGCTATCATGTTCTCATCTTAACATAGGTCTAGGAAGTACTACCTACATATTTCCCTACCCCCGTCACAATGACTCGGTTCCTTATTTGTACTAGTACTTATGGTGTAACTAAGTCGTTACAACCGTGAGGCTCGCCATACCTGAATATCCCACCGACAAACACAAAAAAGAAATCTTTTATAAACCTACTAATGTATTTGATTTTATATCTACTTATTTCTACCTCGTCCCTTTGATATTATAATGGGCCTAGAGTTTAGTAAGGCTCTTACAACAAATTCAACAACTTAGATACTCCCCAAGTAGAGATCTAGTATATCTAGGAATACATTATGCGCACTAATCAAGGAATTGTATCCAAGCTAAATTATAAAAGTCTAGACCTCAGGCGAATTGGTGCTTAATCTTTCCGCGGTGATTTAGAGAAAATAAATTCAGCCGTTTCACAAAGACTAAACGTGTTCTCAGCAACCTTTGTCAGAGGAGCCGCAAGGGTTAGGGTTGATAAAGTGCTATAGTCTAACCCTATAAGGTAGTTTTAGACTACAGGAGACTCGCCGGCTCACTTAGACCTCGATCACGACCAAACTCGCCTCGAGCTCCTACACCTTTATGGAGCAATCTCGCCTAGGAGTCTTTTTGATACTCATAATTATCATCCTCCTAGCCCCTGATGGTAACTCACCTTCACAGCGCCATGAGATCGACGATATTATCGCAAGGGAAAAGACGGAGCTTGAAACACTACGGAACTCGACATTTGGGAGGCCAGGAAATTTAACTGGAATCAACAGTGAGGATGGACTGGTCCCACCGGAGCTAGTTCGGGAACGAGTGAGGAAAATGAGCGAGGAGGTATTAGGGGAATACTTTAGGGAAGCCGCCACAGCGGACTTGGCGGGGAGACTGGATTCAAACCTGAGGAGTAAGGAAAACCAGGACGGAATAGAAGATAGCATTCTAGGGAAACAGCCTCAGTCAGCTGTTGATGGTGAGGAAGATGATGACAAGGAATCTACCCCTATACCGGACCGGGAGTTGCCACTTTATCGAAATGTCTCAGGAACTATTCATGGGGAATGGAGCCGCCTTGGGCTTCCAGGACTCCAACTACCAAATTCGAATTTAACATATCATAAGAATGTCACAGCGGATAGCGGGAAAATTACTTTTAATATCGAGGAAAAGGAACCTGGTGAAGTCCAGGAAGTTGGAATGACTATGATGATTAAGAACCAAGAAGGTGGCGATTCACAGGATATTACTTTATATGGTGTACATTTTGCAAATACCGGAGAGATGGTTTTAACTACTTCTTCTGAGAGGTTTGACACTAGCTCCTTTTTTATTTAGCTTCTGGGGTTTTGCTGTCCAGTTTGTACGTAGGACACCGCGTTAACAATTTCCCTGAATAGGTTTGCAGGAATATTTGCGCTTCCCCACTTCACTCTCACAGATGGATCCTATAATCTTTCTAAAACTCTTCTGCTTTCCTCTATCTCAGATGCGATACAGAAACAGGAAGATTCGTCTCACTCTGGTTCTCCCTGGCAATCTGGTTCCGACCAAACTTCCAAGTCAGATCCTCGTTGCGAATATATTGTGTATCTTCAATTCCACCCACTCGATGCTCTACCATTTACCTCCTCTCTCTTTTCTTTCTTTCCATTTGGATCAAATAGTCTGCAATCACCACAGCCAATGACACCAGATATCATTCACCAGATTGAGCAAGAGCTCCGTCGTCCTACCGGTGCACCTGTTCCAGTTGCACCCCCAATCACCGTCTCGTCAATCATATATTCCCCTACATGCGGGTTTGTGCTCAGTACAAAAAAAGCCAAGGGACTAAAAGTAGAGAGATACTATGATAAGGCATCTAATTTTGCCTTGAGCGCTGCGGCTGTAATGGTTGCACAAATCTGGTTGTTAATCAGGCAAATGAATGAGAGCAACACACCAAGTACGGTCAGTCGGGTTAGCTTTTGGACTATGGCCATGATGAGTGTAGTAGATGGCTATTTAACTATAGCGTTCCTAGCAGTAGCTATATTTGTGGGTATGTTACGTCACTTCGGATTGGATTGGATAGGATAGAGATAAGGTTGGGCAGTACTAATAAATTATTTTAGATTCCTGTTTTCTCCCTCTAGTCTCAGCTGCATTCTTCTCTTTTCTCCTGGTCTCAGTCTTTGGTATGCGCTTTCTAATAACAATATATCGCGTTCAACGCCCTGAGCGGCGTGCAACCCAACCGGTTCCCCCAGCAACAAATGCAGCTCCAGCTCCGGTCCCAGTAAATTTATCTGCTAGTGGGCTTCCAGCTCCTGTAACTGCTGCACCGCAAACACCTATCATTCTTCCACCAAACCAGGACACTAATGATGCCGATGATGATGGAAGGCAAGACATTGGGATGCTCTATTCTCGCTTCTATTTTGTCCTTTTGGGGTCGATTTTCCTGTCTCTGCATGCAACATCCTGGCCACCATTCTTTAGAAGCATCTTCATGAACACAGCTGTCATATTAGCAAATAGTTTCTGGGTGCCCCAAGTATATCGCAATGTCATGCGCGGATGCCGGAAGGCCTTTACCTGGGAGTTTGTGGTTGGAATGAGCTTTTGTAGGGTTTTGCCGGTGCTATATATTTACTGTTGGAAGGGGAACATCTTTTATATCGATCCAGACCTGAGGGTCGCTGCCATTATCATAGGCTGGGTCTGGTTCCAGGTCTGTGCTTTGGTTATTCAGGAGATGTTTGGTCCTAGATTTTTAGTACCGTCAAACGTAAGTATTCCTCTGGCCTCAATTATTTAAGTATCCGCAGCTAAAGCCAATCTTAGCTCCTCCCACCAGCTTACGATTATCACCCAATTCTTCCCCTTGATGACCTAGAAGCTGTAGATCCCCAGACCCCCACATCACCATCTACTACGCCTGGCGCAAGAGTATTTGATTGTGCTATCTGTATGCACTCAGTTGAAGTACCCACTATTTCTAGTGAACGTGATTCAAATAGAGGTGGGGGTGGGGGTGGAGGGGTCGGATTATTAGGTAGGAGAGGTTATATGGTGACGCCCTGTAAACATGTCTTTCATTCGAATTGTTTGGAGGGATGGATGAGGTTCCGGCTACAGTGTCCAATTTGCAGGTATGTGGATTTGAGGCAACCCTGGAGCTCTTTGAATTTTCTAACCGATTTCATTTATTTAGAAACCCATTACCGCCACTATAGACTGCATTTTACGCTTTTAGTTCAGATTTTGGGGGCGGGTGCTAACTAGATAATTCCCACCTTAGCGATAAATTCTTGGCATAAATATTTTTTTAGGTTTTAAGGCTTCTGTTTCTGCGTACCCCTACTAGTATATATTACCCATAAAGGTTACTGGGCTCTAGATACTAGATGATAAGGCGGTGTCTATTTTGTCTCTTCTATTACTTCCTCTCTCTCCCTGGTTATTTAGGCGTAATGTAACTATTAATAAATTGGACTTATACTAGGAATATTTGAGTAGTAACATATACGGACTTCTCCCTTCCCCAAGAATAGTGCTTTCATATATTCCTTTGCTGCTAGAGAAAACTAGCTATAATCGAAATCGACGGATATCCTATGGAGTATAGCTACATAGAGACTAAAGCTTACTATAGCGGATCTATTTATATCCTCTATTTTACATGCAGATCATGGAGGGTTTTAATTGCAAAGCAAGGTTTTTAAGAGTAGGGAAATTATCATATGGAAAATCTTTTAGGAAGGGCAAGAGTATATAGTAGAGATCAGTAAATAGATAACTGTGGAACGGTTTCTAATATCAATTGTCAGTGTTTGGAGGATATCTTCATCTCAATATCCTCAGAAATCTCTGCTTACAGCTAAATATACTTGTAAATAGCGTCGAGTTGAATGTTTGAGTTGAGATTTCTTTCAACATACTCGTGTATTACAAATTCTAAGACTTCTATAAGATCCAAATCCTGGTGAACGAGTTTTCAAAAAGGCTTAGTCCTTTAGCTAAGAAGGATTACGTTTCACTGCCTACAGATTAATTAGACACTCTTAGAGAAAGAAAAGACGTTGCATCATCGGGCACTAGCCTGAGACCTCAGCTCACACTCACGATCTCCATAGTCCTTGTCATTTTCAAATCAAATATTTTATGCTCTGCGTTGTTAAACGAAGTCTCATTAACTCAACATAGGTTAAAATGCGAGCTTCTCCGCTATCCCTCTCTGCAGAATCAGTTTTCCAGTATGATCTCAAACGCGAGATAGAAATTGACCTAGACAGACTTCGAAAAACGGCTTATAATGATGGTGACGTGGTTTTTATCCTCTGTGACCACACTTCTATCTGGGTCCATTCTCCCCTCTTCTATGCTGCGTCCGGCGGTGGGATGCCGACGGAATTTGGCACTGTAACTGGAAAGTCCTTAAATGACCGGGGCATCATAGTGACGATAGTATCTGTACCGGAAGAAAAGACAACTGATATAGAGAAGATTATGGAGGCCTGCTATACTCAGGATACCTTGAAACTACTCTGGAAAGCTATGGGCGGTGACGATGTCCGTTTTAGCAGAAAGGACCAGTATGCGGACATCGACACTAGTCATATAAATCCAACACTACCTAAATCAATGTTGCCAGACTTCGAGATCAACCTGAGGGAAACTAGAGGTGAAATTGATTGTTCATCAGGGTTTTCGATAAAAGTTCATCGATTTATGCTTGATGCCCGGATCGATTACTACCAAACAAAAACTCGTGTTGGATTGAAACTCAAAGACCACACACCAATGACTTCAAACTTGTCAAGGACGATTTTTACGAATTTTTCCCTTTGGGCAGTCGCGATGTATGTGTATTGTGGGATGCCTTCAGTAATCTTTAGCCTTGATCCAAATCTCGAAGATTACATCGCAGAATCGGCGGTTCATAGCGCAAGCTCGAATAAAAATCTATCCTGCAACGAACTTCGCGCAAAAGGCCTACTCCCAGCTGAGGGTATTGAAACCTTGCTGATGGAGATTTCTCAGGCTGCAAACTTCCTTCTTATCCCTGAACTAGAGGGCTGGGCTCATTACCAGCTTTATAGGCTGGCACATCGATTCCAATGTAGTGGAAGCGGATGCGCTGAAATAATTCCTGGCATAATTGAAGCTGTTTACCAGAATGATATCACAGACGAGTGGATGTTCAATACAGGAATTACTTGGCTCGCTCGATACGAAAACATCCCAAAACTGTGGAAGTGGTCCTTACTCAAGAAACATACAGTTGTTACCCTTTTAATTGAAAAGATAAAGGATTCTAATACCAACGAAGAAGTTGAAGGAAATAGCTTACAGAGAGTTGAGAATGCTCTTGAACTATTTATAAGGCTCTGGAGATTAAAACAATACACTGAGATGACAAGTGATTCTATAAAATGGGATAATGATTTAATAAAGCCGCTTATGGACTATGCTACCGAAGTAGTTTTAGAGGATGTCGGCCCTGCAACAATAAGACGGTTAAAAGTCTTGGTAAATAGTCGGAGTTTTGCACAACTTGCTGGAGAGAATTTGCTGCGTAGGGTTATTAGGGATTTATGCATCAAGGACATGCACGTAAAGGATTGGGGGAATATAGAGAAACTAATTGAAATCAGCGTAAAAAGGACCCTACACTCAAAAGCGCCAGGCTTGAAATACAAACCAACTACTGTTACAAAAGTACCGCCCCCACTGACAGAATCGCAGCTCTCGTATCTAGAAAACCAAGTGTTTAAATATAAAAGAGATTCGGTGAAGAGTTTAGAACCGAAGATAGGTTTTCCAGATATTGCAAAGAATGACATGGTAAAGAAGTTAGATAGCCGTCTTAAAGGTTCTGCTGCTCCTTTTGTTCCTCGCGGAATTCTCATGCCTTTAAACAACCTAGGAAACACCCCCTACCAGATCGGCCAACCCATTATCTCCCCACCTTGCAACAACCACAGATCTCCGAATATATCGGATGTTAAAAACTGGGAAATACCTGAATTAGAAAGGTCTCTGGCCTTGTCTGGGTCGGATAAATCCTTTGATGCAATAGCTACACAAGCTAAACGTCAAGGCTTTAAGATACGGCGGACTATCTCCACTCCAGCTTCAAGAGGTGACAAAACACGCGAGCTGAGGCCAGGAAACCGCGGGAGTGAAAATAGGAGGTTCACAAGCCCGACAATAGGTGGTGCCATCCCATTTAGCCAACAAATGAAAATGTCATCGCTTTATGATGGTAATAGGTGATCAGATTAGGCTGAGCACGACGAATTATAGCACGAGGAATTCATTCATTCCGTAAATATTTATTAGTGAAAACTTCTAAAGGGAATTGCTTTAAGTCTGGGGTTTGTTTGTGGGGGTTTTCTTTCTGTCAAGATAAACAGGGAGTATGTAGCGGCATTCACTACATGCAGTAATTGACAGAAATAGATAATCTAATCAACTTTTGATATAGTAGTTTCTTACACTTTCTCTGCTATATTTTGAGGTTGTCGACCAACATACATTAGTCTAAGCTTCCCCACATTTTGGACAAGTGAAAAAACTACCTTCAACTAGGCTAGAATGGCTACTTAATAACTCGTACGCAAGATCAGCCATATGAATGATAGAATGATCAAAAATATAAGTCACTCCCAGATCATAATCCACAACTCGTTCTGAGGGGGTTGAAATACCGGCTAGAATTAGACGTTAAAGACTTTCGAGTTAGCAGTCTCTAATATTCCTAGGTTAATGTCGTACTACCGCATTTATCTACGCGCATACCATAAATTCACTATAACTCGAAGCTAGCCTCCAAAATTCCTCTCACTTAGTCCCTCGCTATTAACTATAAGTAACTGTCTCTACCTTCGAGTACTTAAACTTCCGTTCATAGATAATAACTAAATGGGCTCAAGGGTCCTGTTCAGGTTCATCCATGTATAACCTTCTAGACACGCTCCTAATCCACCACATCACTGGCACTCTTATCCAGAAAGTCAGTTTTCCATCCACATCTAGGATATCAAGCTCCTTGACCTCCTCCCGGCACATATGGCAAGGAAACCAATCCGGGAAATGCTCTCTATAATTCTTCCTACCACGCCATATACCCTTAACACAATCCGTGCACGCCGCATGAACACAGCAGTGGAACCGAACCGTAACCTGTCGACGATCACATATAGAGCATACCAAGTTTTCCGGAACATCATCATCATCAGACTCTGAAGACCCTGAAGCCGACGCATGATAGTCCGAATAACCCTGTTCTTCAGTTTGATCTTCGGGGAGAAGTACCTGTGTGATTTCGTACTGGAGTTGATCTAGCATTTCTTCTGTTAGGTGACTACTTATGAGTGAAAGGTCTTGGTATTCATCCCAGTGCTCGTATAGAAGATTCAAATGATTGGATAATTGCGTTAGGTCTGTGTACCCTGGCGTGAGTAGTTGTTCAATGTCTTCGCGGCTCAGGAAGGGGATTCCGTGGTTGCTAAAATGTAGTAGTATTGCCTGGAGTCGTGTGAGGAGTGGTGTGGTAGGACGGTCTGGCTGGGCTGGGGGGTTTGTATTATCGTCCATAGGGGCACTACGTTGGTGTCGGTCACTCATGTTTTTGTGTCTGTTTGTTATTCTCTTAGTATTGCTATGATAGTTGCTGTGAATAAGGCAGTAGGTAGAATTTATATATATATATTTCATACAAAGCATACCACTATTTCAAGATGAATATAGTTCGTCTGCTTGGAATATACTCATGTGGTCTTTCAAGGTTTGATATAAAAGCTTTTGAGTTCTGAGTTTTTCTTTTTTTCCTTTTGAGCTAGGGCCCATAAGCGGCGGATGCTGAAACACAGTAGTCTTTTATATCTAAGTTCTAGGAAACTCTAGATGTGTATTCCAAATGAGTTACAGGTCCTGCATTGAGCTACATATACGATAACAAGAGTTACAGCTTTTGAAACAGAGACTTAAGGTAGAGCATAAATCGAAACAGTAGTCTTTAAAAGATCGATATATGTTACTTTTATCTTCTGTAAGTACCCTAAATCGGTGATACCTCAGGATTGAAGCCATAACTTGCTACTTCTACTCTCAATTTCACTAACAATCTACCAAAAAAAAAAAAAAACGCAATTCTCTGTATAGAAGGGGGTATTGAATCAGAGTACTCGTAGAATATGTAATAGGAATAGCTATCCGCCACAACAAGGCAAAATCAAGATCGTAAATATCATAAAATAAAATAAAAAAACGAAAACACAAAATCCGACCCAACTCATAACTCAACAGCTTCCAGCACTAATACAAACACACACACACAAGCAAAAGAAAAGCACCAGATTGTATGGGAAAGGAAAAAATACATTGTATACGGGAATCCACGATATAAAAATATAAACTATAGGTGAAAACCGGTAGGAGTAAAACGAGAAAGTGCCGCCAATGTAGATTATCACCCCAAGCAAAGCGGCCAACCCTAACCCAACTGAAGTACGTTGACAAACTAGGTGCCCTCAGATTACTCCCCCAATGGCATTTCCTCAACCTCGTTGCAAAGCGCTCTCCAATTATCTGCCTGTAGTTCAGCATACTTGACTCTCTCCTGGCTCCAATCTTGATGCAGTCTATAATATTGTTCAGTAAAATAATTCTCAAGATGAGGGTTGGGTAGAAGACATACCTTGAGACATGATACTGGCTGCTTTGGAAATGTATCAATTCGTCCCTGATACACTCCTTAATAAAAACCTTCTTATTCATCTGATCAACAATACTCTGCTTGTCCTTCGTAATACTCTCCTCCACTTTCTCTTTTTCGCCAGGCTTCACCATCGCCTCTGGTTTGCTCCTCAAGACCTCTAGTTTATTTTTGTTCGACTTGATCCTACGCTCTAGTTGCGGGATATTATCTACACTGAGGCGTTCCTTGCGATCAAACATCTCTCTCATAGACACCAAACAATCCCGTTGGCGCTTCAGGTCCTCGAGGATACCTTGATCCCAGGCTTTGGTTTCATCCTCCAGTAGGGTCTGGGACTGAGAGAGGTGTTTGGCGACGGCAGTAAGGCCATTATTGAGAAGTGGGATCTCATTAGTGTCGACTGCGTAGGTAGCCTCTGAGCAGTCCGTGAGTGATCGTAGGGCAAGCGAGAAACGCATGTAGTCCGCTGCGATTCCTTCATTCCGCTTCTCCAGGCGCTCAAGAAGGTTACAGAGTTGGATATAGATCTCGGAGCTCTTGCGGAGGCCGCTACGCACAGTATCGAATGTCTGTTCAAGGTTGACCGGGAGACTGTCCTCAAGACCTGGTGGGAGGGGCTTGCCGGTAAACTCCTCTTGAACTGAGATCGTGGCTTGTTTACGCCATACAGTGAGTTCCTATCGTCTTAGGGTCAATGCCAAGATCTACTATGCTAAGACTACAGAGAGTAAGGTTAAAGAATGAGTGGGAAGCTTACTGTAGGGACGGTCAGGAACATGATAACCAATTGCTCCTGAGAAAGTACAGGATGACGGACGAGTGCGTTCGAGAATCTAGATAGACCCCTTCTACGGCGTTCTACAAATGCGGCGTCGGCTGATAGATAATGTCCATTAACTGCAAAATTCCGGAAAACCCTCTTGTTATTTTTGCTTCAGGCATATTAAAGGAAAAAACTAAGAGTCATAATAACGGTTAGGGGTTAAATTGAACCTACCGGCTAGTCTCTTTGGTGGTAGGAGCGGGAGTTGACGGAAGGGATAGCGTTTGTGTAGGCAATCCAGTAACCTAGGGTTAAGTAAGTGATATGTCTACACAAGGTACCATGATATCTTACCAAACGAAATCACTATATCGTCTCACGACTCTGCTTCCCCTCCGGGCGCTCGCAATCTGGTAGTTCCTGTGCTGGAACATAAACATTCCCTCTTTCTCCGGTAAAACCGAAACCGTCACCACCTCCTCTGGCCCCCGGCTAGGGATCCTTACTTCGCTCCCTTGTATCGTGGCACCGTGAAGGCTATTCCCACCTAAACCTCCAAATGAGCCGTGTCTCGGACCAATCCCAGGAGCGGATGGTTCTGAAAACAGGGATGGGTTATAACCACCAGTCTCACCAAAAGAGTTCCGCTGAGCAGGACCTTCATAAACACCCCAGGTTGAAGAAGCAGAATTCCTGTTGGCGCCATTATGGCGTAACGCAGAATGGATATCGTCGGGCTCAAGCTCATCCTCAACCTGGTGTCGAGCTTGTGGAGGGTCATGTGGACGTGATGAAAACGCAGAATCATTCCTACCCAAGGAACTATTCCTCCCTATAGAATCACCCCTGATATGAGTGCTCTCAGCTGGTCTTACTGAAACGGAGGAATTGTAGCCGAACGAGTTGTTCCTCTCTGTACTTGGGCTTTGCTGATGAATACTTGCAGCAGTGATAACTTCTGTACTGACCTGACCTGTTGGCGAACTAACATGATTGTGGTTTTGATGCGCCACGGGGCTACCCCATGGGTCCTCGGCATCCTCTCCAAAGAGCTTTGATGTACGGGTCCGGATAGGAGATGTGCTTATAGGAGTGGATTGCTGTCGATGAACAATTAAAGGCTTCACAGAGGAGGGGGATGTAGGCAGATCTTGGGCTGATTGGCTGTGAATTGAGTGCGGGGCTGTATTGGCAGATTTATTGGTTGATGATGCAAGTGAAGTGGTGGGGGTCTCAACACCTGGCTGGCGGTGATGGTGCTGGGAAGAAATAATAGTAGTGAATCTTGGGATTGGAAGACCTTGATTATGGTAGGAATAATCAGCGCTGTACCAGCTAATGAATTCAGAACAAGACTCACTTCTCCTTCTATCGTCAACTCCGTCAATGCTAATCTCGTCGCCTTCTTGTGCCAGCCCTACCATAGCCAACAACACATTGACTTCATCTCTGTTTATACTCTCTTTTGGGCCCTTCATAACAACACCCCAAATTCTTTCTTTAGAACCCTCATCAACCCCACCCTCTTCGAGAACCTTCACAACGCCTTCTGCCGAAACCTCGCCATTTGCAGTCCCGTATTGCGCGAGAAGCGAATCGAAGTAGTCTACATATTCATCAGGGATATTCGCATTATCTGCTCTCAATAGAGTCTTGACTATGTCGTTGTCAGCTCCGCGCCGTGGAACAGGAAGACCTGTAGACCATGGATCCGGCCCAGAATCGTCGAACAGCGACCCAGAGCCGGGAGTCGCGGTAGTAAAGTCATCATCAGCAAAAAGAGACGACCGAGAGCGCGCTGCAGGTGGTGGTGAATCGCCGAAGATAGACATGTTGAAATCTATCAGAAGAAATGTGGGCGAGTGCTTGGAAGATTGAGTTAGCTATGTATGTATGATCCGGTTATTTCCACCTGGCGGCAGCATGTAAGAGCTCTTGGATAAACACGCGATACCTCTCCCCGACAGTAAACTATGAAATTAGGGATAGAAAATGTCCTTCGAGGGGCCTTACGAGAGTTAGAAGGTGTTATCGTCAAGACAGGCTTTCCGATAGCAGTGGTGTTGACGTTGTGATGCAGGCTTAGAACTCGGGGGGGAGGACGTGCGTTGCGCAACGTAGGCGCAAGCAGCCTCACACATCCTTGTAAGGCACCAGCCACCCGAATTGGCAATGATGTCAAGGGCACATGAACATTTGTTTTTGTTATTACAATACCGCCTCTAGGATACACAACCTCACACAACACCGTCCTCACCATCACCCGGATAGCTAAAACACCATCTATACGTTTATACGGCTGCACGTAAAAATTCAGTTCTATCACCGCCTAAAACTACATATTATCATAAAAGCTCTGGATGCAGGAAAAACTCCCAGCATAGCAAATTTTATAGTAGTACAGAATATAACTACCTCTATGTATATATTAGCTCAATATACCCACATTTAGGACATAACTGAAATAATATATACGTAGAGCATGAGACCAAGACCTACGTATAGTGTATCTTCACAAATCTCCTACTATACTACCTAGACCTATATGTAAGGTACCCGGATGGAGACTACGGGACTATATGATTACCCGAGTACCCCAATTTCATATTTCTCAGGCTCCCCATCAATGATTGTCTTTTGACCAGTACTTCCGAGAGCAGCTAGACGGATTTGGAAGTAAATAGAGTTAGAAGTTCTAAGTGATTTCTACGCCTGTATTTTCATATACCACTACTCTACCCCTCATAAGAAGACAAGCCCTCTCACTAGTAGTTTTCTAACAGCAAATACCTTGACTCCATATGAACTAGCCGCTCCAGATCTAGTACCGTTCTTGAATCAGTGGGGTATCGGACAATTGATAGGGTACTGGCAGAGTTGTGGATGGGAGAACAAAAGTATTACAAATTGCCTTACGTGTTTTGATCGATTCTCTAAACTCTAGGCGTGGTATTATTTAAGACTATCCGTTTCGGATAAGGGGTTCACCTACTCACATATCTCCGCTCGGAGCTACTAGTATATCATGAGTCATCACATCTTTGTCGAGAGGATTAAGTAAAAAGGAATCCATAGATTTACCAAGCCATGAACGTAAAATGTAACTAGTCCCTCTTCCCCGCATTCCATAGATCCCCATTAGAAAAAAACGGAGAAATCCCACATTCATAACAAGAGCCCCACTCTGAATACACCTGCCGACTGTTCTGTTCTATTCCAACTACTATACACCAAAGTACCCCATGTCTATCCATAGCCTTCCAACAACCGTACAAACACTGCCTTCAAAGTTAAGCTACGTCCCGAATACATATAACAAAGACTACATATGCCAAGAGTGTTTGAAACAACCGACTCCGACGTATTATGGGCCTTATAATGGATATAACTTGCTCCAAGAGTGCTCTCACCTGATGACGGATAACAAATCCGCTACACCCGAAGAAAACGGTATTTGATTATCCTAAAGTCTCACTGTCTGAATCTATTGGCTAAAATATATACTTAGAGCAATACTTTAACTCCTCTTCCATAGAGCAGGGTGACTACGCAGATTTCCACTTGGACGATAGTCTTGATTCCGAATCGCAACTTTTCTGTTTGGATAAGTACGAGCACGACCGAGGGAACCAACTCTGTATATTTATAATGAACTTGGTAGGGCTATGCTGTTGGGTACTGGAGTTTTACATCATGTATGTTATTTGGTGTTGGGTGGAAGAGCTCCGGGGGCAAGTATTATAATTCTAAAGGGATGGTTTTCGTACCCAGCCTTCTTTTGATTGGTAGTAATTATGACGTGTACTACCATCACAGCAATAGAGGAGGTACAGGCCTTGGCGCCAAGGTAAATAACGGCTGGACATGAGACAGCTCTTTTATTAACCTCTCCATCCGGGAGACAAAAACACTATGATGTTGTAGACATGGGGTTCTAGAAGCGAGTGATCAAATATGACCAGACACACGTGACAAGGCTGTGACTTTTCCGAACTACCCTTTGCCCCTATTTTTGATTGAGAAAGGTGTCAGTATTATGGCCGTAGACAGAAGAGGACGAACAGCATTACATATCATGGCAGCTAACTGGAAATGGAGTTCCGGAGGAGAGATATGCTCAAAGTTGGTTGAGAAGGGCATCGATGTTTTTGTTATAGATTGCGTCATCGATAAACGATTGAGGAGTAGCTGGAGAGATCGCGCAAGAAAAATTAAGGGTCTTTCTACATAGTTTTGTTTTTGTTTTCGAGCTTCCAATAACTATTACTTCTCAATACTTCTAGAGTATTTTACCTTAACGATTTTTAACACTAGGTAAAATCGAGATTTCTAAGACTCCTCTTACTATTCTATAACACTCATTAAATTTATCTTAATGGTCATACACTCTTGTACAAGTCCTAAATCTTCCCACAAAATTACACTCCCTCTATCTCCCGTTCAAAGAGAGATTCAGATTAGTCTATGAAACACAAAAAGGGAGAAAGGCCACATGTTAGGACATAATATTCCTACTCAAGTTCATACTCTCCATCCTCATCCTCATCCTCGTCCTCACCCTCATCCTGCTTTACACCCAACTCACCCCACCCCATGCCGCCACTCCCCTCCACCAATATCATATTGACATTTGGGGGGAACCACTTCTCCTTTCTACTTCTATCGCCCCCCTCCTTCGCGCTCCTTGAAGTTCTAGTAACCCTTCTTTTCCCTGGTTTCCCCTCACCGCCTGCACAGAGAATGTTACTAGCCTTGATACGCTCCTGTTCCTGCTTAGTATCGGAGCGGGCTATGTGCCGTACATACGGCGCTACATCGAGCATTAATACCGAAGGAGGTCCATTAACAGATGAGTGGCAGACCGCCGGTGTTGATGCAAAGATGGTAGATGCATGAGAGAGGCAACGGAAAGTTTCACTGAGGTATTGTTGTGATAGTGGTCTGCCGCAAGGTAATTAGTGCCATGATCAACTAAGGCATTGATGATAGACTTACTTGAGCTCTTGTTTAATCTTAGACCTTTGGGTGATGAAATCTACCAATTCTTCATCCCCAAACTCTTTGTACCTCCTGCCATAAAGATGTCTCCTTGCAAATGATCGTACAGAAACTGCCATTTCCGTCTCGAGTGAATACGTCTTAACCAATGGGTCCACCTGGAGTATTGGATAGCCTTGGGTATCATCGGCCCGAACCTTTGAGCTAAGTAGCGGCTGTGTACTATCCATAAACATCTATTGCAAAATCAGTAACTACGCCAAACTGTGGTAGAAAAACACAAAGGATTACCTCATTAAAGCCCCTCATACAACCACCAGCATATACATCCACCGCGCTCATAGCTTCCGCATACTCATCACAAACACTCAGCGCTTTTATTTTATCCATGCTACGCTTATTTGTCTCATCTCCCAATTCTCTCAGCTTGTTTACTCCACTATCCTCGCCACCAACATCAACCTCCCACGTCTCCCATATACTCCTCCACTTCCCTTCTTCATCCATTGGGGCTCTATCAAAGCTGCCCATTCCCTTAATGTAAGTGTCCTTACTAACCACCCTCAGCGTTTCTCCGCTCTCTGTGATATCAACGCCAACGGGCCACCTGAGGATCATCCAATCTAACCCTCCTTTGCGGTCACCTAAGCCCATCCGACACCAGAACTCGAGCTCTACTAATGATGCTCTCATATCTCCATTGTGTGCTACGACTAGGCTCTCGACTGACTCTCGCTGCAGAAGGTGACCTTCATTTGCACACATCAAAAGCAGTTGATCAACGACCAGCTCCTTTGGCGGCGGTGTAAACCTCAGAATAGCATGTAATGGCAGTGTGTCAATCGGTAAAAGATTCTCGTCGTTGCACGTAAACACAATTGGTCTTTTCGACTGCGCCATAAGTGTCAAAACACTCGACCAAAACTGTTTATCCTCCTCAAATAACAAGTCGACTTCTTCAAGGAGAATAAGTGACTGCTGCTGTGATGTTGTAGCCTTTGGGACGACTTCCTCCTCAGCCTTCAGTTTCTGCATCTGCTTCGGCTTAAAGAACGAGTTTGGACCATCAGGAGTAGCGGAAGCTGCCTTTGCTTGATGTACTAGATGCGTCTTGCTCATCTCTCCAACCTGGTCGATAATATCCTTCCCATTCCTTCGCATCCCTGGAGAAACCTCAAAAACTGTAAATCCAGCCTCTTTAGCAACCGCATATACAGCTGCTGTCTTCCCACACCCATTGGGTCCACTAATAACCACAGCATTCACCAGTCTCCCGGGCTCCTTCGGTCCTCCAAAAGGAGAATCTATTCCTCTATCACCTGCTCTTATAGTCGACTTCTTCATCCCAAAGACACCCGGAGTCCCACCGCTATCTTCTGAGTCTGTAATCTCATTCATTTCGTCTCTTTCTTCATCACTATCCACAATAAAATCGAATAACTCGGCCTCTTTCTTTTTCCTTCGCTTCTTATTTGCTGTGCTACTTTTCCCACCGGGGGTTGAACTCCGTGATTTCCGCTTAGAGCCTTTCTTGTCTGTTGAGGGGCCAACACTTTCGACCTTAAGTGCCATTAACCAGTCTTTTAATATCTGTGTTTCTTTTCCTGTCTGGAGAACTTCATGTGAGGATTCGGGGGCATATTTGACCTCCCAGGATGAAGCTTCACATTCGCTTTTATCAAACGGTGTGAGTTCATGCTTCAGTCTACCATATAATTTTATCAATGCCGGATGCGGGCCCTTCCGTGTCGTTGGCACCACAGAATCATCATCACTCGAGTCTGAGGCTGATTTACTACTAGCATTTGGATGCGGCAGCCTTGCTGATACCTGTTTTCGCACCATATCTTGCAGTTGGGTCCCAGTTGTGACAATGCGTTCCGGTAATCTTACATCACTAGGTACATCATAATACCTTCTCTCACTGTAATCCGGCGCATTGACTGCCAGCTTGACCTGATGGATAGGTAGTTTCCGAGCGTACTGTAGGAGTAAGTCCTCATCACCTGAGATTGTGACTGCCAGATCCTTTAGTTTCCGCTCAGCTGGTGGCAGTCTAATGTCTACTCCCGCAGTTGATACCACCAGCGAAGTGGGTAAACCGCGGCTATGGCAGTTGCCTTTATTTGGCCAAGGAACATCCCATAACCCGGGGCTTTTGAGTATCCGGTTTGTTGTCGGGCTAAGACCACCGCTACTACCACTAAAGAAAGGTCCGGAACTTGAAGTAACTGGAGTTGAGCCAAACAAGGAATTCTGGCTCTTAATGGGTTGCGAAACTACCCGAGTACTGATTGTTGATGGCTCTTCAGTGTCGGATTGGATTGGCAGAGGGGTAGAGTCTAGAACTTTCTTTAATCCCCCGGGTTTGAAAAACGGATGAACAACTTTATCTGGCTGTGATACTGCGACCTTCTTTGGTGCTTGGCGTATTGTGACTGTAGGTAATGGAACTAACGCCTGGGCAGCCTGAACAGTAGTGGTTGGGGGAGGTAGTGGCTCTTTCTTCTTTCCTAGAAGACTGAACGCGCTTTTGGGGAGTGTTTCAGGGTTCTGAGGTGCCAGGATTGGGCTACTTCTAATTGTTAAAATACCAGTTCCAGGATCAAATTTAGCAGTTGTTCTTTTCTCAGTAGCTGTAGTTTCGGTTGCTTCTGGCAAAGACATTTCCAATAGCTCCCCTTTCTTCTTTTTCTTCTTTCTATCTCTTTTCTTCTTACCCGATAGATTCAGCGCGGTCATAGCTACCGGTGGTGGACTAGAAGGCAATAGGATCGGACTACTCCGGATAGTCAAGATCCCAGTATCAGCATCGTATGTAACCGGCGTTCTTTTGCCGGGGGAGGCTTCAGTCGGGAGTTCCTCTGGTATATATGAAGGCAGTATAGGCTCCTCATCTTCCACAGCTACTGACTCCTCTTCCTTCTTTTTCTTCATCAAAACCTTAAATGCATCTGCCTTTAGAGGTGCTGGGTGGGGTTGCCGTACCGGTACCTCCACAGAAAAACTGGGAGACTCCCGGATTACGAGTGGCCGCCCGACCACAGACTCACGGAAATCCCCGGGCTGAGTGGATGGTAACTCTCCTTGCTCGGAAGGCGGTGATGGTTCCGAAAAGGCTTCATCAACCTCTTCCTGAGTGGGCACTGGTGTCTTCTTTCGACGCTTCCGTCGACTTTGGTTCGGATCTATTAAGTCCTCAGCGTCCCCAGTCCCCCCCAAGGCTGGAGGTGACGATGTAGGTGTTAGAAGAGGGGTGGAGTTGGTTGTCGGGGGTAAATCCTTCTTTTCTCTTGACGGTTTAGGGGCCCCAAAGTCGCCATCGGGGTCTTCCTTCAGTCGACGTTTCGACTTCGCCCCTTTCGCAGTTGTTATCACTACAGCGGGTTTTGAACGAGATTTCCTCGGCTTTACGTCGGCGGTTTCCGTGTCGGAGAGGGAGATGGGAGTTGTTGCTCTACCGCGGGACTTTTTGGGCTTGGTGGGTGCTTTTTGTTGCATCATCTCCTTGCCTGTGTATAGTTAGTAAAGCGTAAATACTCTACATAGAGTATCTCGAGGAATAGCAGTAGGAAGTACGTTTCTGAGGATCAAATAACGGAAATACACTGGCAGGAGCAGCAGCCCCGGGGGTGTCCTTTCTCTCCCCAGTGCTCCCGGAATCGGCGTTGGAAGCCATTATGAGTTCCGGTTATACGCGGTATATGGTATGAATTTCATCGACGGCCCTCTCAGTGTTGGGTTTATCGAGGGACGAGTGACGGGTGCGAACTAATTTTCTCGAGGGGGGGGATCCGCACCGCGTTTTGTTCTTGCGCTGGAGACGCGTTGCTGCAGGTCCAGGGATCCGGCAAATTGGGGGGCCCTTTTCAAAGTAACCGATAAAAGAGTATAGACAATTGAACGGTAGAAATTGAAAAGTGAAGTGAAGTTGGAGACGTGAATAGTATAGGCTTCACTCGCGTCGGAGGTGGGAAAATCACTCTACGCGCGCAGGGAGCTATGCGGCGGTGCTGTGGCTGCAAGGACTTTGGTGCGCCATAGATGCAGCCCCTTTGGATACTGCACGGGCTGTCACTCGCGTCTTTACTCAACACTTAATTAAATTAATTACATATAGGGATATAATTCCAATTAACCTTATCACACCATCATTAATGTTATTTGTGCATAGCGCCCGTTGCTATAACTTTATAGATATTAGTTAATTCAAGAATATCACGCGACGACCCAAAACAGTTTATATCAACCTCTTCTTCACTAAACAAGTGTATTGACCTCTTAACCTCATTATTACCCCCAGACTCCCACAAGATTGTTACTCAACCCCCAGCAACCTCAAAATTGGTCTCTCTATCAAATAAAAAACAGCCACCCCAGCCGTCTTCTTAATCAGCCTCAGCTTACTTTTCTTAATACCCTGTGCAACCCTTTTTGACCTTTTTGCCATCCACTCGACTACGGGTGCCTCCTTCACCCGTTTCCTACTAAACACCCTCCACGAGAAATCACGTGACATACTGATATGTGTAACTTTAGCACGGCACTGATGACACGGGAACGATGTCGGGAAGTGTTTATCAAACTTCTTTTGGCTCCCCCAAATACCTTTAACGCAAGCTATACATGCACCATGGGAACAACCCCGGAACCTAACTCTCGCTTGATGACGACCACAGGTGTCACATTCAAGACTTTCTGGGATATCACCATCATCAGGCTCTGACAAAATTTGTGATAGCGAGTAGGAGTACTCGGAAACGTCATCATATTCGAGATCTCCTTCATAATCGCTATCAGAGTCTACGTCGTATCCAGAGTCGTTCTCGTTCACCTGTGTTGTTAGCTCAAGAGACTATTTACACTCTTCGGCACCGAAAGTGAATTCGCTTAGATGCTCTGGGGGCCCTTGGCCTAGGAGGACATGCTCGTGGTTGGGGGGTTGTACTTGTGGGTGGGGGTATTTGACATCTATGATGAATGAATCGGACATCTTTTATTACTATTTATGAGTGGGCCAAGGTTATGAGGGGTATTTTGAGTTAGTAAAGAGTGAAGTCTTAATATATTGACGGTATCTCGACACCAGACTCCTGCTTAGTTGAAAATTTCATTCAAAATTTTTTGAAAAGGCCTTCCCTAATGTTGTCTATGCAGGTACGGCTGATTAAGGGTACACAAGGGAACCAATAGAGGGACTATATGCAGGGCACCCTTGAGTTGTGGGCCTGAAGAACCCCTAATCGATAGCTACTCTCTACTTCAACAATAGGACGACTGCGGGTTAGACACCTAACCACGCCTAGGGATAAATTCACGACGAATATTCTTACACAATACATGGTGCGGCACCAATAAAGATAGCTAAACTACGTGCCAACCCTAAAATAGCGTCGCATAGCAACCTATTGCCTGCCTAGAACGCCACACGCAGGAGCTTTAGACATAAACTAATAGTAGACAATTTTTTTGATCATTCTCCTATTTTCCATTATATTTTAATTCTATGTCTTATTGTCTCTCTAGGGCATTATTGCTTCTGTATGTAGGGTGTGGTTATTAGGCCCCCAGTAACGCTGGGCTGAAGCGCCCAAAAATCCAGACCCCAGATAGGGGCTTATACTAGACACGGAGAGCTCTCCGAATGATGAGTATAAGATTTACATCTTTGGGAATTTTATGTCTGCTCTGAGCATGAGACCTAATGTTGATCCGCTTTTGCCCCTTGTGGGTTTCAGGATAACCAGTTTGTACGACATACGACGTTCACTAATCCTGCATTAAGCGTATTGTTATTATGTATATCTAGCTCTATTGCTAGTTCTGGATCCACCACTCCTCCCGTCAACCCTTGTGTTAGCACATATGAATTAAACACTCTCCCCTCACCCTTGCCTACTTGGGAACCAGCATAAAAACCTATCTTCATCTAACTATTACTAGAAGATTCCCTTCATGTCTAGCGAAAAGGCAGACAAAACTGTTTTCAGAGTTACAGGTATCCCTCTTACGGCTACTGTAGGTCAATTAGCGGTTATATTTTCTTCTGAGTTTGGAGATGATAGAGTAACCCTCGATATCAAGGAGACAACTATCTTCCCTTCTTGTTACAGCGATGGAACCCAAACTGCTCTTACTCAGTTCAAACCACACCCTCCTCCATGCCTCCTGAAATACCTTTCTAGCAATAGCACCTATGATATTGAGTTTGAGGATGATGATATTAGTATAGAAAAAGACTTTTATGGGCTGACCCAGCTCTACCCCACAGCAGGTATAATAAAAGCAGAGTAAGTTGGGTACATTCCGATAGCCTTTAGGGATAATAGCTTACATCCTTATAGCGTGGTTGCTGTAACTGGCCTTAATGGCCATGCGTACGGATCGTGGAGAGGGAGAGGGAACCTACGGAGAATGTGGCTTCGTAATTTCTTCTCCAAAGACCTCCCAGATTGTAGAACTATGATATACGGATTCAACTCGAAGCCTAATAGCAACGGAACCCACACGATTTTAGACTATGCGAGAACCCTTTTGGGGGAACTTTCAAAAGCAAGAAGGTCAGAAAAGGTATGTTTATTTAGCCAAATAACCACTTATAGTCTCATCCCCAGACCTAAGTGTATACTCAGGTCGAGTGTTGAGACTACCAAATAGAATGTTCAAAAAATCTAAATATACATACCTTATAGGAAAAAAAGAGACCCCTAGTACTTATTGGCCACAGCTTTGGGGGTATCATTATCGCTCAGGTACTCCAAACTATGACCCAAACCTGCCAGAAACTGGTTGTTATTGTCACTTAGTCCCTTATCAGAGCCAGAGAGGATCCCAGTACATATGGCTCTTTATTCACGAGCACTCGTGCCGTAATATTCTTTGGTACTCCACACCGTGGTCTTCCCGTCGACGATATTATTACCATGTACGGAGAAGGTTCGTCCAGGGAAGATCTGGTCAGATCGCTCGAACAAGATTCGAAAAGGCTAGAGCCAGAACTTGAGCGATTCATCAATTGTTGCGAGAACCTCAAGATAGTCACTTTCAACGAGGCCAATCAAACTCGGAAGCTAGTACAGGTATGTGGCGCATGAAGGTTCTATTATCATGTTTTCCATTGCTAATTACTTTCCAGGGCCCTGACGGCTGTTTTTCGAGGAGCGGTGAGCCCTTTACGGCTCTAGAAAAGAAGTCATCAGTGCTTCATCTTCCTGTCAGTATCGAAAAGGTCCACCTTGCTGAAGGAGATTACTCTGGAATGGTGAAATTCGATAATAAGCGCCATCAGTCGTACATAAGTATCGTCGAACACTTAAAGAACTTTATTTTGGTATGGAATGGTGAGGATAGATGACTTGAATTTGCCGCTCAAATTCTATAGCTAACACAGGAATAGAATATCATTATATCACAGCATATGACGCCGTCGTAAATAGGAGTGTAGGCGATCTACAGCGGATTCTTAGTGCAATCCCTTCAGATGTAAAAGAGGAGCACGATGGAAATAAAACAACTCTTCTACACGCCGCTATTCGTGGTGGAGATGAAAGGATTATTTCTATACTCCTGGAAAAACGAGCGGACGTCGATGCTGCTGATCCACAAGGGAATACACCGCTGCACTTGGCAATTTGCGGAGGGAATGAAGAAATAGTTAGACAGATTCTGAATTTCGGCGCAAGCATCAAAGCAACCTGTAAAGGGTACACACCACTACAGACAGCAGCCATCCACGGGCATACGAATCTTGTCCAGTTATTCCTGAGCAATGGGGTTAATGTTGCAGCGGCTAACGGGGACGCATCACTACACCTCGCAGCCTATTATGGACATGAGGAAATGGTAGACGTTCTTCTAGCGAAGGGAGCGGAAATTACAGCAACCAACAAAGCCGGAGGAAGTGCACTACATCTCGCAGCGGCAGGTGGATATCAAAAAGTTGTGGAGGTACTTCTAGCGAAGGGGGAAGAAACCACAGAAACAGACGAGGGCGGATGTACAGCACTGCATTTTGCAGCTTTCTATGGAGATGAGAAGTTGGTGAAGGTGCTTCTGGCGGAGGGGGCAGACATTACAAAGATGGGTAGTGATGGAGCCACTGCACTGCGCATTGCAGCTATATGTGGACATGAGAAGTTGGTGGAGCTTCTTCTGAGGGAGGGTGCTACAATCATAAAAACGGACAAAAGTAGGTGTACAGCGCTGTATTATGCAGCTGTAATTAGGCACGTGAAGGTTTTGGTGGTACTTCTGGCGGGGGGTGCGGGTGTTATTGGAATATCTAGCTGGGCTAGTCTTAGTAAACTGCATATCGCAGCCGTATTTGGATATGAGAAGATTGTGGAGCTTCTTCTAGCGAAGGGTGAGGAAATCACAGCCAAGGTATATGGATATACAGCACTTTACTATGCAGTTTACGCCGGACGGTCGAAGGTGGTGAAAGTACTTCTAGCAAGAGGTGCAGAAATAACGGAAATGCATAAAGATGGAACCACTCTACTACAGATCGCAGCCCGCCATGGGCACATCAAGGTGGTGAAGGTTCTTCTGGCGGAGGGGGCAGACATTACAGCAACGCGTGCCGATAGATACACTACACTACAAATCGCAGCTATGTTTGGATATGAGAATGTTGTGGGACTTCTTCTAGCAAATGGCGCGGAGGACACAGCCCTAGACAGCGATTCCACTGCACTGCACCTCGCAGCTTACAATGGGCATGATAAAGTTGTGGAAGTTCTTCTGGCAAATGGGGTAGACTTTAAAACAACGGTCAATAAATTTACTGCCCTACACATCTCAGCCTATAGGGGACATGAAAAAGTTGTGAAGATACTTCTAGAAAATGGGGCAGACATTACAGCAATGGATTGTAAAGGATTCAATGCACTTCGCTTTGCAGCTGGCTGTGGTCACGAGAAGGTCGTCGAAATACTCGTGGAAAATGGGGTGGACATTACAGTAACGGATTGTAAAGGATTAACTTCACTTCACGCTGCAGCTTACTATGAACACGAGAAGGCCTTCGAGATGCTTCTTGAAAATGGGGCAGACATTACAGCAACGGACTGTGAAGGACTCGATGCACTTGACTTTATAGCTAACCGTGGGCAGGAGACGTTCTTCGAGATAGTTCGAGCGAAGGGATGGGATATTATAGAAATGAAACATGGGGATAAGAACCCAGAAAGCTTACTGGCGATGGTGTGGCAGATGCTGTGGCATAGACAAGAGCTTATAGTCTTCATAATTTGTTTAACTCTTTTAGGCTTTATCTACTATTTAAAGTACATGTACAAGTAATAAAACCAACGTTGTATTTACTCTATAGGAAGCCTTATATAACTTACTAAGAGATTTTGATTGCGTTAATACAGATTCTTTCATGACTGGTAGAATAATGATCACTCGTAGAAATATAGTTATTTGGTAGCTATCAGTACTACTTAGAGCCCAATGAGAGCTCCAAGGGCATCCTAGGGTCTTGGTTCTGTGCTAGGCTGGGAAATCACCTCTAATGATAGAAGAGCTGCTGAAAAGGGGGGTGGGGGTATACAACCTAAGTACATGTAGTGCCTAATTAAGATATTGATAACATCGAGGATACCATGATAAGGAGATAGCGTGACTACTCTTATAGGTAAGTACTTTAATAAATAGAGAACTATATCAAGGTGACCGATTCATTAAAAGCATTAAAAATACCTGCTCGTAAATACAGTACTCCAATCACCAACATTCTCTACTACACAGAAACTATGTAATCTTTAGTGATAATTAGCGACCTGTCAGAATTATAAAGTTGGGTCGAGATTACTAAAGAACTCCAAAATACCTATAAATTGCTATTAATAACCAAACTTTTTTTTAGCACCGGAATCCCGCAGTTGAAACCTTTATCCCCAGACCGGGGCTTATATGTGACTTATAAAGTTTCATCATAGATACTCACTCGACATATCGCAAATGCCAGTTTAGAGTTCCTTATGCTCATCCTAGACAAATAATAAAATTTCATATAGAGTAAAGGAATATATATTTACGCCCGCCTCGCGAATAGACCCGTAGTAAGTATTAGATACATGTAGGATCCATAACAGTAGCAACATCACTAGTAGCAGATACATGTTCAAACGCCGAATTTCGTAGTCAGACACCACTTCACTGTTATAATACAATGCATCCCAGGTAACTATATTAATTTTATCACTCTTGAGCATCTACTTTTACCAAGGCTCATAGAATGTAGATTTTTTTAAAAAAAAACAGTTCTGCTGACTACCGGGTACACAAGCCCCAGAGGAGCTTGAGCTCAACATACGTCTACTGGTGACTGGGTTCAAACGCCCGATCTCATAGTCGGGCACCAGGTTTTGGGAATCGATTACCGTTAGGCAATGTATTCCAGATGATTATACGTGTATCTTACCACTTTTGAGTTTATTTGTGAGGGGACTCACCGGAAGAAAAATCCTGTATAATATTAGGATGCACAAAATATTTAGGACTGCTTGATCTAAGACAGTAATAATATATATATACGCATATAAAGTAGTAAAATAAAACTCATCGAATGTTAGAACAGGCCAAGTTTCACCCCCTCCCCCTCTAAAAAAAGCTGAAAAAGGAAGAAGAAAAGAAAAGAAAAGAAAGAAAAGAAAAGATTTATAATACATGTCTAAGTGAGTTACGACGAATCCTACGATACTCTAATCTAGGAGTATGTAATGCTAACGGAACCATAAACCTCCGACAACCCTCCGCAACGCTTTTAGACCTCTCTGCCATCCACTGTCTAATCGGCAGCCACTCAGTAACCTCAATTTCAAAGATGAAATCCTCGTTACTTAACACTAGCCCAAACTCATACTTCTCCTCTGAAACCATACCAACTTCCTTGATCTCCGTCCGACACTGATGACACGGAAAATAGTCTGGGAAATGGGTATCCGCTTTCTTTCTGGCATGCCAGATACCCTTAACGCAGCTTATACAAGCCCTATGGACGCAGCCCTTAAACATCACATTGGCTAGGCGGCGCTGACAGATAACACACTCCAATCCTTCAGGTATATCCTCATCTTCACTTCCAGAGTCTGATAAAAGAGAAGAATATGATCTTCTGCTCGCTTGTCGAGGTTGTGCTTGTGGAACGGCTGCCACGTGTGGTCTCCGTTCCCGATGGCTCCGTAAGATTCTTTCGCTGGTGATGTTCATCTCTGTAGATGAAGAATCACGATTATATCTCCTTGATGTCCGGGTTCGATGCCTTTGGTATCGATTTATACGACGAGGGGGATCGGACAGGGTGCTTTGGGGTTCTGGGTTCGAAATAGAGGCTCGTTGTTGGTGCTCTGACTCCCTTACTACCCGGGCTCGGGATTGCGTACGCTCATGCAATAACACTGGGTTGCTGCGAGGGTCTTCCGGTGCTTGAGACTCGCTATATTGTAGTAAATCTTCGGGAGGCGGGGGACTGTTTGTTAATTCCATCTCATAAAACTCTTGAGAAGCCTCCCAGTCGTTACTCGGGATTCCCGGAATATTGGTATCAATATAGGAGAAGATTTCTTCTTGTTCCCAGGCTAAGATCTTATCCAACTCCTCCGCTGATTCCGCATCGCTTCTGCTGACCCCCGAAATATCTACCCCTAGTGGTGTATCCGTACCATCGTACTCATGTTCGATAAGCTCGTATGTAGCGAGCTCCTCTTGGTCACATTCTAACATACCATTAAACCATTCTGCTGGCTGAGTGTCGGTATCGGGGATTTCCAGAATACTGGTATCCTGCTCACGTTCGGTCATCTCATACATAGCAAGCTCCTCTTGTTCCCAGTTCGAAATAGCATTTAATTCCTCCGCTGTTTCGATATCGCTATTAGGGTCCCCGTTATCAGGGTCGTAAAGAAAATCGTTATATCTTTTCATTTGTTGGTTTGCACGGTCGAGTTCGTATTCGATAACCATATAAGTAGCGAGCTCCTGCCACTCCTTGTTTAACATGTCGTTGAATTCCTCTGCTGCTTCAATAGTGTTGATAGGGATCCCTAGAGTACTACTATTTACCCCAAGTCTCGGGTCATCTTGGTCGTAACCGTTAATCGCATAAGCAGTAATTCCTTGTTCCCAGTGTAGCACTCCGTCGAGCCCGTCTATCGCTCGCACGTCATTGCTGGTAACCCCTGGTATATTGGTGCTTGACCCCAGTTGCAGATCTCTCCCAGCCCACCCCTGCCTATATACCGTGTAACCACTACCCTCTCCCCTGCTGTTCCAGTCAAACATATCAAGGTCTTTTTCCACTCCCTTTCGAACTTTTAGAATACCCGTACTACGCCCCAGTTGTGAAAAACCCACGTTCCGATCGCTTTGTTGAAACGTTGTACTAGCAGCTTGCCACAGTTGAGAGTGCGAATAATCTCTAAGGTTACGCACAGCCGTACGTCGTCGATTACTCATCCTAGATATTCTATCCTCAAATCGGTATTGTTTAGTGCTAGCACAAGAAAAAAAGCTTGGGGTTTAGATCGTAAAAGCTTGAATGTTTAGGCTATGTATGTGTACGGGCGCTATGGGAGAAACATGTGAGATTTATACACGTGTAGCGCTTTCAGGTAGCCTATCATAAAACAGCAGTGGGCCGTGACTTGAAATACACAATGTATAAACCATACCAGTAACGTGTAGTTCTCAGAACGACAGGGTATTAATATACTTCCGTCTCGAACTAGTACATACAGTACCAAAACTAGGGGTGGGATCAGTACATTGTTCCCGTCAATACGCTAGCGATATGGTACAAATACGGTATTAGTACAGTAATATACCTCAATTACTGATTTAATTCGGTATTTGGGACTAAACCCCGTAGTGCTATGGCAGTAAATTCGCCCGTTTTTTATACTGTGGCTATTAGAATAACATAAGAATATCAGAAATTATAGACCTAAGTGTTTATGACCTTTTCTAAAATAGTTAGATTGAAAAGCACTAACTAAAGCAAACAGACTTTATAAGTAGAAAAGGTTTCATTCGTATTATATTAAACTCTGCGGTATAACATGACCTTAACAGGTATGAAACGTTGACTTATAACTCATTTATCTTAAAATTAAACTCCGAGCACAAAATTAACGAGATTCCCGTGACAAAACTAGTGACATATTATCAAACCTCCAGGCACAAAATTGACGAGATTGCCGTTACAAAAGTAGTGACATATTGTCCAACTTCCCATTGCCAGTTTATTCCGTATCACGAAACTCCTGTCTGGCACTTTCGGATCCTTTCAAGATCCATTGAAGAACTTGGACCCATTCAGGAACGATGAAGCTCGGCCTCTCCTTCAAAACCGGCCCAAAGACATTCACTTGTTGACAAAGTGCACCGACCGACTTCACCTCCGCACGACACTCGTGGCAGGGGATCCATTGAGGGAAATGGCCCCTATGCTGCCTCCTACTCCTCCAGACACTCTTCACGCACACCTTGCACGCTCCATGGGTACACTCTTTAAATTGAATGTCGATTTGACGGCCCATACAGATCCCACATTGCATTCCATCAACAATTTCCTCGTCGTCAGACTCTTCGTTATCAGATTCAATGAGCTCAATGTAGCGTGTGGAGTTCGCTTCAGTGAAGTCATCTTGGGAAACCGCACCCTCAGTTGCATCCACAATCTGTTGTTGCATAGCTTCGAGATTGTTTTCAGCGTTCTGACTGGTAGCGAGGAAGTCGGCCAATATTTGTATAAACTCCGCCCGACCACCGGCTGCTAGCGTGAGCTCACTAAAGGTATTGGTGAGAGCCTGATCGAGCCTTGCGTTGGTCACCGCATCGGTTTCAGCTCGGACTTGGCTCCCCCTTGCTCTGAGAGCATTAGACCATTCGGCCCAGGCTCCTATGAGCCTCTGCAGGTCGGGGTTTTCGGGTTGGGGAATGTTGGTTTGTTCCATCGATTATTATTATTCTATTGTAAGTGTTGAAGCTGTTATAGTTAGTACTTGTATGAGAAGTTATGTATATAGGACTATATAACAAGTAGTTGGAATTACACTATGTAAAAGGTAGGACTAGTTGTAGCTATACTTCAGTTGTTTAGGATGTGGGAGAGAGTTGTTATGACAGGAGTAGTTACCTTTTAAGCTGTTATGCGGAATAGTTAAGCCTTGTAAGCTGTTAGTATGGAGTAGTTGCAAGGTTTGGGAGCTGTTACCTGCGGAGTAATTGAGCTGTTATATGTTGAAGCTGTTAATCAGGTAGGTTGTATTGTTGATGGTCTGTTTGAGACGGAAAATCCCCCCGCCTATATATGCTTCCCGACCGTACGCCCTCAACTTGATAGCTCTTGAAAGATGCACACTTGAATTTTAAAAGAGCTCTACCTAACACAAGGTAAATATATACTTGAAGAATACACTCTTTCAGTAAGCTAAAACACTTGAAACTTTTCAAAGTGCTTTCAAGAGACACCTCCAACTAATGATGCTCGAGATACTAGATTAGCAGAGTCACGATATATCACTCGGCCATATAAGAACGCGCAAAAAACAAAACAGCCACCAAGAAAACAAAACAATCAGGTCTCTAGCATCTAGGCCCAACTTCCTCTTTCATAAAAATTGCTTCATCTTCAGGACAAAAACAAACAGGTAAGTATACAGACAAAACAAACCTCCACCATCAAATTCTTCACTCTTTCCTTTCCCCAAAAAACCTCCAACCCAACTCCATATAGCCTCGTTTTCAAGTCTCGGCTCTCTCTCTCTTTCCTAATGACTGATACACGTACATTCTAACTTATAGCGATACATACGCAGAGATTGGCCATATATGAGCACATCGAGACTAACTCTATGCGACATATTTCTATATGCGAAAATCGTCTTACCTATCTCCTGATACTAATGCTGATTCTACAGGAGATCAAACCTCGACTCTCCTAGCAATTCCACTTCAACAAGCACCTTAGAGAAGCACGGGCTTATCACCCTTTAACATTATAAGAACAATAATTCCAGGCTCCTACGTTTATCCCTAGCGATACCCTTGTATGTTCACCCAAACACAGGATACCACTATACCAAAAATCTAGGACTGTACGTGGATCCTACTAATTTACAACACCCCTCCTAGCTCAGCATCTTTATAACCTCTAGTCGAATCATCAAATGATCCTAAGGATACTTCTAAAACAGAAATACTTCTATGTTTAGCTCCTTCTAAAACATAACCGCTTCTCAATCAACCTACCATCTTCGTCTCGTATATCGCTGAACGCCTTCACCCCCCTACTTTTATCCACACGCCTCTTAATCTTTTGTTTTACCTGCATATATTTAACAAAGGAGTTGATTTTTTGAGGCATCCTTTGAATCTCCTGAATAACTCCTCCTTTGCGAGAAAACAAGTCACTGGGGACTTCAGAGTTCCAAATTGTCGCAGGCTCGGGCTCAGCAGACTGGCCCTCTGTCTCATCGACTTGCTTAGCCACATGTACCTCCAGATGAAAGTTATTTCTAGCAGCTAATTGAGAAACCTATTAGTTTATGCTTAAACTCAACTTTTCTCAGCGGAGGAATTACGCAGGAGGGGCCTCGAATCACGCAGCTCGGCCTCGCTAGCACACCTAAAACATCGGCAAAAAAAGCCATATTCTGCTTCAAGCAACGCCCTCCTTAGGCTCACATTCTCCAGATCTATAACCGGCCCGTATGCTATTGTCAGTTCGTCTCCCTCTTTGATATCTCCAAGAGCGAAGAACTGGCACTTGAGGCGTTTCGTCTTCAAATCACTACTATCGACTCTCGAAATATTTGGCGCGCAGCTGTGATTTACCCATGATGGCTTTATAACTAAAATCCTAGGATCCTCACTCTCCCTGGTTACTCCATCAAAGATCTCATGAGGCCTCGGTTTGCGGACAGGCTTGCAGCTAGGGCTCTCACCAAAGATCATGTACCTCACATTAGTGTTATATTTGCCGCGGCTCGAGACGGAACTTCGACAGAAGCATGAATTTGGTACATGCCTTCCTTCATCTGGTGCGGACTCACCGCGAGGATTGGCTTCTGTCTCTGGAAATTCGGTGTAGATAAGACATCCCTGGCTAATGTCTCTTGCTGCAAACAACCCATCACCACCGTCATTACAATACGTATCGGTACTCAACCTTATCCAAACACTTTCAGAACTAGCCATATTGGCCTTCCTATGACTCTATATTTGAGGCAAGGTCTCCAGAGCTCTGCTGGTTAGCTAGAGCTTTACTACCGTACACGTTTCCAACGGATACTCTGGCAGGGCTAGAAGTCGTGCCCCTTCTGGCCCAGGGACTAAGACCGGGATAGGGTAAAACGAGGGCTGAAGTCTACCTCTTCCTCTCTGTGATATTAATGCTAATAGGCACCTTGGAGTATTGACTATATACTAGAATAGGCATGGGGATGAAAATTCATGCGGGTTGGCTGATGTAGATCTATCCTTGCTAGGCTACGATCGAAACTGTAGTGTGGCCTTAACTCTGTGAAAAGCTAATTTGCTGATAAGAGGATCCTCCCATATATATATCACTTATTCGAGAATCATACAGAATCAAAATCATATCACCTTGACACATCTCAGCCAAAACCTCTACGCCAGCTCTATATCGAATATGAGCTACATGAGCTTCTCTTTCATAGTACGCTCACGGATAGAAGAAACAACTACAAGACAAAGTCGTGAATATCTATCTATTAACACAAAATTCATATTCTCTACCGATACCCCACCATCAAGGTAAACGCTCCCCATACATAACCACTACCACTAAAAACAACAAATTAATACGCATAGATCCACTCCATCAAAAATCTCTCGGCTATTTAGGATGTTGGGCTAGCTGCCTCTCCTGCAAACGCTTCTCCTGCGCCATCATTAACCCCCGCTTCTTCAACAGAGCTGCAAAACCCTTCGACCCTTCAGCAATCCACCGTGTCAGCGGCATCCACCTCCATACCGTAAACACAATCCCCCCATATTCTATCTCATCCCCAAAGGAGTATAACTGTTTCCCTCGGGTCAAGCTGCCCACACGGCTGACCTCTTGGCGACACATATGACAGGGGAATGATGTTGGGAACTTCTGTCCCCGGAGATGCGCTTGTTTCAACCTGATGACCCAGAGTTTTTTCATACAGCACGCGCATATCCCGTGTTTGCAGTCGTGGAACTTGATGCCCATATAGTGATCATAGCAGATACCACATAAGTGATCTGATAATAGTGGGTTTGTCTCGGTGATGGGTTCTGTGGAAAGATCCTCTAGAGGGATGGTACTTACGTACTCTTTGTCCATTGTTTAGCTGCGTCTCGTCTAGTGAACTCCCTGTATTAGATTTTGGTGTTATTGGCAGTAGGCAGTATTGATTGTAGGTGAGAGCAAGTAGAAGTGTCCTGCTTTAGCATATTTAATCTAATGTCCTAAACTATATTCTATGATGTAGGATTACGGCTCATAGAATGTCACTCGGCTATTTGGAGACAATACCAAGGCGCACCCACACAATAATATTGTTTTTTTTTTATTTACTATTGTGACTGTCTTAGAATTTAAACGTCCAGGGTCACCCTTGGAGAAATCGTTAGCCCCCTACATAATTCTAAAATTAAAAAAGCCCCCCGCTTCCAAAGTTTACAGGAGAAATTTATTTACCAATGTACGTATTCTATCTAACCCTAGATTCATTATTATTATGCATATATACTAAAAGGTCACGTGGGGACACGGGTCCCTTAAGGACTAGTGGGGTGGATCTAGTAAGAGACGTTGTTGCTGATTGATTGTTCCTAACAGTACCAGTGATAACATTTAGACTAACCTAATATTATCATTAGTTTCCAAAAGGATAGTAGTCCTAGCGACGGAACGATGTTGTATTGTGGAGGCTACGATAAATACAGCAGGGTGACGACGCCTTCGTGTTAGCTTTCGTAATCAGTCATCTGTGTCACCTGAATTCCGAGTGAGAAGATATGTGTGAAGAGCGGCTGATAAAACATAAATCCAGAGCCATCGGTATTAGTAACAAGGGCTGATAAATCAAAGAAAAAGAAACAGCACTGAATGAAAAATTAAAATATAGGCCGCTAGTATACTCTACACCAATAAACCCTATCTCTCGCTTTTGTTATAAGTCACTCGCCTACGACAGAATAATCCTGTGTGGTCACTCCTCCGGAGGAATGACATTAAATTATCTAGGGCATGTTTCAAAAAAAATAAATAGTAACTAGAACAGACATAAGCGGGGTACGGGCAACCAACACGAAAAACCAAGTGTTTCAACGCTTACCGAACCACCGCCAGCGAGCATTCCACTTTGTCCTCCAATCTTCCTTATTTGAGTCTTCATGTCCGAGGTATCCTAGCAAGCACCGTTAACAAGATTGGGTTTATAAGAGCTGATTCATCTCATACATTATACACCTAAAGTTGTCTTCTAACATAAAGTCCCTGGCCTGGGTTCTATGGAGGCATACATCTACAGAGTTAGCGAACTCCGTGATGAATGACAGTCAAACTTTAATTTTACCTTTTTTGTTGGTTGTCTCCTCAAATTCTTCTAGCTCTAAAACCAGGTACTTCACAATTTGTATACAGCTTGCGATGGGCCGTGGGTGGGGCTCTGTTAGGATACCGCACCCCCTTTCCGATAAAATGATGGAGTATTATTTTTATTGAGAGAAGGTTACAGTAACTTGTTAACTTTGGCTCAGCGGGCTTAGAGTGGTGAAGGAACTATATCTGGGTGAAGAAAGGATCCGCTCAGAAAAGAGCTTCACTGGTCAAAGTAACATCATAGAAAAAGCCCCCCCCCCCTCTCCTAGTTTTTATCCTCTATCTTAGCTAATATATCGTTAGTCATTATGGCAGCTTTCCTCTTGCTGGATTATGAGAATTCGACAGCTATGGAAGAGATACCAGACTTACAACCTTACCAGTCGTCATGTCCGTCCGAAGGCGCGACGGACCCCAAATGACTAGCCGAGCATCGTCCGACTGTAGCCTGACTACAGTCCCCTAAACCACGGAGTATTATCTCTAAATCTAGAATAACGGCGCTCAGACTTCCGTAATTATTAATTATGAGCCAATCTTCATCTAAGAAAAATCTAAAGTACTAATTGAAGAAAGTCATTAACCCTGCTTTCCAGTACTGACAAACCTTAGAGCTAGAATGATAAAAAGAGAGTTGCTACTTGTCACTCTATACTATCTCCAGTCTATATTTTACAACCTCATAGTACTCTAAAATAGACAGTCCGTCCGTCCGTCCACATACTGGACGGACTGGCTTGGCTGGAACTTTGACAGTCTACACCAGTTTGCCAGGCACGGCCGGGTAAGTGACCTATGCTGCCAAGAAGCAAGTCCCTTAAAAACAAGAGTTGATTTCAGGCACAAGCTATGGAAAAAGAGTGGAGGCCCAGTTAAAATATTAACCCACCGCTTTAAACAGGGTTCTAGTCGTAGAAAGTAAAATGAGTACATAGGAGCAAATCAGATGCCAAGAATATCGAAAATTAGTACTGTTTCCGGACTCCGTGGCCCCGAATTCCACCCTCGCAATCCGAGGAACAAGGCCATCACCAGGCATATAACCTAGCTATCGAGCGCCTCGCCCCCATCAGATTGCATTTCCGTAAAAGCTTCATCCCAACCGTTGCGGAACATTTCTTCCCGGAGACCGTCCCCCCGGAGCCAAGAATCCCAACACGGTAAAGGTTACCCTCTCTCCCTAAACTTTTGTTCAGGGTCTCCTTCCAGAAGGGTTCTTCCGAAGCATATATCTTACCTTCTTCTCTCCCTTGACTTCTTATCTTCTCGCTTTCTTCCTGTAAATACACACTGTTTTTTTCTGCCCATCTCGCTGAGGATTTTGAACCAGTACCTACCTTTAATCCGGAACCCAGCAGTGTTGCCATCCCACTACCGTCGTTGCCACTGGCTTGCTAAGCTTTCAAGGGGCTGAGATAGAACCGCGGATCGCGTGCCGTCACAACTACGCTCTCGAGACAACTTTAATAAGGAGCCAAGCGCATTAATAGCAAGGAAAGGACAGAAGTTGGAGAAAATGGGACGGGAAGCGAGAAGGTCATCGCTGGGCGAGGATATCAGGGTTGGGGATACGTCAGCTCCAGCTGTCTCTACGATGCCCACTACGAAAGACCAAGTACGAACCCCCCTAAGTCATCCACCTTACAACGGCTGATCATCTTTCTTTCCCTAACAGAGAGCCGCATCCAAACAGCGAAGGAGAAAGCTATCAATGTCAAAGTCACGACAAACAAACTTCTTCACTTGGTACCGGGAGTTGTCCTATCGTAAAACATGGCGTACGTAAACCCTAAACTTCACCCCACCGCCCGAATACCCGGGTCGAAGTCTTTGAATATTAACAGCTCCTAGTGAACCCCCTCATCGTAATGGTCCTCGCTCTTGCGGGCTATGCAGTCAATCCCTCCACCTCTAATCCCCTCCATGCCTGCATTTTCCTCTCCTACCCTCTCCCTCCGGATCCAAACTCTCATGCTCCGACCCGACCCCACTATGATAAGGGTCCTCGTGATATGGCATTTGTTTTATTCTATACCTTCCTCTTCAGCTTCACCCGCGAGTTCCTAATGCTTCAACTCCTCCGCCCAATTGCACTCTACAACAACATCACCAAAAAGGCAAAGGTATCCCGTTTCATGGAGCAGGCATACACGGCAATCTACTTTTTCGTGTTTTGTCCGTTTGGGCTCTATGTTATGTACCAGACTCCGATTTGGTATTTCAACAGCACCGCTTATTATGAAATGTACCCACACCGCACCCACACTGTCGAATTCAAGGCGTACTATCTCCTCCAGGCTGCATACTGGCTTCAGCAATGCGTTGTTCTCCTCCTCCAACTCGAGAAGCCCCGCAAGGATTTCAAGGAGCTCATCATGCACCACATTGTTACTCTCACTCTTATCGCCTTGAGCTACCGGTTCCACTTCACCTGGATTGGCCTTGCCGTCTTCATTACTCACGATATATCTGATTTCTTCCTTGCTACTTCAAAGACGCTGAATTATCTTGATCACTGGCTCATTGGGCCTTATTTTGGGTTCTTCATCTTTGTGTGGATATACATGCGGCATTATCTCAATTTAGGGATCCTGTACAGCGTCTTGACCGAGTTCAAGAGTGTAGGGCCCTGGGTTCTTGATTGGGAGAATGGGAGTTATAAGTCAGGCTTAGCTCAGGGTGTTGCCATTGTACTCTTGGGTAGTTTGCAGGCAGTTAACTTGTTCTGGTTGTGGTTGATTCTGAGGATCGCCAAGAGATACGTTCTCACAAGCAATGCAGTTGATGAAAGGAGTGATGATGAAGATGAGGAGAGTAGCAGCGAGGATAGTGAGAAGAAGGATAACTAAATACTTTTTACTAGTCTATTATTTAGTCCCCTTTTTTCCAATTCCATCTCAAATAGGATGTATTATAGAATACAGAAATTTGGGTATGGATGGAGACGAAAAGTATGGCGTTTTAGTTTAGCAGTTTACTTTCTAGTAATTTATTATCTTGTATGCTGAAGTGTAACTTACACATGTGGGGGTTGGTGGACATATGCAGAAACGGCCGCGGAGTACAAGGGGATAGCACCTTTTCTTTTTCGTTTTAGTTGGGGGCGTCGGGCGGTCATAAAGATAGAGATTGTTTTTTTTGCTTATCTTTTTTGCTATTTGCTTGGTTCTTCTACTCCCATACTTAATCTTATAGCAGACAGAAGGAGATTTGTAATGTGCATTCATAGTGTTAGAGATGCCTTATGTTATATGTATCTATAAGATAGCATGCGGTCTTTCAGCTTAAACCTCTAAAAGAGTGTAACCTTACTAAGAGTTAAGAAACGGTAGTTACCGCCTCCAGCCCGCTTAGAGAGCATTTACAATGCTTAGATAATCCAAAACAACTACTAGCATCCTCATATGTTGCGGTTTCAGTAAAAGAGTATCCATGTTACAATTAATAGTAGCTTCACCATAATATGACAAGTGATTATCCAAGGTTCTAAGCTCTAGACTATCGATATCTTTTGAAAGAGCCAGTCTGAGACAAAGTCCGAACACATTTTGTAAATTATCCAGTACTAGCTATCTTGAAACCGTTACGTAGCCCACCTCCCCCCCATAGATAGGGCCTCCTCTACACAGCGCTCATCCGGCCTAGACCCCATCCCCACCGATTCACTCCACCCCATCATGCCAGAAGAACACATAACCCTGTGCGAGAAAATCAGCTACTGTGAAGCTAAGGTACGTAGACGTTTTTATAGGGGACGTTGGTGGTAGTGTATTGTGCCGAGTCACTAGCTAGTGGGATTCTATAATGGAGGGTATAATTACATAACTATGTAGTGCTCACCCTCCTATAACTATACGAGGGGGGGATCCGATATGTTCTAGAGCTCAAGCTCCCCCCGCAAAACAAAAGCTATGTTTCAAGCTAATGCGGGTAGGTATAGAGGATAACCTCGTGCCTGCGATGTAGGTGTAATGATAGCTATAAGTTCTCAAGTTCCGATTAGCCAATGAGATAAGACAAGACTTTCCACGTTGTAGGTAAGCGCTACATACCGCACTATTGCGCCTAGAACGCGGTAAAGTAATGATATAGATAAATATTAGCTAACAGAAGAGGTAAAGGGTCATCGAGGAATAGAGCCCACAAGCCTATCCCCCGCCATCCGTCATGCTGCGTTATCCGCGTAGAAAACAGCTTATTAAGGGATAGACAGCTTAGGATATATAGACCTATCTTTCTGGTGAACGGGATGAGTATCAACACGTTCTTCATGACTTGTATATAGTGACACTAGGTAGTTATGCTAGTGGTTAACGCGGGTCGTTTAAGAACAGGCGCGCTCTGGGGCTATTCCGTTTAGGTCGATTAAGCAACGTCATGAGACTAGTCAGGAGCTTCATGAGGCGATGGATATAATATTAAGTAATATTTCAGTTAGTAGAACTCCATGATCAGCGAGATATTGTTCTTATCTCTACCCACGTAGATATGTAGTGCGGCAGTATTTACAAATAGGTCAAGATAAGAAACTTATAAGCCATTCAAAGGATCAACTAGCATACTATAGATCATAGGAGTCAGAGATACAAAAGGAATTAGCACTTGATCTATAGATGTGGATCAATAGAAAGGATCTATATATCCCGTAGTCACTAACTTGAACTTGTAGTTGGAGTCATAATTTATCACTAATTTCAGTGGTTAGGTATATACGTATTCCCACCCGAAGTTATATAGGCCTCATGTAATTAGTTTATCGACCGGCCTCGAGCCTGCTATGTAGCTTCAAGTCAAACTAGCTTTACATGAGTTCATAACCTGTCTATACTACTTGGAAAAGATCTCCCTATATCAATTTAGCAGGCACTAATAAATACATTAAAAAAACCTCAGCGGATTCTTGACGTACATCGTTAGAGATGTTGGCCTTTCTATGAACTAGTCTGACCTCGCCATAGAGTATTTAAATGGCCAGCCCATCCCTCTTCCCTCTTTTTCCTCTTCATCTTCTTCCTCATCTTTCTTCCCTCTCATCTTTCTTCCTCATCTTTCTAAGTTTTTCTAAATCGCTATCAACAGAAATCATTGCCTTCAACTAAAGCTGACTTCCTGGTCCTTTTCATTGATTTCTAGTTTGATAGGTTTCCCCAACTCGTTACCAACAGAAATTATAGAATTAAGAAAGCTGAGACCCCCCCCCCCTTTTTGTTAACGAATTTCTAGGTTGTCGACTCTTTCATCCCCTCGGTACTTCTACGGCCTTTCCAACTTACGAACAAAAATTACCGCTTTTAAATATGTTGAGATCCCATTCTATTTCCCTTTGCTAAATATATTCTATTTCCACTCTGCTCCTAATATATATTATATCACTCAACTAACACTTTCAGCCTTTTAAAAGAATGTCTCGCCTCTACCGTCTCCCAAACGAGCTTATCCGCAACATCGGCCAAGAGGACTGTCTCGACGCACATGATCTCGCAAACTTTATTCAGTGCGACGGTCTAGAGGTCTTCGACCTCCTACTAACTCCCAGCCTCCGCAACCTCCTCTCCGGCGAAAAGCACCAAACGACGCCACTCTGTTTCGCGGTACAGAACAAGTACCACAAACTCGCCGGCATGCTTCTCAGCAGCGGCGAAGACATCAACGAGCAAGCGTTCGTTTCAGGCCACCGGATGCCATACTACCCCGGAGACCACCAATACTCGACCTACGGCATCACCCCGGACAGCAGCTTCGAGCGGGCCATGCAGCCACTGCACCACCTCACAGCCATACATTGTGCTGCCCAGACCGGGGACATCGACATGGTCAAGCTGTTGCTCAGCAACGGCGCAGATTTGTCGATCCGGCCGACCGACAATTCAACGGCACTCCATGCGGCAATTGTGTCTCCGGCTTACGACGAAGTGACGGCAGAGATTGTTGCTCTCCTGCTAGACAGTGGGGCTGACATCTCTGCTGTCAATGAGAGCGAGCAGACTCCGCTGCATTGGGCGAGTCTGGTCGGTAAGAAGGAGACTGCGTTGCTCCTCCTCATGAGGGGTGCGGTGTGTAGTGCGGTTGATAGCCTCGGTCGTACGGCTTTGCATTTGGCCGTGGAGTGTGAGCAGTTGGAGCTCGTCTCGATGTTGATGTACTGTGAGGAGAGTTGTCTCCTCGTGGATGAGTATGGTATGACGGCGTTGGATATTGCGAGGGACGGGGTTGAGTATACTGGGAGGGATGAGTGCTTGAAGGCGCTTCTCGGTAAGTTGAGTGATTCCTATTTGGGGCGGTAGGTTTTGGGAATAGGTGAGTTTTGGAGTCTGCGTTTTGGGGGTTCTTGTTGGATTTGCGGTTGGACTTTTTTGGGGTTTTTTTTGTGTTTTTGGTTTGGTTTTTGTTTTTGTTCTGGTCTTTGGTTTTGGTTTTGGTTTTGGTTTTGATTTTGATTTTGATTTTTGCTTTGGTTTGTTTTGGTTTTTCGTTTTGGTTTTTGTTTTGTTTTTGTTTTGGTCTTTGTTTTTGTTTTGTTTGTTTTGGTTTTGGTTTTTCGTTTTGTAGTGGACTTTTAGGTCTTGATGTTTCTGTTTTAGAGTTTTCTGTGTTTTTTGTTTTGTTTTGTTTTGTTTTGTAGTGGACTTTTAGGTCTTTTTGTTTTCTATTTTTAGTGTTTTTGTGTTTTGTTTTGTTTTGTAGTGGGCTTTTAGGTCTTGATGTTTTTTGGGTTTTTTGTGAGTTTGTAGCGGACTTTTAGGTCTTGATGTTTTTTTTCTTCTTTGGGTTTTTTGTGTTTTTGGTTTGGTTTTTGGTTTTGCTTTGTTTGGTCTTTGGTTTTGTTTTTTGTTTTGGTTTGGTTTGGTTTTGGTTTTTTGTTTTGTAGTTGGCTTTTAGGCCTCTTTTGTTGATTTTGGATTATGTGTAGCTTGTGGTTTTCTAGCTTTCAATTAAAAGTGTTTTTTTGCCGCGAAATTCAGGATTCAGTTCATTGGCCTAGATTATTCGATCATAACCAACATTCTTTATTATTTAAATCTATAATTCCACTAGGTTAAAGATTCTAGCTGACTAGTTAATCCCAAGTCGTCGAGTGATATACCATGACGTAGGTTCCCGTTGTACTAGTCTCGTTTTCTCCCTTGCAAGATAAAGCTACATGCGTAAACAACCTGAGTCCGATATGAGGTCCCTTTAAGCGCTGTCACATACGCAAACGAGTGAGTGCAGAACCGATTACCAGTTTCACAGCCTTTTAATATATCTAGTAGCCTTCAACTATTGAAAGTGTTACTATTTATTATCTATATTATAGGTATACTACTAGCCTCTCTTATCGCAGATTTCTACCAGCTATATATAGACTAGCCATAACGAGAAAGATGCCCCACCTCGCAGCCCCCAGAGTTCTGACTATTAATCTTCAGCCCATGTCTGATACTGTACTACTACCGAGACTATAATATTTGTTTTGGGTGCCGCCCATGGTTCGTCTCATGTCGCACACCAGTGGAGGGAGGGTAAGACTTGTACGATCAAACCCGTACGTACCCCGGGGGGGGTAAAAAGTGTTGTTTGGTTTTGGAACTGGTCCAGCACGTATTACTGTATGGATCACAACTAATAACTAGCTATGTAGCCCCCGATCCGTTATCCGGTTGCTGGCTGATATGACGTGAAGACAGAGTTTCTCCGGGACTCTTGCACTGCGTCTATTTTTCCGGGGGAGGGGGGGCCGACCCTTAATTGGGTAGGGATCCCTTTTTCTTTCGTTTTTCCTTTTCGATCCTCGTAGGGTCGTAACCTTATGCACTCCCTGATCTTTGTGCGCCGCGACGTGCAAAGTGACAGGGGGACGCCCAGCGGAAGAGGGGAAAGAGTGCAGAGTGCATGGCTGGCTGGCTGGTTGTCTGGTTTGTCTGTGCACCGGGTGGTTGTGGTAGGTGGTAGCTGTGTAGTATTCTCCACTTAGATATTGTTAATTTGGAAGCTTTCTTCATTGAGTGGGGGACTTGGCCTATCTCATTTCACAAAAACATTCGATAAATCTCTCTTCCGTTCTTTCTTTCCCTTTCCTTTACTTTTCTCGTCACCACTCCCCATCCGCTCTTTTTTTTTTGATCATACCCGTCGGGTTCGTTTCCGTCTCGACCTGGTTTTTTTCCGAACCTTTTTTTTTTTTTTTTAATTTTATTATTTATTTATTTTTTCTTGTGTGCCGTACGTATCCTGCATTCTTTGCATTCTCTGGGATAATTGAATTGAATTGCGTTACTGTCCTTTGCTGGTTCTTTTCTTTTTCCTTCCCAAGGATCGCCCGGGTTGTGCTGCGTTCATTTCCTGCTGCGGCCACCGCCGCTCGTGCTGCTGCCCTGCCCCCTACTACATGTACCTCCTACTGCCTAACTGCTCCTAACCTACGCTTTCACCTATACCTACACCTACACCCACCCACATCACATCACATCACATCCCCACCACGCCCTATCCCTCCCCTACCCCTTACCCTGTCTACATACATCATCGTCGCCCAGGAACCTCACCTGCACGTTTCCTCACCCTCTGCCACCAGCAAACGTGGATCAAAAGACATCAGCCCGCCTCTCCCGTCCGTACGAGGACCAGTCTCCACTCTGGGAAGCCGTAGGTTACTCCCCTCTCGCATCTCCCAGCGAACTCGACGCCAACAACTCAATCTCCCTCCAGGTCCCCACAACGTCCCAGCAACAGCAACGAACCCCGAGCTCTTCGGGGTCTTCTCCCCCTAGTCTCCCTCCGCTGTCGCCTCCCGTCGCCCTGAACTTCCCGTCAATACCTGAACTGGGCATGCCCTCTCCAAGTTATCAGCCGGATTCTCCGACAAGCTCCATTCCCTCCCGGGACGGTGGCCAGCATACCCCCACATATCAGCGGGATGGAGACATTCCTGAGCGTCACATCTCGGAATGGGATGCTGAGGATGTTGGGACCTATGTCGCCTCGATAGGGCTGGATCAGTATCGGGAGTCATTTATAGGTGGGTCTCTCCCCCCCTTCATTTACCCCTCCATCTCATCTTCCCTCCAGATGAGATGGAAGCTCGATTGCTGTGGTGTTACTTTGATTCTGATCGATGAGGGAGATTTAATCGATCTACAGATGAGGGAATCGATGGCGAGGCGCTTATCCATCTCGACCATGACGAACTACGAGATATGGGAATAAGGAGTGTGGGGCACAGGCTTACAATTCTGAAAAATACATACAACGTTAAAATTGCCCACGGAGTACCGATCGAACCGGAACATTACGTTCCTGTGTGTATGTTATTCTACCCTGTTGAAAAAAGAAAAAAAGAAAGAAAAAAATCTCAATGTTTTTCTTTCTTACTGCCCCCCCCTTTGTGAATAACTAATGCTGATTGGTGGCTTATCGCACATCCCAGCCGCCGATGCCGACGAAAACGAAAAGGCTGCAACACAAAACGATATACAGCGCTTAATTGGTATCATACGTCGGCGCGATGAAAGGATTCTACAGGCTGAGCGCGAACTCCAGAAAATGCAGGACTCGTTCGTGAAATTGCGCGAGGAGCTGTTACCGGTCTGGCGCTTGGTCAAGAACAAGGATAAGGCACTCCCTACACCTCTGTCGCAGGGTGCGTCATATAGCTCGCAACCTCCATTAGCTACGCCACTCGGATACAATTCTGAACCTACGGTATCGACCCGGGACCAAGAACGGGAACGGGAAACAGAGCGGCGGGAGACTATCAAGCGAGAGCGGGAGCGGGAGCGGAGAGAAAGAGAGGAGCGGGAGGCTCGAGAAAGAGAACAGGTCCAGGATCCACCTTTTACTACCAATAACCCAAACCTATTGCCTACTCCAGGCACGAAAGGTTTATCGAGAAAGTTTTCGATGAAGAAACTCATCCTTGGAACTCCCAAGAATGCATCCCCTACTCATCCAACATATCCGGATACTGTGAGGAATGAGTATGAACCACCCCCAACAGCAGCAACAAACGGAACAGTAAGAGATCTTCGGGATTCGTCTGCCATGCCCTCGCCGACTTCTCCATCAACAATACATCATCTCTCGGCGACAAGCACGATTGTCCCCAGCCATAGTTCCAGCTCAACACATAAACCGCCTGAAGTATCTCGTCGGCCTGTTAGGGCAGCAGAGTACGATGAGCCACCTACTACTGGCGGGTCACAACCTACTGTCGAAATCTTCAAATCGTTCAGGGTATCCATGGAAGATCCTTGTTACAAGGTTCTGCCCGCTGCGCTGAAACGATACAACATCCAGGCTGATTGGCGACAATACGCGTTGTATATTGTGCATGGGGACCAGGAGCGTTGTTTGGGACTCGACGAGAAGCCATTGATATTATTCAAGCAACTTGATAGGGAGGGACGAAAACCGATGTTTATGTTGAGACGAAACGGAAATTTCGAAGGTGGAAGTGGGGGACCTGGGATACCGGGTAGCAGTGGTGCTAGTGTGTATGGGAGGGAACAAGGTATTACATTACCAGGGGTTCTACCAGGAGGTGTGTTATAGTGTGACGGGTTGTGAGCATGGGAAGGGGTTTTGGCTTGGGTGCACGGTGCGCAATGGAGTCATGAACTTGGTTGCTTGTGGTTTTTATTTCATTTGCTATTGCTTGCTTTTTGCTTCTTGGCTTTCATCCGTTTTTCTATTGGAGCACTTATAGGGGCCCCTTGCATTAGAATGACGGAGTAGAAAAAGTCTGTAGGAAATTTACTTTGCGGTGGGGGTTCTTTTGTTTAACTTGTGGTGGTTATTTTTTTTTTTATTTTTTTGAATATTACAGATTTAGTGTTCCTTCTGACTGTTGTGTGACAACAATTATTATTACCCTTTTTTTTTTTTTTTTACTACTCTTCTGGATATCATTGGTTATTATTTTCTTGTCTATGTTGGGGTTGTGAGCGAGTTGTGGGGTTTTTTAGGGGTTGTGATTCGGGGTTGGGGGGGATGTCTGCTTTGTTTTGGTTCAAGTTCAGTATCATTACACTTTATCTGCTGTGCGGGTCTCTTCTTTTTTTTTTGGTCTATTCTTTTTATCTTATTGCTAGGTGAAAAAGTGCAGGTATTCGAAAGAGTACCGAGTGGATGTAGTTCTAGTGATACTTGAGGGAGGGGGAGGGGTTAGGTATAAGGAGGGGTAAAAAATGGAAGGGGGGGGGTGGTAAGATTGATCGAAGTATGATCGAGAGATACAAAAAAAAAAAAATTTACGAAAGAAGATATGAATATGCGGGGGGGGTGGGGAGAACGTATTCAGAAATGAGGGGGAGAGGGGTTGAACGGCTGTTTACATATACTACATAGTTAGCTATATTATAAAAGAACATACAATATAGTTTTTTTTTTTTTTATTCTTACCGGTTTTATTTTTACCGGCAGGACGCATCATGCATTATGTTTTTATGTAGATCGAGCACGCCATGGTCACTACATATTTTTTTTTTTGCCAGCAAGCCTGGTAAGTTTATGATCGTCGTACATACTGCATAGTTGTAGATTTTTTTTTTTTTTTTTTGAAGAGAATAAGGATTTAGTATTGGACTGACTGTATTTTGTTTTTGTTTTTTGGTTGAAGGAGGTGGGTGTCAGGTGATGGGGTATTATGTTCATGAAATGTCACTCGGTGGTAATTATGCTGGTGTTTTATTACGGTAGAGTCTGGGGTGTTGTGGTCGTGTCAAACTAGTACTAATAAACACAAGAGAAGCACCGATAAACTGTAAACAGGTCTCGAACAAAAACACTACAGTGAAGTCGGGTGGAGAGGAGTGCGACAGTATGCAGAGATAGATAAAACGTCACCGCGAAGTATAAAACAAGTCAGGAATTAAAAAACAAACGTAGCTGGAACTGGAACTGGAACTGAAACAAAAAATAAATGTAAGTCAATACTCAAGCTAGATCTAGATGGTTGAAACATTTTTGCTTCTCGAGGTCACTTAGCTAGGTTAACGCTAACCCTTATTATATTCTCTACTCCTCCGTTTCTATTTTCATCTATTGCTTTTTCTAGATCTTAATCGCCCATACTACTGTTTCCTTAGTATACGGGGCTGCCGGGCTATCATACAATTCCAGTTTTATTTGCTTCTTGGCTATTATTATACAGCAGCATTCTATTTTGTATCTACAGGCTACTATCTATATCTTTTCCACACAGTTATATTCGCAATTTGCAGTACGCACGCATACTCTTTGTTGCCTTACCACAAGTGATGCAGGTAAATACATACAGCACCCGTCAAACCACATATTTAGAAGTTTCTACCTTTCAACAAAACACTCCAGAGCTAGAAACTTAAAGAACCCTCCAAAAACAAACAACAATTTCTAGAACTCCACCCCCCCCCCTTATACTAACCCCCTTCCCCCTCCACAACCAACCATCCCCTCTTAAACCCCCTCCACCCCCTCCCAATACCCACCATGAAGCCAAGAGACACAGACGCTGAGATCCAACTCCTCCACGAAAACATCACCCACAGCAAAAACCAAATCACAAACCTGCACACAAGCTTCCGCAACACCTTCCGCGAATTCAGCAGCCACATCAACAAGCTCCAAAACCGGCAGATATGGATCACCCAATACACCCCCAACAACGACGACATAGCCTATCTACAAATCCTAAAAGACATTGAGCTACACCTCTCCCATCTCAGCACGCTGTTAGCCACACTCTGTGATATCGCTGACAAGAAGCAGTATTGGGAGCGGGTTATTGCCCATGGGTTAGGGTTAGTTGAGGAACTTGTACAATTCTAATAGATTATGCCCCCACCCCCCCGCATTATTTAAAATGGGTTAGGGTTGTGAAGAGTCAGATGGGCTATTAATATTATTTATTTTTTCTTCTCCCCCCTTAGATATAAATATATCGTGGTTTCTAAATTGGGTAGATGTGCGCACGTTATGGCGTCATAGCGTTGTGGAGAGAAAAAAAAGGAAATAAGACTCTAAATCGAGATAGAGATTTCTGGCGGCTAGATTGAGGCGGGGGGGAGAGGATTCTAGGGTATTCCTTAGGATTTCCTATTTAGTTTTTTTTTTTGAGAGATCTTTTTTTAATAGATGGCTGAGGAAACGGTTTTTTAAATAATGCGTGGAGGCTTAGATGGGGGTTTCAGATGGAGATCGAGTGATGGGTTGTGATTATTGATAAGTAATACTATATATTATAACCATTTTTTTTTACTCCGGTTTACTGCCTCAACTAGTTTTTGTGTCCGTTTGGAAACGTCTATGTAGAAATGTTTAGGTCAGGTCTTTACCTAGCTGGGCAGCTACTTGGACTTCAATTGCCTAAGGCACCGCGACGAGCTCAGCCTCAGGAAAGCTGTGATTCTTCTACCATGGTGACCTACCTCGGATTGCCACAACAGTATTAGTTCCGTCATATTAAAGTGACGTCCAAATCTTCAGTGCTTTCAGTGCTTTCAGCCACCCCTCGCTACCAAGCCCCAATTCAGGCTTTGCCCCTCTTAGCCACACGACCACCTTCAAGGAAAGCATCTCTTAACCGATCGTTCTCTGCATATCTTTCAGCAAGTCTCCTCTGCGCCTGTCTATCATACTCTGCCTTCGGACCAATCATGAACCGCGCGATGCTCCTCGAGAGCTCAAAGGCTTTTGTACCCGCCAGCTTGATCGGTGTTGGGTTGGCCATCATGGTAGGGGAGAAAGTATACCCTGGGGTAGAGTACGTGGACAGTAGATTTTTATAAATCGTTCTCATAAGCTAGTTATATGCCGAGTAGTAATCTATGAAATTATCTTTTTTTTTTTCAAGTACTACTACGACTTGTATCAGTGCCACAAAAAAAAAACTTGAATACCGGTGATGACGTTTTAGGGGGAGACAAGTGATTAGTTACATTCCTAGGATTACTTACTTGGCTTTTTTTTATATAACAGAGAGTTGCTTATCTCTAGCCATTCATGGCATAAGTGATCCGCATTACATACAACGCCCCCCCCTTCTCCTCCAACAGAACGTATGTACACGCTGAGTGTGTTCTTTACATACCAAAAAAGAATACGGATACTGGTAAGTTGCTGACGTTTGTGGAATTAATGGACTACTATTGCATACCATACAAAAATATACCAAGTCCATGATTCTGTATGGTATTCAATATCAGCCCGTCAGCGCTTTACGAGTAGAGAGACCTCTGGCATAAGATCCGAGGGGTAAAAAAAAAAAATTGCTTTGTGGCACATGGCCCGTGCCATAGACCCTGTCTTGGCGCTTGAATGTATCCTCCAAGCAACGCCGATCCTCACGACTTCGCGCGCGCGACAACTCCCTAATTCACGAACAACCGCGAACACACACACGCACACACACCACACGAACGAACGAACATCTTTCTCTCTCTTCGCCTCCCCCCTCTCAATCTATCTTCCCAGGATGACGTCTTCACAATCGCATAGCGCCTCTGCTCAGGATCCTATTCTCCGCGCAGAGATCAATCGCCGTCTTTTAGAGTCTGGGGAGCTCGAGAGGTGTGTCTGTGTTTCCTTTACCTTGTGTGTGTGCGTGCGTGTGTGTGTATGTGTGTGTGCTTGAGGGCTAACCAACTAGCATGAGAGAGTTAGGTTAGAGACAATGCTACTTGATCTCCTCCGCGAGTCTGGATGGTATGAGGATACGAAGAAGCTTTGTCATGAGCGGCTGCGCACCCAAGACGCCAAGATTGGGAACTTTAATGCGCTCATCACGGACGTCGAGAGGACGGTCAAGGACACGGTACCGGAGAATGTAAAGGTTGAGGTCGTCAAAGCTATCAAGAAGGTTCTTGAGAGTATGATTGAGGGTTCATAAGTACGTGTTTCTTAGAAGAAGAAGAAGAAGATTACGAATTGGAATAGAGGGTTTCACAGTCGTAATATTTATTTATTTATTTACCACACGAGAGGAGTTCTTTTTTTTTTTTTTCTTGCTCTATACACATGGATAGCTATTGGAGTGTTTGGCGTTTTTTTTCTTTTTTCTTTTTTTTCTTTCTCTTTAATTATCATAAATATCACCAATCTTCATCTGGAGTTCTGGTAGCTCTAGAATGGATGACTGTTATATTCCTTACACGTATGGCTGTTTCGAAAGTTGTTCCCGTTTATCGCACTCACTTGCTACATAGCTGGTGATATTTCTCAGTGGATATGTAGTACCCATGTGTACAATTCAGCCGGTATTAGGAGTACGCCGTCTAGACAGCTAGATGCAGCAGGCATCAAGTTTTTTAAGTATTTCAACCATGGGAACACTATTCCGCCGCGCCGGGCACGGAGTCAGGGGGGGGGAGGGATGGATGGAGGGAGGAATATGTAAACTCTGCAAGATGCCGAGACGTTTGGTATATAATACCTGCAAACACCCGGCCCGGCAAAGCTAGTTATTCCAAAGACGTTGAGCTCCCCCCCTCCCGGGCCCCTCCCTGCCTGTCAAGGAAACACGTGAGAAGTGGAGTGTGGGGTTCCCTCTTCTAAAGTACATACCGGAAAATTACTGTTCTAAAGAACTCTAGCGCCGGTAAGCTGCTTTTTGATATATGTTGTGTGTCTCGGAGATTCTGGTAACCGTAATTCGCATCCACATGTTTGTGCGTGTACGTTCTGTTCACCCCCATATGGCACAGTTAGAAAAAAGAACTTCTCTCCCCCCTCCCCAAGAGATATCGACTGGGGAGTTGACCAGGGGGGGGAAGAGCATAGTTTTATCGCCGCTATACTCGTTAATGACATAACAACCACAAAAGTCGGTGATGATTCTATCCGAACAAGCGAGAAGTCAGATATGAACCCTTCCCCTTCAAATGACGAAACCCAGATTCTATGAGACCACACGACACGACTCAGAGGGTTCAACAGAAAGAAAGAACCGAGGGTGCGGTCGGTGAGATGATGTTTCAAATCACCAACAATAATACTTGATCTAGGCCTGCCCTTGAAAAAAAAAAAAAACGAATAGCTCTAGACTTCCCCTCGTAGATCTAGAACCTCTCTCTTCATTGTCTTTTTCTCTCTACAAATGAAGAAGTATAGATCTACAAATAATGTTATTCTTCTATTTTACCTACCTACCTACCGTTGGGGTGCATCGTGCATACACAGGTACCGATTTTATCATGCATGCGGCAAAAAAACAACAACAACCATACAGTACCAGGTAAACAAAAAAAAAAAGACTGGAAATCGGTATGTACTACGTATCCCTCCCTCTCTTTTCGGAAGGAGAGAAAAAACGGATTTGGCGAGGTATTTCTTTAAACGGAAGTGAGTGTATGAGTACGGCTTTCTTCCCGATATGAGGGGTCCGAGAGGGGCTTATATTCCCATATTTGAGCTTGTTTTCATTTGTGTAGCGAGAGAGAAAGCGCCGGAGCCTCTTTTTTTTTTGCGGGGGGGGGGAGTAGTTGATTAGCCGATTGAGTGAGTTAGTTAGTGGAATATCCCATTCGGTTGCGTAATTAAGTAACTGTCTAAATTTACAACGTACTCATCCCCCAAGCGAATAACTTTATTCATTAGGCAAATTACTATATCAAAAAATTAAATGAACTATATAAAAAAGCCAAGACCATGAAATAGTAAGTGCCGGGGGGTAGGGGGAGGGGGAGGGGGGGAGTGGGGGAGATATCACGGTTTAAACATCCAACTACAATTAATTGCTTCAAGAGCTATATATACATAAGGGTAATAGAATCTAATCTTTTAGTTTTATCTGCAGTGCTTCCTCTAGGTGTTAGTAGCTTCTAGACCCATTGACTGGTATTAGTAACACATAAATCTAGTAACGTTCTAGCTAGCCGTTACATCGAATCCAACTGTTGCCTTAAATATCGATTAGTAGCTAGCAGTCACTCCGACGAGATATGAGGGGGCCAGCGAATGAAACTGATCCAGACGATCAAACGCCCTGAATCGATGGATGATGTTTGAAGTAGGCTCAGCCATTGCGCTACTGGAACATCACATCTAACGAGGGAGTGACTGACAGCTGGCAGAATGAAGATGTAAACGCGGCGCCGGGCGGACTGTTTCTCCGCTTATCAGGGGGGGGGGTAGGGGGAGGTGAAAAAAACTAAGTGTTAGATAAGCAGTATACTTGTAGAACGTAGTAGTTTTTTATGATGACTACTATATATCAGGATTTTCTTTCCTATAAAAATAAATAAATATGATATGTAGTTTTTTTTATCAAGACAGGAAATACCGGATACGAGAGCCAAGTTACCAAGCAAGTGGTTATAGATCGGATGACCCCACTCCCACATAAATACTCACCCCCCGCATAGGTATTTTGAACCCGGTTCTCGCTTGTACTTGGTCTTTACTACTGGGTTACCCAAGAATGTGAGATTCTAGTCGGTGAAGATGAAGTTTTATATCTTGCTCAAACTAGTAATAGCGTAACATCTACCAAGCGGTAAAGAAAAAGAAAAAACATCACGAAAGCCGCTGATTGAAGAGAAGAGAAGAGGGGGAAAAAAAGGAGGCCTTGGATATCGGCCTGTGCCGCCTAACTCACTGGCGGCTCCGTTAGTTGAAGCCAGGTCTTGTTTGGAATCGATAGTTGCGTGTGGCGTAAGATGCACTGGTAAGTGATGCATCAACGCCCGTTGAAGTCTTTACGGTGGGGAATACTTTGCATATTCAGGTAGTAGACCTTAACTCTAGACCCCCCCAGCCAACACACACACCACTGTAGAGGTCACATGCTTTGGACGTTAATTGGGCAGGGCCGGTGTCTCGCTTAGTCGTGATATTCACAGGGTCTCACTCGGGAATATCCACTGGATAAACAGATAGGTGTCGATTGGAAAGGGAACTTTATGATAATGTAAGGGCACATTTGCACGGGTAGTTCCTGGTCAATGGCTGATTGTGGGTATATTCCTTACCTATCAAGGGAGCTCCTCGTTCCAACAGATACATCCCTTAAATGTCACCATATCTGCTGGGATGATCGTACTGGCTTTTTTTTTTGAGTTGTTATAAAAACAAAGTAGACAACGGGCATGATCCGAGGGAGAGAGAAGGGGGAAAAATTTTTCTCGCTCGAGACGCTCGACGTTGAAGCACGCGCGCGATAGATAAGTATCCAGCAAGTATGTACAATACCGATCCTCCTTCCCCTCTATTTTCTCAGTTTTCGAAATTCAACACCAAAAATTTGCGTGGCAACCGTTTTTCCACACCAAACCCACAAACATCCCAGGCTTCAAAATGCCAAGCCTTGACCCCGCCCTCTCAGAAATCTATGACAACCTACAAACTGGTCTTATTGACCATGAAATAGGCATGCCAAACTCCTCTCTCATCTCTACCACCGTCGCCAACGCCATGAATGACGACAACACCTCCCCTATGGAAAAGCTACTCCTCACTCTTCTCTGCTCTACCTTTAAGGTCGCGGCTCAGGCCAAACATGCCGCCCTGGAACTCTCCCATCAGCTAGATTCTATCACCGCCGTAGTCGACGACATTCAGACAAAGACTCGGTACGCCTCCAACCACCCTCCCACCAGCGTGTACGACCGCTTCGAGAGACTTGAAGCCATCGTTAAAAATATCAAAAATTCAACCTCTTCCCCTCCCGCAATCTTCCCCCATCAAAGAACACAACCAACTCCCCCTGCCGGCCCCTCCTATCAGAGTCCCTCCGCCAAGTCCCCTCCCAAACCGGTCACCGTCACGGAAAAGATGTCTTATGTTGACGCAGCTAAGTCGGCTGCCAACACTAACCCAAAAAAGACCACCAACCCTCGCCCCAAACAGTCAAAGGTCACGGAGGATAAGCCCAAGACCCTGCCCACTGCCCAGCGAAGGTTCTTTTCGTCCAGACAGACCCCCTCCCCCCTCAAAGATTCCGAGCTCCTCGTTCAACGTCTCCCTGCCCTTCTAGGCCAGTTCCTCGCAAAAGGAGGACAAGTGGCCCCCGTCACCTCCCTCACTGTCTCCATCAACCAACGTGGAGCGGTCTCAGTCACTGCCCCCCCAACAGTCCCAGCATCCACATACGCCCCCTTCTTCGAAGGGCTCACCGCCATTCTTAACCAGACGGTTAACGACCCCACAAACCCGTTTCAGCTATTCAAACAAGCTCCCACCACCTGTGACGTAGCCGTCAGAGGTATCCCGTTAAGCGAGTTCCCTGACCTCGATCATCTTAAAAAGTTCTTCCCTGAGGCAGTTAAACTTGCAACAGGGATCACCCCCCTTGACACCCGCTTCCTTACCGCCGACGACGTCGCCCGCAACACCCAAAAGTTCTCAACAGTAGTCATCACTGTTACTGCAGAAGAAGCAGCCGTTATCGGCTCTACCATTAGACTCTTCTCACGCCCTCGCCACTGCTCTGTCATGTGGTCAGCCTCCAAAGCCACCCTTTGCCGTAACTGCTACAAGTTCGGGCACCCAACCAAAGGGTGCAAACAAAAAGAACCCACTTGCCCCATTTGCTCCCTAGGCCACCCTAGGGATAAACACCAGTGCGCCGTTACCACGTGCCCTGGCCACGTCCGCCCCAAACCCAACTGCTGCGTCGCCACCCCCTCCAAGTGCGCCAACTGCGGAGGAAACCACACAGCAAATTTCTCGAAGTGCCCTCACCGCATTTCCATCATCAACAAATTAAGAGAAGGACCTACCCAGGAGGCCCAACCCTCTTCAGAAGCCACCGAGGAAGTGGCCATGAATGATACCAATTAAAATGATTAGTACGACCACTAATCACAATTCCTCACTTAACATCATCCAACACAACTGCGCCGGGAGCAATAATGTGTTTCTCTCTCTATTCTCAAATCCAGTAGTTCACTCGTCACAGGTCATAGCTGTGCAAGAACCCCCTTTGTTTAATCGCTCTCCCTTAATTGCACCTAATTTCGCTCTTTTTAAACCCACGCCCACACTTCAGACAGACAAGGTGTCGGTGTGCTTTTATGTTAATCTTTGTTTTTTGGATAAGAATTCTGTTACCCAATCCCCCTCACACCGAGGAGATATCATTTTTATTACATTACACATGCCAACTTCAAGTCACTCGTTTTCATCCTTAACACTTGTTAATGTCTACAACAGACAGGTGTCCGATTCTGTTAGATCTGTTCCCCCTTACATGGCCTTTCCAGCCCTATCCACTCCCACCGTAGTTGTCGGAGACTTTAACGTTCACTCCCCTGCTGCGGACCCACTACGAAAGTTCTCGTCTACAGAACTAAATCTTTCCACCCCCTATTTTAGGGTAGCCAACCAACTTGGCTTTTCACTCATTAACACCCCTGGGAAGTTTACCAGAATTTCCCCAGACCCAAGAAAGCGACATAGCGTTATCGACTTCACTTGGGCAAATCAGTCCGCAACTCAGCTAGTTTCAAAATGGCTCTTTCCACCAGTTTCGTCCGGCTCAGATCACAGGGTCATTCTCTGCCAGTTGGTCCCCCCCGGCTCCGATTTCACTCCTTACAATACTCCCAACTGGTCCCTTGTCAATTGGGACCTTTTAACTCCGCAATTAAGTCATTTTCAGCTACCCTCTGATTTTTCTAATCTCGATGCTTGGTTCGACGAGTCGTTTAATCAGCTTCACAACACACTCCTTTTGCACACTCCCTCAAAGAAAGTTTCATCATGGTCAAAACCCTGGTGGAACCCCAACCTCTCCCAACTAAGGTCCATCTATCACAGTGTCCATAAGTCCTACCGCAAAGGACTTTCCCCTCCATTCGAGCTAAAAGCGGCCAGAAACGCCTACTTTAATGCTATTAAAAAGGCCAAACGCGATCACTGGAACACGTTTGTGTCCAACGCTTCTCCCTCCGATATGTGGCGCCTTAAGAAAATGGCCACCAGATCAGAGGATCGGATCCCCTCCATTCCCAACTCTCCCACACCCCAAATACTAAACGAAAATTTAGTAAAAGCATTCTTTCCCCCTAGGCCTGATACTGGCTCTCCCGTTCCTCTACGGCATTATAACGTTCCTGTCATTACTCCGGAAGAAATTCAAATGGTTCTTTCCAAAACCTCCAATCTTTCAGCACCGGGCCCCGACTCCATCCCTTATTCGGTATGGAAAGGCATTCACAGAATTAACCCGACAGTCATTCCCAGAATTCTTACCCCTCTTTTAAAATACGGGTACCACCCACTCTCTCTTAAAAAGGCAAATGGCGTAGTCCTAGCCAAGCCTGGCAAAGACGACTACTCAGCCACCTCTTCTTATCGTATAATCGTACTTCTCCAAACCTTTTCAAAGATTCTGGAGAAAGTAGTTACCCTTAGACTGGCAAAAATAGCGAAAGCTACCGGTCTAGTACATCCACACCAATGCGGCTCAGTCGCGGGCCTCTCCACCTCAGACGCCACCACAGTCTTTTACAACGAAATCAGAGCTATGCAACTAGCCAAACTTAAAGTTTCCACTCTTTTTTTGGATATTAAAGGGGGTTTTGACAATGTGGTCAAACACACCCTCGCCTCCATTCTTACCTCGCAGTCCACCCCTTCCTATATGGTTAATTGGATCCTTTCCTTTCTATCCGATCGCTGGGTCACCCTTCTTTACAAAGGCTCTCCCAAGCTAGCTGTTCCAGTACAAGTAGGGGTCCCTCAAGGATCCCCCATCTCTCCCTTATTATTTGTTATCTATGTTAGCGTTTTGCATCACTTGGAACCCTCACCAGGCATCACCCTGTCGTACGTTGATGATTTTGCTATCACGGTTGCCTCCCCCACAGTGGAGGAAAACATTCTTTTACTCCAAGAAAATTACTATCGCCTTAAAGCCGATGCAGCTCCCCGTAATGTGTCCTTCTCAGTTGCCAAAACTGAGTTGATGCACTGGCGCACCCCCAGAGACAAGTCACCAGTCTCACATCTTCCTGTGTGCATCGATGGGCACACCTTTTTTCCAAAACCAATAGTCCGGTGGGTTGGCTACTGGTTCTCACCCGCATTTAACCCAAACGATCACTTTCTAAGAAGACTGGCGTCAGCCCAGGCCTCCTTTGGCATTCTTCAAAGATTCTCCTCCCCCGGGAAAGGTCTCTCCTCAAGTAATTGCAGGAAACTAGCCACCCTCGCAATTCGTCCCATGCTCACCTACGGTGCCACTCTCTTTACCCCCACCTCAGCCTTAAAAGAAATGGAGGTCTTTTGGAACTCCGTTCTCAGGTGGGCTCTCGGGTGCTTCAGAGCAACCAATCTACACGCCCTATGGGCGGAGGCCTCCACTCCCTCTTTAGTGCTCTATCTTCATTATCTTAAAATCAAACACGCCATCAGGGTTGCAACAGCCCATCCCCTTAACAATCCAGTCACGGCTCGATTCGACGTTTCCTTTCCAACCATCTCGCCTGAACGGTGTTATTCACACTCCGAGCTCCTTAAAGGGCTCCCCAATCCCCCCAAAAAATGGAACTCGACCGCCAAAGCAGGAGTTAACCACCTGCCCATCGAGTTCCTAGGCTCCCTCATACAACCATTACTAGGCTCTGATCTTAGTCACAAAAGTCACTCGATGACTATCAAACAACAACTTCTAAAGAACTGGGAAATTCTTTACCCCCCACCCAACTACTACAGATACGGCTGTTCGCTCACAACACCATATTTTATGTCTTTGCATAAATATCAGTCCTCCCGTCTCCACCAAATGCGCGTGGAAAAAAGCTACCTAAACGCTCATAAGTCGTGGATCAACCTCCACACAACCGACATCTGTCCCAGGTGTTCTCTCTCTCCCGAAACTACGGAGCACGTACTCCTACACTGCCCTAGTCTTTCCGTTTCCAGAGAATCTCTACTGCCCAATGTTAGCTCCCTTGAAGAAATATGGAGCTCCGAAGCCCTATCGCTTCTTGTCGGAACCTTTGTTGTACAAAACAAGATCAATTTTCCAAAGAAGGCACTCCCATCACCAGTGCCATCCCCCTCCACCATGTCCTCCCTCACCTCCATTACTTACTCCGAATCATAAGGAGCCAACACTTCTACCAAGCCCGCGTATAGCGGCAGCAAGACAATAAGTCGTTAAAAGAAGGACAGAAACGTGCAGCGCATTTTTATTTGTTAACTTTTTTTTCTGTTTATTTTATAAAAATTTGGAATTTTGAATGGGGACGGGTTTTATTTTTAGGAAGGGGAAGGGTTCTTTTTAGGTCATAGTTTAAACTGCATACCGGATTTTTGTACCCAGAATAATAAAATCACTTGATTAAAAAAAAAAAAAAAAAAAAAGTATGTACAATATCACGTTTTGTATTATAGGGAAAGCCCAGGCCCCGCCCAACGACTCGTCGTCCTCAGGTAGATCCACACAGCAGCCGGATCGGGAACGCCGTCGTTCCCCTTCTGTCAAAAAAGCGGCGGGACCCACCGCCCGAGTCGCGCACGCTGGTTGGTGGGCATTGCACGGACGTCATCTTTATTTCTCTTTTGGATATGCATGTCCTGCATCACCTCGCATACACAGCACTTTGCAATTCCGAATCTGTAGAACTTTTTTGACAGAACCCATGTTGGGATGGATGGGGACAAAAGGGCCCAGGGTTCTTTCCCGTTGGACGAATAGCAACAAACCAACAGAAAAAGAGCACAGCCTCTTTCGATACGGATACTTTTTGTAAATCTTTTACTCCCCCCCCCTTGCGTAATTTTCAAAAGTCAAGTGTATCTGACAGAGAGGGGGGGATCATCCTAGCTATAGTTTAATAGAAGTTTCGCGGCCAGTAATCAGGCGTCATTTATCAAGAGCTATCCAAGGATTGAGAACACGTGCAAGGATTGATCCTCTGTCTACGCACGGTGATTGGGAGACGGTCCGTCGCCAATCGGTGATTGTCTGTGTCTGCTCCCTCGCTAGCGCACGGAGGACAGGCGGGATGGGTGGTTGAGGGCCCATCGCGAGAGAAGAAGAGTGCGAGTGCAGGTGAGAGTCTGGGCTACGCATACAAGCTGTGTCACGGGCCAATAGCCGGTGTCGGTATGCGAGAATTGCCTTCGTCTCACATGAGTGGCCAGAGGGAGTGGAGAAAGGCAGAAAAGAAGAGAGGTTTACAGTACGAGTATTTGCTGTCAAGGGCTGTACTGGACGAGAGGCAGTGAGTGGATGACTCTGGGCTGTGGGTATCATAAAAGTACCAATTGTGGGTTAATTCATACCTCCCCCCTTCCTGCGGTCTTTTGCTTCTGTTTCTTTTGCTTCTGCTTCTGCTTCTGCTTCTTCTGCTTCTGCTTCTTCTCCTTACTGTGTGTCTGTGGATTTCTTGTTGGACTTGCAAAACTTGTTACTGTTGGGGGATTCTTCTGTACTCTCACTGTGCTCTCACCATATTGTCTGTCGCATCTTTCCAGAAGAAAAGAACCAAAAGACCTGTTTTCTTCTTTCGCCCCTGTTCTAAACCTCCTCTTCCTTACCTCTACCGTCTACCGGTTTTCTTGCTACTGCAGGACCTACATAGCCGCTGCCCAGTACCGTTGAGCTGCCCAGTCGAGTGCGTCGTAACCGCAGCGGCACCCATCCACACCCATCCCATCCCATCTCTCCAGAGTTGTAGGCGCCGGACATCTCAGCCCTGCCATAGACTTGCTCTTGCTTTGATCTCTGCCGTACGCAATTGCTTTGTGCTTGTCGCGTCGCCACATTAGCAGGGGAAGGGGCTTGTTCGCGCTTCGTGGGTGCGTTATCTGGTATATATCCCATTCACACAATCACGGGCATTCACTCTTGTTAGCCACTAACACTTGGAATAAGAAAAGTCTTACCCCCAATATCGTCTTTGGCGCCTGCATAGATATCACCCCGACCCCACACCCACCAAGAATATCACACGACTCGGAATAATCTAGATCTAGACCATATCCCTCTTATAAACAATGGCATCCCAGAGGCAAGAGCAGCGCCCATATTCTACCCTCCCTTTGTCGGAGGACAGCACCCAGCAGTACTACCAGCACCCAGCTCAGGCCTCGCAGTATTCATTGCACACACCCACAGACCCCAATCCTCCAAATTCTTCCTTTCGGTCTCCGCTGTCGCCAATCTCACCACGGGTACCCTCGGGCCAGGGTCCGCCCCGATCTCCTGGATTCTCGCAAATGGAGTCTACAGGTGCTGCCGTGGGTTCGCGGAGGCTTACACGGGTCTTTGATGGGGACGAGTCCCCGGTGAACAATGACCGTCACGAACAACAGCTGAACCAGTCGCAGTTGGAATATTCTGACGTGGACCAAGGCATTGGATATGCCCATCAGCCTCAAGGTCACGAGCAGCAGTACCAGGGACATGAACAGCAGTACCAGGGCCATGAACAGCAGTACCAAGATCACGACCAACAGTACCAAGGTCACCAACAACAGCAGTACCAAGGTCACGAACAGTACCAACAGCCGCAGCCGCAAGGACAGGATCTGCATTACCAGCAGCCAACTGATTACCTCCCTCAGCAGGGCTACGACGCACGTACTCAAGTGCGATACTCAACACCACTTCCGTCACCCGGCTTCCCCCAGTCGCAGTTCGATCCTCATTCTCAGACAAATGCTCAGTTTGCCCTAGGCTCATCCCAGCAATACGGCCCGTCACCGCAATACGTATCGCCTCCGCATTCGCCGTCGTTTCCGCCGCCCCAACAGTCACCGTCATTCCCGCCGCAACCACGTTCTGCTACCTTCCGGCCCAAAAACTTATCATTCCTACCTCCAGCTCAGTCTCCGTCGTTTCCACCACACTCACCATCATTCCCACCTCCACCGCTCTCACCATCATATCCCCCGCTACCACAATCGCCTGTCTATCCTCCTACACCAGGCTTCACCCCACATACACCTGGCTTCACCCCACATACACCAACATTCCCACCCCCGCCAACATCAGAAATCTACCACCCTTCGGTTCCAATACCCATAATGCCAGGTTCGATATCGAGTTCGCTGCCGATTCCAATAGAGACACCTCCTCTTCCGGCTGGACAAGGTGTAGAGATGACAGCACGACCACAGGTCCCGCCAGAGCCAATAGATACTCCATCACACACTCCCGGACTCGAGGGGCCGAAAACTCCAGTTTACACTCCCGGCGGCGGAAGTGGGCCAAATGGTGGAACACATGCGCCTGGTCAGATTGGACATCCGAATCAGCAACATGGGAAAGATGAATACAGCCATGGGTTATGCGATTGTTTTAGCGAGCTCTCTACTTGTACGTTTTTTATTATTTTCTCCCCCCCCCCCCCACACATTTTCTCCCCCCCTCCCCCGCTTTTTTTTTGTGTGTGTGTGATGCACAGGCTAAACAGGTTTTTTTTTTTTGAAAATAGGTTGTATGGGATATTGGTGTCCTTGCATATTATACTCCCGTACGAACCATAGATTAAAGACGAGTCCGAATTCGAATCTTAACGACTTTCATAACTGTAATGGCCACTGTGTTGGGTTTTGTGTACTTGCACCAGTATCTTGTATGGATTACGTCACCTTCCCCCCCTCCACTCCTTTATTAACTTATTATGATAGGGATTTTCACACTCATCCAACGCGGCCGCATCCGGGATAAATACAGACTCGAAGGGACCGTCATGAGCGATTGTGGGAAAGCCTACTGCTGCGTCATGTGCACGCTTGTGCAAGATGAGCGGGAAGTCACTGATCGGGAAGACGAGAGGAGAAGGAACGCAGGGCCTGGGAGTGGCGTGGTAGGAGAATCTGGGTATAGAAGGAATGATAATATGGTTTATGGTTGAGTAATAAAAAAGGGGGGGATTGTCTGACTTTTTATACTGTGATTATTTTTTTTTATTTTTTCTCGGAGGGGAGGGTTGATCTTTTTTCTTCTTTTCTTTTTTTTGTTTAATACTTTCTCTTATATTTGGGGGTTGCATGTTTTTCTTTCTTTTTTTTTTTTTTTATATTTTTATTTATTTATTTATATTCTGGGTTTGATTTTAGCGGTTGGGATAGTTAGGAATGACTTTGTTGGTTGGGTATTTTGGGGGGGGGGTGTTTTTTTCTTCTCCTCTTCTCTTGGACTTTTTTTTGTCACTTATAGGGTTTTTATGGGGGTTTTTTTTTCTTCTTTTTCTTGGGATACCCGGTTTTTTTTTTGGTAAAAAAAAAAACACTCTTTGAATTCTCTTTTTGTTAATTCTCTAACCTTTTTTTTTTATATATTCTTTCTTGGTTCTGTGACTTGATTTTGTGATTACCAGAGGTGTGAAGAAAAGAAAGGGTGTGTAGTTGAAGAATCAAGGTAAGTTATATACCATTCGCTAACGTTGATATTTTCCTTCTGCTCTTTGGGGGGGGGGGGAGGGGGAAGAACTCCCTTTTAAAAGGTTCTTCTGAGTTAATGTGTAAGATTTGAAATATGTTGGTTGATGTATAAGTGGGTGTGGGGTTGGTGGTGGGTGGGGTGGGGTGGTTATTTCGATTGTTTATATTATCGGGTTGTATGTCGTACGTTGGTAGATATGGCCAAAAAAAAAATGAAGTAATTTATTCTTTTTTTCTTAATTGAGGATACTATTATTGGTTCTAGCTGGTTATGGTGTATATGTGTTCGTGGTTAAGGGTTTTGTAATGTGGGGTACGGTACAGTACGTGCTTTTCTTGGTTAGTGGGGGAGACTAGCCGGGGTCTGCGTACGTGCACGACTAGGGGATATGTTGTGTAATAAGACTCGCTATAAGGAGATTCTTGGCTCCTTTGGGGGGTAGTTATTCTTATATTTGAGGGTTATATATGTATAAAGTTGGTTTAGGAGGTAAAAGCTATATCATAAGAAAGTCAAATGGGTTCATCAGGACTCTTATCTTAAGTCTTACAAGTAGTTCTAAAAAAAAAACTTAATTAAGGCTAAGACACGAATTCTCACTCGCATCTGCTATAAGAATAGGTGTTCTACAAGGATAATAGTTCTTGGTCCTAATGGCATTCTTATAATGGAGATTTATTATATATAGAGGTGTATTATTTATTGTTATTAATTTTTCTCTTAGTAATCACAAACTATCACCCGGTTATGTTAGTGGTTTCCTTCTCTTCACCCCTTCCCTTCATTAGCGCGTTTTTCTGTATACCCGTGCGCGCCCTTATAGATTGTCTATTTTATGGGGGGCTTTAGTCTATGGGGATGGAGAAATATTGTTCCGGGACTATAAAGACCGCCTAGCTAGTCCCTAGAATAGGCGATTAGCTTGTCGGTTAGTTAAACGTCTCTCTCCTCTAAACTACCGAAGTTTAATTAGTAAAAAAAAAACCAAACTATTAATCTTTAATAGATAAGAGAATATACCTAAGGTAATAGAGACATCCTAGGGGGTTAAAACTTCAGATATTCAAGTCCGTAACCTACATCATTGAAGACCGAGATAAGTTCCGAAAGATAGGAAGGTGAATCTAGATTCGCGATCTTCATAGGTGTAGGCCTTCTAATGGGTCGATCTATACTTGGGCCAGGCTGGACTGGGAGAGCGTTTTTGCTAGTTGGGCTGGGCTGGACCGTAGGGAATATTCACTTGGGCTAAATATTTAATTCGGCCCATATTTGAGGTTATTATAAGGAGCTTGTCTGGAAGGTAGCACTAGGGGGTGCCTGTTTTAAAAAGAGGCTATGAGTAAGGGCGGTGTTAGTTCTTGGGCTACTTGGGCTGGGCTGGGCTGGGCCGGACCGGCGCCTTTTTTTGCCTGGGCTTGCCGATTGGAAGGCTTGCATAGGTGGCGTAACCGCTTATAAATGAATGAATTAATCACAAGTACATGGAGTCCAAAGACTAAGGTACTCGAACCCCGCACTGATATATATAAAAAAAGAAGGCATAATAGCTTAGAGATAATGCTAAGTTAGAAGATATTTGGTCTTTGGCTCTCCCGTCTGCGCTTGTTTTGCTTTTGTAGATCAGATGGGTCGTTAGTGGGTGAATCATTTAGGTGTCGTCTGGGTCCGTCTGGGTCCGTCCGGAGTCATCTGGAGCCGTCTAGGATGTACGTACTAAACGGATTGTCGTTTTACTAATGCCCTGACTATAGAGAGTATCGACCATGGGCACCTACCGTTAGATAGGTGTAATGTTTTGGCCGCCTGGGGACGTCCCCTCAATGAGCCAGTCTGGTAGGCACCCTACTTGTTAGAGGCACACTCATCAGGAAGCCAAAAAATTAAGTATATCTCAATTAATGCAGGTACACTCAAAAGAATAGGAATAATAGCTAGAATATATGAATCTATCTTGGATTATATTTTGAGATCTTTGAGATTTTTGATATTTATACTATACTTTTTTATATTTGTAGGGGATTGGAGGCCTTTTCTGAGTGTTTTTTTTTGGATCCAGGGGTTTGTGTTTTTGCCCATACAGGGGACGTAGGCTGGCCCATATAGAGGAAGTCCCTCCAGCAGGTTGGCCCGTTGAGGGGACATTCCCCCGGTAGGCACGTCCACCAACTGGCCAGAAAATATATATGAAAGTAGATCTCTCGTTATCATGGTAAATGGACACGTGGTATTGCAAATCACACAGAAAAGTACGTTAGTGTTTTTAGGCAAGTTTTTTGTTCAATCGAACAGAGTTACACATTCTTAAGCCTGGGGTGTAATAAAAAGAAATAAAAAAGGCTCCCCACTTATATTGTATACCCTCCTATATCCCCATCACAGTATACGCATCGTGAGCCCATCTAAGTACCCATTGCCCAACAAACAAAAACCAAAAACCAAAAAACATCAGACCTAAACGTCCACTACAAACTCAAAACCAAAACATAAAAAACCCAAAAAAGAAACATCAAGACCTAAAAGTCCACTACAAAACCAAAACCAAAACACAGAAACATCCAAAAGAGAAAACATCAAGACCTAAAAGTCCACTACAAAACAAAAACAAAAACAAAAACACAGAAAATTCTAAAACTGAAATCAAGACCTAAAAGTCCATTACAAAACCAAAACCAAAACCAGAACCAGAACAAAACAAAACAAAAACCAAAACACAAAAAGTTACGAATTCCCACCTATTCCATCAATTCCATAATCCCCCATAAAAAAAATCCAAAAACTCCAAACTCCTAACCCAATACATACCCAGAGAGACACGAGCCGGCCACTAATGGCCATGAGCCGGATGCCACGAATTGCCATATTGGCAATAATAGCTATCCGCATTAGGGTATTCCCCATACGGACCCTGGTGCGCGGAAACCTGGTGCTTATACCCCCCGCTGAAGTAGTTTTCGTCACGGACGAGGCCATCGTCCCATGGCTCTGGTGCGGATGCGGGCTCGACGACTTGCTGCTGCTGCTGGACCGTCAGTGATTGTAAATTTTGTTACACCATCGGTAGTCGGGTAGTTTGGTACATTGGGCGCTGGAAGGTTTGGTTTACTTACCGGGGGTTGGAGGTTTTGTTGGACCACCTGGGGCCCGTAGTTTGGCTGACCCGCGCTCCTGGGTATTAGTGCCTCTCGTGCTTCTCTCTCCCTTTGCTCCCTCGCTGCCCTCTCTGGTTATAGCGAAGAAGATTGTTATTATATATGAAGCTTTATGGCTTTTAAGGATGGAGGAGGAGGGGAACATACTGAATTCTTGGTGGTATCGATCTAAAATTAGATCGAATTCCTCCCAACTTCCGCAGGTTCTACGGTTAGGTAGCCGTGGCATGGTCACACCTAGGCATTGAGCGTTCCTTGGGAGCTCGTGCTTGATTATCATGTGACGGACACGCCTGGCCCTGTTGTAGCCCTAGATAGTACATTTGTCGTTAGTATATATTATAAAAACGAGGAGGAGAAGAGAGGGGGGGTAGTTAATTACCTTTCTGAAAACTTCACCACATTCAACACATGTGAGGGTGAGTTGGTTCTTCTTGGCGATGGTGGTTCTAGCTGTACGAGTCATCTTTACTTGTTAAAAAATCTAGGGTTTGGGGATACTCTTGTGGATTATAAATTGAAGGAATCGTCTGTCGAAGGAAGAGTCGCTGATGTGAAAAATCTTTTTTTTCTATGAAGAGAAAATAGTCACTGAAGTGAAAGATGTTTTCTATGAAGAGAAAGTGCTCCTGCATGGGGGAGAATTCTACTGCTTAAATAGGCTTCTAGGTGACTACTTTTGTAGGTTGGTCTGGGAGAGGCGTACTTTAGCTTGAACCTACTAAATAAGACTGTCATGAATAGCACTTATCTCATGAATTTTTATATATATCGAGAGTAGGCCTGGATCAACCTTTAAAGTAGTGCGTCACGTAATTCATGGCGGTAGTAGGAAAATATGCCACTACAAGAAATATTTTTATCAGGTGTCTACCCCTCCTTATCTTAGGATCATCCTAAAGCGTTAAAGCCACATATCATGGGATCATGGAAAACAAATAGGACAGGTGGTCTTGAGAACTTTATAGTAGAATTTATAAAACGAACGTCATTTATTGTCACTCGTAGTAATTAGTAGTCTCAGGTGGATGGCTAATATATAAGTCACGTGAATTTTATCGCTTGGCTGCGGAATTATTGGCGGTGTCTCCGTTTTAGGACAGCGTGAAGTAAGTTCGGCTGGCTACTTCCGTGAGTCTTCATTGTCGAATAGGAATGCGCAGTGGGTATTGGTGGCTTGCAGCACCTTATTGGGACGCCTATGCTATTTGATGAGGGGGGTAAACAACGAGCTCGGACCGGCGAGCTATCTAGGCTTGTAGTAATTTCAATTAAAAAAACGTTTTTTTTAATAATTATACCAGACTCTAATCTAGGTACGATGAAAGGTATGTAGTGTTTATATATGTTTTGGAGTGCGACCGGTATTAATATTATAAGTGAATTCCAGCCTTATAACCAATATAAAACACTAGGAAAAAAGTCCCAGATACTTGAAATAGTAGTAATATAAAGAACTGATGTCCACAGTGTGTATAACCATCAAGCCTTTAGGGAGTTCTTCCGCCCAGGCTTTGTGCGGTCGTTATCACCCCCAATCACTCGGCTACTATTCACGTGGTAAGTCGATACTAAGTCTAGGCATTCTAGCCCAGATCTCGGCTCCTTCCTTCAAAGAGCCCAAGTTACGAGCCCTGGGTAAGTGCTACTAGGCGTTTTGTCGAGCCAATATAGTGTGTTTTGCATATATGTACACTAGAAGATACCCGCATAGGCTTTCCCTTTAATCCGGTAAATCGGCCTACGAAGCTGCCATATTCTCACAAACGATTCTATATGAAACCTGCAGGTACTAGGTTGAATTACTATTGAATATTTAGGGGGGGCTGGGACGGGAATATCGGGTTAAATAGTGTTTTCAGGTATGTACATACCAGCCATCCAAGCCCAACAAACCCCTCTGAATGTGCCCAATGTGAAGACAGCACGCTAATAAAGAATCGAGAAGTATATAGGACAGATGTCCTCTCAAAACCGGGTTATTGAAAGCAGTGGGTAGTAATATAGCTGCGATGGCCTGGCTTACTGCTACAGTGTCTCTTACAGTGCTTAGCTGTTTCAAAGACCACTCTAGGGCTCAATGGCTAGTCCCGTTGCATGATCTAGTATTTTAGCAGTGCTCGAATGCCAGTGGTTGGCACCGGAAGAAGTGTGGATGCGATCTTCAGGGGGGGGGGTAGATGATCGCCGGAGCCTGCGCCCGACGGGGAACGCTCACCTGGTAAATGTTGTTTCTGGGAGGGGGGAGGGAGGATTCCTCGGCAAATCCTTCCGATCTAATGGATTTTGAACTAGCCTGGCCGTCTGCCAGTTGTGACTCGTCTTCACTGGTTGTGATTTCGGGACGGGGAGGGTGTTGTCATCCCTAGACTCCATCTAAGATCGGCCGAGTTCTTGACCCATCAGTCCTCCGGTGCTTGGACTGTGCAGTGCAGGGTCAAGGCCATGGAGGATCCCTTTATCCTTGCACGACATTGCTGTAAAAAAAAAGCTTGTTTGGACGTCAGCCAATATTCCAGGAGCCTGGTTTTACGATATGTTATGGTAGAAAGCCCTCCTCCGACACCATTCATCATATATGACCAAGCTATAAGAGTACACTAAGCTCTATCAGGTGCATTTTTTTGGTATATAGTATGCTATTATGGCGACATACCCAAAGCACCGCTCAGATCTTTACTTTTTCTACCTTTGCGGCTCCCAGATGAACGGCTACTAGTGGTGTGTTGATATTCATTAACTAGCGGAGCAACAATTGGAGAGAAAACACATGCAAATTATGAGCTGTCATAGGCCTCAGGCTGGCCTTGACTCAGAGCTTGGATAAGTGAGACCTCTATATCTAATGCAGCAATACGATAACAGCTAGCTAGGCCAGGCTTACATGAGTTTTTTTACAAAAATCGCAAATACCATTTGATACTATGGACCCGGACCAGCAAACCCATAGAATCTACGCTAAAAAAGATCCCCTTAAAGTTGACGGCCAAAAAGAAATACCCCCCAAACAAGCCAGTGAAAAGAAAATCAAGAAACCAGCCCCCCAGTCCCCCGATCCCAAGAAAAGCAGAAAGAACCCCCTCTCCTCATATTTCTCGTAATACAGTCTCATCCCAAGCCAAAAACATATATAACTTTGGTACCCCACGCTCTAATATCTGCAAGCAAAAAGGAAAGAGAAAACCACTAAGAATAATTCACTGACTTTTATCTAAAGATCAAAACAGCCGCCAACTCCAATTAACACCACTGAGAAGACATAGCCTCCCCATCCTATCCATAATCTTGGCAACTATGCAACCCTTCGCAGAAGAGTTTCGAGATCCTTCATATCTTTCTCGGAGTATCGCCTCTTAGCTTGCTCCACGCCTGGATGTTGCACATAAATCTTCGGCATGGAAAAAGCATCTTTCCACCTCGGGAGTTTTCCAACAGAGTGTAGACGTTTCGCTGGCGAACCTGGCGTGGGCACCGAGTCAGGGGACGTCGATGGAGATGGAGAAGCCCCTCTCCCGATGCCATCAATATCTCCAAGAACCGAGGACATGCTACCCCAGTTGGTTTGTGGGCTTGTGGGTGGGGGCTGTGGCGGTTCGGGTGGTTGTAGCATGTCACGAGCCTCTCCCGGATTTCGACTCAGAAGCTCTCGGAAGGGGCGCAGAATATCAAGGTAGCAGCGGGATACTTCATCATCTTGGGCGCAGTATTCTAGCGCAGAAATACATTTGCGGGCGTCGGCGACGTCCTCTGAGAATTGTTCATAGTAGTGCCCTTTCAATACCTGTTGTGATACGTGAAAAAGCAAAATTAGGCCAGCATTAAACGCGGGGTGTCTGATTAGTGGGGAATAAATAATATAAGCCTAGATACTAGAGATCTTCAGATATGATGAAAGCTTACATTGCTATCCAGCATTTCCTGACAAGCAACCTCTCCGAATGTAGTAAGCCAACAATCTTCGCTACCTGTTTTGATGCATAAACACAAATCTCGGCGTACGCAATAGCTTCTTTGATTTTGCCGTCGGCTAGCCAATCATTGATGATACCCTCCCCGGATACCAACGGAACCATTACCCGTCGCGTCAAGAGGATAATTGCGGTCAAATACGTGCAGTGCATGAGGTAAACCATCGCTTTTTTCATGGACTCTATTTCTGTCGATATTAGCGCCTGTAGCTGCAGAAACTGTGGTAGCTTCTCGTGCCAGTGCTCTAATTGGACCATGTGCTCCGAGATGACCTGGAGGTCCGCCGTTGAATTCCTGAAAACATTATATAGAATTTTCCCTAATAAAATACCAAGTTTAATGAGGTTTAGTTGAAGGCCAGAGGTTATCGAATCTCCCATGTCGTGATATTCCTAAGTTGTTAGCGCCATCTAAAGGGTTGGTGTGTGGGTCATAGAATAGGGGTGAATTTTGAGTGTCTACCTTTTCGTCTATACAGCTATGCGAAATAACTGGATCAACATATGGCAAGAGCCCCAGGGTACCAGCAAGCCAGCTGGGACAGAGCACTCAGCAGATGTTTAGATAAAAATTTAGTGACAAAATGGCTACAAACCTGTCTAAAAAGACTAAACTTCTCCAAGTTTTCCTCCAACCGATCCATTCAATCTTGGAGAAAGCCCCGCCTGCGGGTGGCTCGCTGCTTAAATGGATTCCTCGAGAATGGGCATTTTGTAGCCCTTGACCTAAATTTGGTGAGATATCAATGGAAGGTTTCTCGGATGAAACAAATATGCAAAGACTGCTGTATATCTGTTTAGGTCGTACAAGATAGGGATGAATAGAACAAAAAACATACCTATATATTTCCAACAGGCAACCCTTTTTTCAAGGATGCAGAATAGCGCGAGTAACAGTAGAACCCTCATAGTTTGGAAATCATCTGCCTCTAAGCAGTCGTCCAGGTAAAACCTCGCAGTCTGAAAGAACGACTGCTTCACGGCAAACGGTACCAGGTCATCGTAGAGTGATCCGACAGCCGCGATCGCAAATAGCTGGCAAACCATCGGCAAGGTTGTCTTTTGGGGTTCTGTATAGGCAGTTTTAAGGAGATCCCGGGCTTCATGCTCCTCGAGGATGTAGAAAAGCTGGCCAGTGGAAAGGTAGAATTTGTCGATAGCTTTGGCGGTAGCTGGGTACGGTGGCAAAGAATTTCTCGAGAATATCCGGATGGATGAGATGGCTGATTCTGTACTTGATTTGAAGTCCTCAATAGACTCGAGTTTGACATCTTGTGGTAATAGAGCATTTAATGACCTAGAGAGTGAGAACTCTGAAGACTCTGTCCGAATGTCAAGGCTTCCAGTAGCATTACCAAACTGTGGGAACGAGGGCCAGGTGGTTGTCTGTGAATTGGTCCCAGAACCACAAGCACAGCTGCTGCCGGATTGACCATCCGCCTTCGACGCGAATAATGACATGATGGTATTAATGATGATCTGGAAGTTACAGACGAGTTTCTGCTGTAATGATGTTGACAAGTTTTGGCGTGAAGAGATGATTTTCTAGCTTATAACGGTATTTACGCGTACCTCCCAGGTTACCTGTTAATCATCTTTGTTTCGCCGGTCGGTGACAGCAGGGTTTGATCGCCATATTTTATGACGTCTTTGGCGGATCCGGGAGGTAATCCAGGCGACGGGTCATACATGGACAGTATGCAAACACAGTCGTAATTCAGTCCCTGAATTCAAGCTTCTGGCCTCTCATATCAAGATACCAAACCAAGTTGTTCTATATTTGGTCTAGTCGTTTTATCGCTTTTCTGAATGCTCCACGCAGGTCCTGTTTTTTTTTCACAACCTGTCATGCACTATTAACTGGATCGAAAGCATGAAGAAATAAGATGCCCGATCTAATACACAAAATTACAGCACAGCAGCTGTCTTATGAGTGATAGGTGGTGACTCCATTCCGAGCATAAGACGTGGTGATGTAGCAGTCTGCCTTGCGATCTCAAACGGGCGCGGTACGGGCGCATTGGCAACGGTGACCTTTGTGAGTTACAGGTCACCCACCATCATTCAGGGTTCTGACTCTCCACAGGAGGATAAAGGATGCACTATTATGCGGGGTCTGTAATTGGATCTGTGATTGGCGATCACGCGTGTGACTCCCGCTGATCAATACTTTGAAGAGTGAACCCTTTTCTTGGCGGCTTTTATATTCGACGGCTGATATGAATGCAGCGGGAATGCCCGTACTTGAGGGTATTCTAAAGAGATATTTTGCTTGCCTCAACGCTGATCATGGGGACATGTCCATTAGATTTATGTATAGAGGGTGCCACGTTTTCATAAAGGTTCTTATTTAAAACGCTCACCTAATGTTTAGCTGGGAGCTTTTTTCTGCTGTCCTCTTTTCTGCAGCTTCATCGCTGATGTTCGGACACAGACTGCAGGGTTATATCCACAAGATTTCGGAGTTACCCACATGTTAGGTGCTGTTATCCGCTGATAGAGATCATATATAGTCACTCAAGCTTTTTAGCTGATATTGGGCGGATATAGATCCGACGGATATGTAGACCGGCCATTGATATAGCCCTCTGAAGAAACAACTGTCAGATTTCGATCAAAACTCAAATCAATATATCACTTTTGGTCGATTTAGATCATACATATATTTACAGGGAAATAGGGCGGTCTGAGCCTAAAGGCCGGCATGCCTGGCTCGGGAGTCATGTCGAGAAGAAGTAACTGCTTTACGGTGTCGTCCTATTTGCCCTTGGCTAAGATCTTTTGTTGTTGTTGAGAAGCATCTCCAACCTTTCCGGGTCAACACATTGATGATCAGCACCTTGCGCCACGCACCACGATGCGCAATAAGAGACAGGGGTGCGTTACAATATAAGCATGATCATGAGACTGGACAAGAAGTACTATATGGTGCATATATACGGCTTCCTTAAACCATTGAAAGACACATGAAACTTTGGGGCGAACGTCGGCAAAGATCTAGTGCATGCAAGACTATTCATATAAAGCAAAAGATCTTCAATCCAAAAAGCCACCATCCATGGTGTAAGGGAACCCTGGTCATCATAGTTTTTGATACCCAAGACCTTCCGAGCTTTGTAAAAGTTACAAAGAAGAAAAGTTAAGATTTTCGGCTTATTGCGTGTATTTCATTACCACGATGACGTTTCTAGGCAAATTGGATCTGTGATCCATATATATTTTTGGGGGTTGTCGAATTACTGGGCTGGAGGGAAACAAAACCTCTAGATATGACTACATCCAACACAACGTTGGAGCGTTTGATAGCGTGTGGCGAATGAGGTACGCCCATAGACCTTCCCAGAACCTATAGGTTAAAGAAGCCTATACAGGCAGAGAGATATGTGGGGTAAATACAGCTGAGCATAATTCTTGGCCGCCACATCTTATTTAGACGTCTTACCGGCTCCCAACAGTTAACATAGACGGCCTGCTAGAATTTTTCTATTGGCAGAGGGCTCTGCCGTTGACTCCTTTATATGTATGGGATCACATCATTTACATAGGAGGATGGACGATATCGCAAATCTACAGAGCTATGTCTGGGGGTCAGAGATCCCGGAATTTTGAAATCCAGGTACGTACATGTTGGCAGGCAAGAGGAGCCGGAAAACAGGGGTGTGAAGTTGACGAATTAATAGTAGTAGCCCAGGCCACCCAACCAGACCCTTTTACCAACAAAGCATATTTTCTGGTTCCTTTTTTCTGCCATGGGTACGAGTAGTTCAGGAGAAATTTGGCAATGACTTACGCCAAGAATCAGGGAAACTGCCAGCAATTTGCAGTACCACCAATTACGGGTATATCACGTGATTAGGTCGTGGGGTTAGCCTCACATGACAGGCTGGATCTGGGTGACATAAATACCATCATCTGAAGCTGTCCAAAAGCTGAGGTGTTGTCTGCGCCTAGCCCCATGCATGAAAAAGTTGGAAAGTTGGAAAGATGGAAAGATCTACAAAACAGCAGCAGAATTTTCTGTCTGTTGCCGGTTACCGAGTGGCTTTTCCCTAAGTGGTGGTTTAGAAGTTCCTTAAGTATTTTTTCTCATGCCCCTATATTAAGAGCCTAGTTACAAAAATTTTCTCCGTAGGACAAAAGAAACAGTCTCTTTCTTTACTAATCTTATAGTTTTATGAAGGCAGGTCATATTTGCTACAATCATTCCTGGATAAAGACATTGTGCCATTGGGCCGTCTTTCAGCGCCTGGCGTAACGCTTCTTTGAGAGCAGTCCTCAGTGATTTTAGACTTTCAAAAATGAGAATAGAGAACCTAAGTGAAACCCCTATGCGAGTCCTCTCAGAGTCTTCGCAACTAAATTTGGATAATAGAAGCACTGTTAGCTGCTTTATGTGGACATTTGTATTAGGCAAAGACGATAGGGCTAAGCTATATCGATGACTTTATGACTTCATGTCTTCTTACCCGATCCCGATCCCCGGGAGCTAGTAGTAGATGGTTGTTATAGGAGTAGGAGCGCTTCGAAAGATCTTATTCTTTAGGTTTTGAGAATAGGATTTGTACGTTTATCTTCCTTGGTCTTAAATGACCATGGGATGATATAAAGTGACTAGATGGTAGAATGGGATGGCAGTGAATTTTAATTATTTACTGGTCGTCTGCAATATCAGAGGTTCGATATAGGTCAGCCTAATTTCTGCACAGAAAGACAAATTTTTATTTCTCTCCACTTCTTGGGACACTGTTCCACTTAGTAGGGTCTTGGTCTGTAGAGAGAGGTAGGAGCTGTTTTTAAGTCCATTATGTATATGTAGGGAGCTATAAATGATACTGACTTGCGATCTAGGATCTTGAGATGATTTTCCCGAACGATATCTGCATAGTATCAGTCTCTTAGGGCCTCGGCTTCAGGTGATTTTCGGCATCTACGTTATCAAACACCTACTGCTGAAATGCTTAAATAGGGGGTGTACACACAGGAGGATAAGGAAGAGGCTCATACCGAGTCGGAAATACTTTGCTTAAAACGTGCTCCTTCCGGCTCTGACACCTATTAACGAAGGTACTAGAGAGTATTACTGTATCCTCTATTCAAGAGAAACCACCTCATGATAAGTTAATCTCGATAACACGCCTCAAATAGGGCTAAGATAATTACCTGGACCACTGGTAGTAGTAATTTAGATCTTGTGTTCTTCACACATGAGCTGGCTTAGTTCTATCCATCCTCGGATTATTCCAAAACGCTAGCAAGCATCCAGAGTAGTTGTTGGGCTTCGTTGTCTGTTTTTTGGGATAGTCGAGGACCATAGCAGATGACTAGAGAGGTCTGCCCGTATCCTTAATCGCTCAACCTGTTTATTCAAACCGTAGACCGAAACGCTGACCTTTGGATCGAAGTAGCCGTGAAGTATCTCGTGTATCCCTGGCTCCAGCTACGTATCCCTAGAAGTATCCCTCAGTAAGATCCTTTCTATTAGTATGTGACTAGGGGTCACTAGAGGGAAACACTTGGAGAGTTGCAGAAGGGTTGTATTAGGGGTACTGTAGCCCAGTGCCACACTCTCGCTTTGGCATTTTGCTTAGTATTAAGCTTGGATATCAACAGCGAAGAGAACAAACACACGAACGTAGGGTACAGAGCTGGAATGGAGATATACTCATACTGGATTCCAATGCCCTCCATCGTACGGAAGCTGGTCTAGTTTCGGCAAGGGCATCTAATCGCGGACGTGCTGAAGGCCAACTGTCTGTAAAGTCTAAGGATCCCAAGTGTCTAGCGTTTGGTGTTATAATCTACCGGCAGGACGGAAAGTGAGCATGGAAAGGGGTTTGAAGGGTAAAACGAGGTAAGGGGTCGTTTTTTTGACTGGTCGTTTGAAGCAAAATACGGGCGGAAGTTCGAGAGGCCATGCAGTATAACCGAAGACAGGGCAGTGGATTCGATATCTGAAGTAGGTGACGTGGTATCTGTGAGAGGACGAGAGTTGGGGGCTTCAACTCTACCGTTTCTTATCATATCTGATGATCGTGGGTATATGTGGGTATTTAATCGATTGGGGAGGGAGCCAAGTCTCGTGGCGAATAGCCCACGAGGTTTCAAAATCCTAGGTAAGAGAACACAAGCCGCAGGTGCGAGTATCCCGTCCCGTTTATCATCCTGTTATTCTATAATCCTGGCTTGTCGGATCAGGTTTCCGTCGAGTCCGATCGAAATCATAAAACATCACTCGGCGATATTCACTACCACGACTTCTAGATACTTGTAATTTCCTTGTAGCTGATGTCTTATGTAAACTTGTAATTTACACACCGAAGTCGCCTCACCTACGTGTAATTATGTCATCCCTATCATATGTCACCTCAGCTGTTGGTGGGGACGCAAATATCAAGATTCAAGGATCTTGTTAAAATCTATATTCCTCAGGGGTTTTGTCTACTTTCATGAGGAATCGTACTACCCTACTAATAATAGTCTATAATAGCTACGTCATATATTTGAGTACTGTTTAATAGAGCCGTTACCAAGGTATTTGGGTGAAATATATACTATTCTACATCCATTGGGACTCCGACGGTCGAAACCTCGCTCAAAAGCTAATAATAACGACCTTAGTCTTCTCAAATCTGTAAAAAGATCACTTTGGATCTCTAGATGGATCCACTGTCCCCTTCAATTTTGCTGTATCATGCGTCCCCTCACTTTTTTTGCTTATTGCCTGCCCCCTTTCATCGTTGAGTATCTATCCCCCACCTATGTTAGAACTACCTATACTCTACTAATAAATGAAGAGGAGGAACCTACAGCATGATTAGTATCAGCATTTGAAAGGCCCTCTTGCTTCCCACTCTGCGTGCCTTGATCAGCTGATTCTTTCGCTGCTGCTTTCGGCTCATCAATATCCGAAGGCTTTTTTTCCGAGGACCATTAGCGATTGAGGTGTCAAACTGGCTCATCTCCAATTTTCCTCACCTTCTCCTTTAATTTCTTTGACTCCGCCCCTTTGTCTTTGTCGCTAGACTCTTTACTACTATACTCACCCGCCTTCTCCTCCGCCCCATCTTTCAAATCCTTGGCCTTATCACTAATCTTCTCCTTCGCCTCGTCTTTCAAATCTTTGGCCTTCTCACTACTCTTCTCCTTCGCCACTACAGCAGCATCTTTAGCTTCTGCAGCTGAAGTTGGGGCCTTTTCCTTGGCCTCACTATAGGCTTCGCTAGCCTTTTCGCGCGCCTTTCCAGCTGTGTTAGAAGCAGTCTTGGAGATGTCTTCCTTTGCAGCGTTGCCGTGGCCAGCAGGAGGGTGATGTGGGGGTTTAGAGCTTCCAGAGAGGAGGTAGAGGGACTGGGGTGGTCAATTTTATTAGTCAGTTATTTCTAAGCTATATCGAGGTTGTGTTTTCAGTTGGAATTGACTTACGGAAGGAACAGTGAATGCAACAGCGCCAATGATCCACGGGAGGTCGGAACTTCCCTTAGTGTGGGTATGGCTAGTGGAGTTCTGGGCCATCTTTCGTACGAATTGGCGCGAGGATGCTGTGGGAGGGCGGGCCAGAAGGGACCTAATTGCCGGGGCAGCAGCAGTCAAGCGGAATGACATCTTAAGGATGATAGGGATATTCAATTGATGCAATTGAGATGTTATAAATGAATATGATGATAGATAATGGGATGAAATGGATGGAGAAACAGAGAGAAAGAAGTTGGAAGGATGGTACGATCGGGTATTATTCGGCGCTACACGGAATGACCTCACTCTAGGCAATTGCGTGAGGCTTGGCGCTTCTGCTGAGTACGTCACAGGTGGAGGCTGTTATCGGGTCACAATCGAAGCGAGACAGGTCCTGTAGCAGTAGGCCAATAGTAGAAGCGAGACCCCTCCTTCTGTGAGGCTTCCCCACATTCGAACTGCTTCCATAACTCTCGAGAGGGAGAATCTGACTCTTTATCCCCTACCTAGATCTCTCTACAGGATCTCTTGCCATCAGAGCTCCCAGTTTCAACCAGTCAATACTAAAGGGCGGCTCTGGATCCTCTATTCAAACTATTCCAAAGAGAATTAACTTAAATCCATCACCACCACCCTAGCCATCATCATCCATCCTACGAATCTGCCTGTTCATCAACCTTTGTCTACCCCTCGCCATCTGTCTTAGCTCTGTTGGGTGCTGGAAGGCCAGCTGTTTTGTCTTCACGGAAAGCTCAAGGCTCATCCCATAAAAATAAACGATAACGAATCATGGCAGCACCAAACCCCCCATTCGCTCTCCAGTCTCTACTGGAGAAAATGTCCTCTCCAGACTCGGACTACCGTTTCATGTCCTTGAATGACTTGCTCTCTATCTTAACCAGCCCTAACGGTAGCTTGGCTCAGGCTGATACTACTTTGGCTGGAAGGGTTATCGACGGTGTCGTAAAGTCTCTCGATGATGCTAATGGAGAGGTCCAAAACCTAGCAGTCAAGTGGTACGTTATCTGTCGGGCCGTGGTGGAGCTCCGTTTCTTGTCCCGCCACTTGCCTTCTTTATTTGGCCGTGGGCTATACATATTTTCAAGGTTCATCCAAAGACTCTACAGGCTTCAGCAAGCTAATTCGAACTACTTCTCCCTAGTCTCGGACCACTAGTGCTCAAGATTCGGGACTCCCAGATTGCTCCTTTGATCGACCGCCTAACAACCCTTTCCATGACCTCTTCTGATCCTTCAATCCCTTCCACAGCCCTCCGTACTATAATATCCAGTCTTCCCCGCCCAGCGGCCAACAACGCCCTTCAGGCCGGTACTGGATCAGCCCAAAAACCAGATCCAGTACAGCAAACAATCGTAGCCTCGGTTAATGCAGTTCAAAAGACACTGCTCCCAAAGCTCTTGATCTTGCTAAAGCCTGGCAATGAAGCTGTTAAAGCCGGCGGAGCGACCCTTGATAGCATAGATCTACTCATCGAGACTCTACGCTGCTTTGGTCAGGTCTTGACTGGTGCTGAAGTTGAGAAGCTACAAGTTGCTGTTATGAATCTTCTTGAAAGTGACCGGACTACCGGTGTGGTCAAAAAACGAGCTGTCATTGCGTTGAGCTTGCTTTGCTTGTACTCTCCAGATGAGCTCCTATCTAGCTTCATCAACCATCTCATCGAATCTTTCCGAGCACATGATAAGCACCGAAACCCTACACGCCTTCGGCTCCTCGTTTCTGTGACTGGAGCTCTTGCAAGAGGTATTCCGGCAAGATTTGGGCCATATCTAAAGATTTTATGCCCGTTTATCCTCTCAGTTGTTGATGGAAGAGATATCCAGGACCGAGAACTAGGAGATGAGCCGGAGATGGAGATGGACGAAGTTCGCGAAGCTGCGCTTGTGAGCTTGGAGAGCTTCCAGAGCTTTTGCACTAGCGAGATGACAAGGTTTACCGATGATGTATTGAACGCTGGAATGATCTACCTGAAGTATGACCCAAACTATGCGGACCCTGGAGATGAAGAGGGCGACGAGGAGATGGGGGGGACTCAACAAGATGGGGATGACGATGAAGATAATGAATTCGGTGGAAGCGACGACGAAGGTGCGTTTGAAGATGATGGAGACTTTTCAGATGAGGATGATATCAGCTGGAAAGTTAGGCGCTGTGCGGCAAAATTACTGTCGACAGTTATCTCGACACGTGCGGCAGATTTGATTAAAGGGAAGGGAGAAGGTGGCGGAAAGGCCTATACAGAGGTTGCACCACTGCTTGTCAAGCGATTCCATGAACGTGAGGAAAATGTACGCCTGGAAGTTCTGGCAACCACGACGGTGCTAGTACGGAAGACTGGGGAGGTCGCCGAGGGGACCTTTATTCCTTCTTCCACCTCTGTAACTACAAATATTGTCGGCGATATGGCCATGGGGCCTCCTCCCAAAAGAAGACGAGGCTCAGATGCTTCTATGCTTGATGGTGCAAGTCAGTCGCAAGTACCAGTACCGAGTGCGGACGAAGCTGGTGTCAAAGAAAGTTTGCAGGCACTTATTCCGGAATTGAGCAAATCTCTCAGTAAGCTATTCAAGGCAAAGACCACAACATTACCAACAAAACAGGCAAGCGTTACTCTGCTATCCTCGATTGTTTCAATCCTTCATGGCGGACTCGACGAAGTGCTTGGATTTTTTATCGAACCACTCGTGGAAGCTGTGAAAGGTGGAAGTACATTGTCATCTACAGGGACTGTTGTTGCGGCTACTGCCGGGGCTGGGAGTGCTGCCACCGCTACTGGATCCTCACTGAGAATCGAGGTTTTGAAGCTGGTTGGCAAGATTTGCGAAAATCACTCTGCCGTAGTTGTTGGGGAATTTTTCGACTCACTCATCCCCGCCATCATTGTGGCTGTCAAAGAGTCTGCGTACAAGATCTCTTCTGAGGCTCTTGGTACAATCGTTGCAATCGTTAAGCTCCTTACTACCGAGGGAGCACAGAGCTATGCATTGTACTTACAAGGTCTGTACGACGTTGTTCTTGAGAAAGTCCAGAGCAGTGATTCGGATTTGGAAGTCAGGGAGAAGGCTATAGTTGCTTTGGGAGTCGTACTAGCCAGAACTTCAGGTGAGGTAGACCTTATCGGACAGGATAGGAGGACGAAGGCCCTAGAACTTCTCGTGGAAAGACTGAGGAACGAAACCACCCGTGTTACTGCAGTAAGAGCTATCGAGGGCATCGCAAGAAACACGAAGACCGCAGAAGATGTCAATGATGAATGGGTCAAGACCGTAGTCGTAGAGTGCGGTGCTCAACTGAGAAAATCTAACCGATCACTCCGTGGAGCCAGTCTGGATGCCTTAAGGAGCCTTGCTGCAAACGATATCTGTAGACGGAAGTTAGATGCAACGAGTAAAAAAGAACTTGTAGACGTTCTTACGCCTCTATTGGTGGTCGGAGATATGCACTTACTTGCTCCGGCACTTGCGATTATCAGATTGATGATGCTTGACGGCGGAGTTGTTGTAACTCAAGGCATCACTGATGGCATCAGTGGATTAGCCAAGAGTTCTCTTGGTTCTGGCCTTGTGGTGGAGAACTTGTTGGTGCTGGTTAAAACGATCGGTGAGGTTGATGATTCTGGAAAGAAAAAGGTGATGAATTGTCTATTGAGAGATGTTGGCGTGAATGGAGACACTGGGGTTGTGGCCAGGTTGGTGGCGCAGCTACTTGTTAGTGGAGGTGGAAAGTCAGGCGGGTTTGCAGTTGGTGTTGATGATTTTGTGGGCGAGGTTGAGGGTGCTACTGATGATAAGAGGAAGTGCTTGGGGCTTATGGTCCTTGGTGAAATCGGTCTGAGGATGTAGGTTTTAACCTTTTGCCCCTTGTGAGTCTTTGGCTAACTAGTAAATTTAGGGGTGCGTCGTTCCCAATTGGTCCGGAGGTGTTCTTGAACCAGTTTCATGCGAAGAGTGATGATGTTCCTATCGCTGCTGCTGTGGCTTTGGGTCTAGCTGCCGCAGGTAATGTTAGTGGGTATCTGCCAGTTATCATGCAGAGGCTTGGTGGTGGTGACAAGGACCAATATCTGCTCTTGCACTCATTGAAAGAGATTATCCAACATTCGAATGATACAACTGCCGATATCAAGCCCTATGCAGACCAAATTTGGAATGCTCTCTTTGCGATTGCAAAGAATGACGATAGCAAGGCTGTCGGTGCTGAATGTGTTGGAAGACTTACTATTATTGACCCATACAGCTTTTTGCCAGAGCTTCAGAAGCATCTTCAGTCACAGTTCCCTGCCATTCGTGGTATGGTCATTTCTGCGCTGAGATACACCTTTACTGATACCGAAGCCTCCTACGATGATCTCTTGAGACCAATCGTGGTTGATTTCTTGACCGTTATGGTTGATGATAAAGAGATGGAGAACAGGAGGTTGGCACTCACAGCATTAAACTCAGCTGCGCACAACAAACCACATCTCATCATGCCCCATCTCGAGAGACTTCTGCCACTGGTATACAGAGAGAGCTTTATCAAGCCAGAGTTGGTCAGAGAGGTGATGATGGGACCATTCAAGCACAAGGTCGACGATGGGTTGGAAGTTAGAAAGGTTTGCAGCTATCTGCTCGGAGTTCATAGGCCAATGGTTAACAAATACCCCTACAGAGCGCCTACGAAACACTTTACGCCCTCCTCGAGACCTCCTTCTCTGGAATCGACGTCCGAACCTATTTTGACCGCGTTATCGCTGGTCTTCAGGACGAACATGATATCCGCGCGCTCTGTAATCTCATGCTAACGAAGCTGATCCATCTTGCGCGCGATGAGACTCTATGCCGATTAGACAATATTGCCGACTGCTTCAAAGCCACACTTTCTGCGAAGCCAAAAGAGAATGCGGTGAAACAGGAACTCGAGAAACACCATGAGAGTATTAGAAGCACTATGAGGGCTACTTTAACCCTAAACGGAGAGTTTGGAGGTAGCGGCGGACAGCAGAAGAGGTGGACGAGCTATTGGGAATGGGCTAAGACAGCCTTTATTGATGAGTTACAGGCATTAGAGACGGAGGATAGGGAAGTTTAGTTGTATAACTTAAACCCGATTTAGGGGATTCTATATCGAATTGGAAATAGTGAAAAAGTAGCATTTTATTGATTGAGCGAGTGAGCTAGCTACATAACTAGGTAGATAGCTATAACTACATACCTTGGGCCCTTAGGTATATACTTAATTGCAGTCTTTCGTTTTTACATGCTATGCGTAATTCAATTGATTTCTAGAAGAGACCAAGGTCTTCATGGCTATGTGGCTCCTGATTTCCGTCAAGACTTACCTTGTTGGTACTCGTGGGCAGGTAAGTACCTGAAAATGCAAGTCTCGGACAAAGGGTCTTGATCCGATGTGATAGCCTCTAAAAATTAAAGTATACCTTCGACTGGTGAATATAAAATCTACACTTTCAATAGTATTATGTATGTCGCTTCTACAGACCACCTTTGTAACTATAAGCCTATAGAAAACAGGAAACATGGATGATACTACAAGGCGAGGCAAGACATACAGATCCAATTCCCAGGAACTCGGCTCTAGCAGGAGACAATATAGGACTAATTACCGCATCAGAGTCATAAACACATGTATGTTTACTTGCAGCAAAGCCTAGAAATACCGATATGCCGCTAAGAGATTGAATGAACGGCACCAGTGGGCCCCTGCCACGGATAAATTATCAATGCGTGAATTTACTATAGGTGGAAAGGGGATTCAGCTTTTTGATAGGAAGACACTGTTTCTTGATATGTGGGGGCTGTTGCTTGAGAAATCCCCCCATTGGAGCACCTTTTTCCCTATAATTCCCAGCACTACTCTATACGGTCATTTTCACCAGCATATCACCTCTTAAATACACCTTTCCTTATCCCTTGTGGACTAACTTGTGCAACAGAGACATTCCGCGTACGCATCCAAGGGGGGTACTAACCCCAGACCTGAGTAGATGAGTCAAAAAACCTCTTGGCTCTCCCCAGATAGGTTATATTAACTACTTAGTGTATATGAAGATGAGGTTAGATGGTGAATTCATACAGGGAATATCTTTTTTAATATGATATTCCAAATAGGGGCGGCGGGGGGGATGTATCAGAATATTGTAGCTTAAGCCCCTGGTTTTTCCGTTTACTCGGTGATACTAACTCAAAATTCCCATACTCCAAGCTTAGATACATACCGCAACAGCCGATGCAAAAAAAAAAAAACACGCCCCCCCCTTCAACCGATGAGTGTGAGCTTCCATCGAGAGGTGTGTCTTTCTACCTATATTATTGTAAATTCTCCTTTTCCTTTTTGAAGGGAGAATAAAGTGGGTATCTGATTTGACTACTTGGAGACTTATGGGAAGCTAATGTGATTAGTACTTGTTAGGTATATGGAGTGTAGATCTGGATTGCCTCGGGTTTCTCCTTCCTTGGTGACACAGGCTCAATGTCTTAGTATTTCTCTTGAGAGACAATATAAAAGGGTTAGCTACTGATACACACTACTATGGATGAATATTTCCACAAAATTAACGATTAAGAGTTTATATGGTATTAATCTATTTGTCTTTTAAGAGTTGCAAGTTCTCTGGGGCAATGAAACACTATTTGAGATATTGCAGCATATAATTATCAGGAGCCCCCCAGGTAAAGGGCTTCTTACAATTATCCCCTGATAGATTGAGACATTATATACCCTTGTAAAAAGAAAAAAAAAGTATTATCACTATATTACCTACCGTTTAGCACTTATCTAGTATACTTACGTGTTAACCAACAACTTTGAATGTAGAAAGACAAGGCTAGTTGATTAGGGAAGCAACATAAATACACCCTAAAATAATATAAAACTAGATAAAATTATCATAGGCACCTATCTAGCCTGATTAGGTTCCTATGCCTGCTTTCTAGGAGACCGTCTCTGATACCTTTCATATTTTTATCTAGTTTAAAGTGCAAAGAAAGCGAATGTAACAAGAGGTTAGTATTAGGAAGACCTAAAGAACTAGTTCACCGAGTTGAAAGATATACGTTCCTTTAAACTAAATCTAGTTAAGGGGATACGAAAGGGGGGGGGGGAAGCTGTTAACTTTTAATACAAATACTACTCCATCTACAGTCGTATCTCGGTATTCCAGAGCCCAATATACTAGATCCTTTGCTGTCTTGATTGTATTTAACTGCTACTCCGTTCCCCTATAGGATTTATGTGCTTGGTGCATCGTTTAAGCACTAGGTCCTTTTCTTTATATGAGCCACCAATTTTTATAGATCGGTAGTCCTTTTTGACACTTATTAGGGGGGTGGCGGTAGGCCTCATATTGCTCAGAGAACACCTAACCCTGGTTATCTCTTAGGGTCCCCTAAAGTACCCCGTAAAATCTACTATTCCGTACGAGATATACTCAGTGCTTGACATATACTCCATAGAGAGGTGCGGCTGAATGCACGAAGATCATTAACTTGCCAAGAAAGATTTATTTCGCATTCTCCCCCCCCCCCCGTACAGGAGTGGGCAGCCATCTCTAGCTCAAGCATCATCCCTCAGACGATAGAAAACTATGAGAAACACGAAACATAGCTACCAGAATTATATTCCGCTAACAGTTACTTTTACACTCTGGAATTTATTTCCCCTAATTGGTAACTTTCGCTGGGTACATGTACTGTTGGTCTTCTATGGATGCTTAGCTGCATGTAGTGTAAGTACTATTCCTTTATTCCCCCCCTTGATAGTTAGGCTGAACCATCTATAATCGACGTAGGGACACACGGTTCCAACTGATGTAAGATTTACTAGCGCATAATTACAGGGCCTTATCTTCCACTTACAGTATACTTAGGGCGAAACCAAACATTGTCAAATTCGGTGCGAAGCCTGGTTTATATTGTGCTGCAACGAAGCAGTGGACAATACCTAACCCTAGCCTAAGTATATATCTTCCCATAGAATAATACCAGAACTACCGCGTACTGGGGGGAAAGGGAAAAGTAGTATCAGTATGGCCGGCTAGACTATCCGCAATACCCACTACAGGAGGAACATATATTGTTCTCTTTAGTCTTACATCTTTTAGGGAACCTGGGGGGTATCGTCAGCCAAACCTCACCCCACCACCACTTGAGCTATTTCACTTCTTTATATGTTTATTCATCTTTGTATGATTAGAGGTACACACGTATGCATATGGGGCATACATGGTAGGTTCTTTGGAAGATACTCCCGGAGTAAATTAGAGAAGTGAGCTGACGTTAGCATACTGAGGGGTACACAGGAATGATGTAACGGGGGGGGTCCAACAATAACTATAAAGTGTGATGAGCTGTAAGGTATCTAGCCATACATATTGGAAAAAAAAAAAAAAATTTCCTAACACCGGATTAAAGAAATTCCTAAAAAAGAACTAGTATCCACTAGTCCCACCTTTTAAGCATACTTTTTAGGTTATGACTCCCCCTTCATATAATCTCCCAATCTAACCATTCAATGTAACGTTGAATGGCTGGATTTATAGAGTAGAGCAAACCTTAGAGTCAACCTCCACGGCTTAGTCAGGGCCCCCCTCCCCCTTCCATCTGCAGTCTCTGACGGAGTTCCGTTGTCTTAGCCGTTCTCGGCCGAGGGACTCGCTTGCACTATCCTCAAAAGAGGAATTTGGGGGGGGGGGATTTCCAGCATTCAGAAAGAAGCTTGTTTTGTGCGCTCTCTCTCTCTCACTTCCTCTTGCGAGTCTTCACATGTTACACGGTAGGTAGATGCTGTAGAAGGCGGAACCAAGTACCAGTCGGAGCCTAGGCCGCACTCTATCCGAGAAAGGCTTCAATGCATCAGGGGTGATTGTGCAGGAGAGACTTGAGAGGAATAAGAAGAAGAAAAGAAAGGGTATGAGTCTAAAGTCTGAGTCTTCCACACTCTCTTCTCGTATTCTTTTTTTTTTTTTGTTGTGGTGGTACTAACTGGGGGAGGGGGGTGATAAACGACTGGATAGGTTATTATTATTATTTTTTATTTGATACATACCATCTAGGAGAGAGAGAGAGAGAGGAGAATTGTTGATTCTGTTTGTTTGTTTTTTTTCTGTGAGAGCGCGACTGGAAGTTATATTTGACAGGGCAGTGACGACGACTAGCGAACGGAAACGGAAACGGAAGTACCCGGTAGATATTGAACGCGGAAGCACTGGGAAGGGAGAGAAGAATCTAGAAGCCTGCGAGATTAAGCACGAGGGCGTGCGACGGCTACGATTGTACCGGGAGAGAGAGGAAGAGAGAAGGAACCGGAAACAAAACATCAAGAGAAACAACAAGAGAGAGAGAGAAGCGCGAAATCGGGAAAAACAAGATGTATGAGATTCTGGACCCAAGCTTGAATGCGCCCCGAACAGGACCAGATCCAGGGAGGATACAACTACCGTTGGATATTATGAGCGCGATTATCTCTCACGTATGTCTCTTTCTTTTTTCCCCCTCCTAACAGCTTCTTTTTTTTGGTTCTGGAATAGCTGGCTGGATTTGGTGTTTAGTTGTTGTACTCGGAGTTCAGTGGATGTTTAGATACTTACTGACCCCGAGATATAGCTTAAATCCCCTTCCGACCTCGCAAACATCGCCCGCGCTTCCCGTATTCACCACTTCCTCTCGGTCCCACTCCTCTACCACAATGTTTCCCTCCGTCGGCCTCGTCGCCGCCCCGGGGGCAAAGGCATGGCTATCAGCGCGCTCATGAAGCCCGGTATCGCAGCATGCGTCAAGGTTCTCGAGGTTATTGACGACAATCCCATTGATGGTGGGGATCAAGAAAGGTCAGAAGTAGAGTGGTGGCAGAAAGGGCAATGGAGCGATGAGGAAACAGTGTGGGCGGTTGCAGTAGCGGGGATTGTGGGAGGGTGTACGAGATTGGAGAGGTTTCTGTGGGTGCTTCCCTAATTACTAAGAGGGGGGGGGGTGAGTGCTAATCTATGAAATTTATAGGTGGAAGACAGACGATTATATTCATCCATTACTATACACGGCACTAGTACGGAGTTCTACACTGAAGGAATTAAAAATATCACATCCTATGATCAACCCCCTAGGTGTCGAGACTAACCTTCCGAGCTCATCATTGACACTTGCGAACTTTTCTAATAATCATACAATAAATACAATGTGGAGACCTCCTATCATACCGATACCCCCATTCCGGACGCTGCGGAGGTTATGTTTAAGTAATCTCCCTAGTACATCAGCTTCTATAGACGATTACAGTTCAGCTATGTTTTTCTCTCCAAATCTGGAATCAGTATCATTATCCTGGCGTGTCCCAACACCTTTAGGCCGCATGCTATTCCTACAACGCCTGCTCCGACACCAAAAGCTCACAAACGGAAGAGGAATCGGAACCGGCAGTAGATCCGGAGAATTACAAACAGGAGGAAAGCTAAGACTAAAAGAGCTAGAACTAAGAAACGTAGTGTTCGACTTCCCAATGGTTGGAGACATCAAGGAGTGGATTGATATGGGACGGTTAGAGAAACTAAGCTTCATAGACTGTGATGTTGTCGATGTTGGGAGTTGGCTAGAACTTATTGGCGCCGGTACCGGGGTTCTGTCGGAGGGAGAGCAGGCGACGGGTTTCTTGGGGAGTGGGGGTGGGTTTGCGGTTAACATGGATTCGCCGACTGCGTCCTCTGCTGGGGTCAGCACACCTGGAACTACACCTGGCTCGTCGTTATCAGTATTGAGGGTTGTGCAACTGAAACTTAAATCACTCCGGATCAACTCTTGTGCATCACATTGGGTCTCCCTATTAAACAGCTTCGATGGCCTAGAGGAATTTTATATCTTGGACCCACCAGTTGTAACAGCTGACGAGGAAGCAAATATGCAGGGATTCTTGGATGCGATCGAGAAACACCATGGCAGAACCTTGAAGAATTTGAGGTTGTGTTCGAGGTGGGAATATGATAGGCTGAGTACTAGTAGGCTATTTAGAGCTTGTCCAAAGATAGAGGAGTTGGCGTTTTCGATGATGCACAGTCAGTGGGTACGTTACACCTTTTTCCTTTAAACTACTGAGTTGTCAAGGTGGAAAGACTATTAACACTCCTACAGAAAATCTTGGACGTCTTATTAGTTTTCTTGACCCATCTTCGTTTCGTCCATATCCTTGCTGTCGACCCGCTTTCTAGGGAAGATGTAATGGAAGAAATGATAACTCAAGCTGAAATAATGGAGGCTAGGTTAGCCCAGGAAGATATGTTAGGACTTCAGGTATTCGCGTTTCGCGATTTTGGTCATAGGATTGATCGAACGATTACTTGGGATGACGTGAGGAAGAAGCCCGTCAGGCGGGGGAGGTTTGTAGAGCTTGATGAGGTGCGGGAGTGGGCGGCTATATGGAGGGCTGAGAAGGTGGATTAAAGGTGGATGTTTTTTAGAGGGCATGGATAAATGGTTATAGGCGTACAAGATAAGGGTAAGGAGGTTATATTGTATTTTTATATTACATAGATGGAATAGTCTAATCTCCGCTTGGGTGGAGGCGTTTTTGGTTGGGGGGGGGGAATCTAAAAAAACATCCTCATATACCATTTTAGAAGCTTCTCTTACGTGACTTTAACCAATCTTAAGGAGACTGGTTCTCTATACTCTAGCACTCTCTTCACTTTCATCAACCCCGAGTTTACAGAATAACTTCCTTTTATAAACGTTTCCCTGCACAGTACATCTAGGGATTGCAATAACACTCAAATAAAATCCTCATGACTACGAACATTATACTCATCCCACACCTCCATCGGCTTACAATACCTAAACAGTCCATCACCTTCATCATCCGACGGTTCATCCGTCTCCCAAACCCACCCAAACCTCTCCTTCTTCTCCATCCCCGGCCTAGCCAGCCAATTCTCCAACTGCACAACCTCACTCCTCCATAAATCAATAGCGGCTAGATTCTTCTCCGTATCCTCATCATGTTTACTCTTAGCATCCTTTAGACGGCGCTTCAGCCCTTTGACATAGCGAGCTGCTTTGCGGATTCTTTCCCTGGTTTCCTGAATCTGCGGGTCTTTTGAGCGGTGCCCTTCGTCTCGCAGCTTTTGGAGATTGTACATGTAGTCTGTGAGATTTGTTCTGTAGATTCCTAGAAAGTGGTTGAGGCTACTGGCTGCGAGTTCGTATTTCGTGCGCGCTTCTTGAAGGAGGGCTTGGGCGTAGGCGATTTGCGCTTTACGGGTTGCGAGGGCATGTACTTGGCTCTCTATTCCTAGCGCGATTGATTCCATTTCAGTAACTGAGATGGGTATTTATTTATTTGTTTATTTTATAGGAAGGTATTTGGTGTTGGTGGATTGTAATGAGGCTATTATAGTAGAGAGAAGAATGTTTCTTCTTTACTCTTATAAAGTGGTTTCGATCGAGGGGAGGGATCGGCTGGCTGGCTGGGACAAAGAGATGCCACTATGGAGCGCCATTTCCGTCCTCTATGAAAAACAAGCACTGCGTGGTTGTGCTGACTAAAGCAGAGACAAGTAATACAAAGGTACGAAAGTATCATCACTCTGGGTTTCATTACCTTAATCTTGTTTGTTGTCATGGATGCTCACTCGGTTGTTATTAGTCACCGAGATATATACAAATGTAGTTGATCGACCTAGAATTAATAATTAACTTAAGCCTACTAAGTAAATGGAGGAAGGTGTGTAAATAAATTTAAATAAATTAAAGATAAGAAAGTAATGAATAGGCTATAATAAGTTGGCTGGATTACAGGCCCTAAAACTCAACGAATTATCCATAAGTTTCTAGATCTCCGAGTACACATTTGCCCCAATCTCACTTAGATCCTACTTGGATAAGCATTTTTAATATGACTTACTTTGTCTAGCATGGCCTCGGTTTCAGTTTTTTTCAAATTTCTTCTGCGCTTAAGAAATACTGCCGCTCTCCCGCCCCGAACCTATAGAAATCTTTCTAGAAACTAGAGTGTATTCTTTTGACTACTAGACTTGTAGGTAGTCTACTATTCTTAGCAAAATATAACGGGCTTCAACCTATTGCGGCTCAACTCCCGCCAAGCCAGCATACAACAACAAGGTTACCCTACTTAGTCGCGACCTCCTTTCAAGCCAGCAACGCATCTCCAGAGCCAGATCTCGAGATCTTTCCCGCAGCCCGTCACCAAACATCAATCACACACTATGGCTTCAGTACAGGAGCAAACGATCCTTCGGGATCCCCAGTTATTGTATGGGCATTCCATCCCTATGATATCGCTTCTACAGGCCTCTGCTGACATACCCTAGTTACTGGATCCTATTCCCAATCACAATCGTGATGGTACAGCTACCAATCTCCCAGTCGAAACAATAAAGGCAACTCCGGCTAATGTTTACAGGTTCTCACCGGTGTATTACGACATTATGCGACCGTTCTCATGCAATCCGCGCCGCAAAAGCAAGAAATCAAAGCCATCCGTGAACAGTATGAGGTCCCGCCACGTTGCTCTAATTCTAAACTAAATACATTATAGACGAAACTTACTTCACGGTGTCTCCCTTCGTCAGAATCTAAATCAGATTCCCCTCAACTCCTTTTTGGAGCGAAAGAACTACTTGGTTGCTGCCTACAATCGTGGCGAGTTCCTCAAGGACCCAGATAACAAGGGGAAGCCACCGGCGAACCCGATGACGGATCCCGCGGGGATGGATCAGATGATGAATATGTTAAAGGGCAATATGGCAATGATGGTTCCGCAGACCTTGATTATGGGGTGGATTAATGCGTTTTTTAGCGGGTTTGTTATTAGTAAGTTGCGCCCGGTAGAAGATTAGTAGAAGTCGATTTGCTAACCAGTGAAATAGTGAAACTACCATTCCCATTGACGATTCGTTTCAAATCGATGCTTCAGTCCGGTGTTATGACCCGTGATATGGATGTTAGATGGGTCTCATCTCTTTCATGGTAGGCTATCTTGTCTCGCTTCTGCTCCTAGCACCAATTAACTCTTCTTGCAGGTACTTCCTCAACCTTTTTGGTCTCCGTTCCGTCTTCACCTTCATCCTCGGGAATGACAACGCAGCCGATCAAATGGCCGCACAGATGCAAGGAATGAACCCTGCTGCTGGTGCAGGAATGTTTGCACCAGGGAGTGATCCGCATAAAATGTTCTTGGCCGAGGCGGAGAACTTGGAGGTTGTTGGTGGGCAGCATGAATATGTGCTTGATGGGGTTTTGGAGAGGTTGTTGGCGGCGCATAATTAGAAGCGTATAAATGAGATGTAATAGACTATTTACGGAAGAGCAGGCTTTGGCTAGCGCTGGGGTAAAATGGGGTAAGCTAGAAAGAGGGCGTTTTATATCTATACGAAGCGGAGTTTGTTTACGGACTGGACTGTAAGAATATGATATTTAATGAGCTTTTGTCATTGTGTGCAGATCCTATTTTGCCGGTAGAACCGTTCAGAAGTAAGCCGGAGTTTACTGGGTGGGATATCCCACTGGTGAAGAGATATTCCCGGAGTCGTGCTAGGAACGAACACATGTATACCTTGTTTCATCACTTTATGAGGCTATTGGGCCGTCTTAACCTCGGAACGACGACCAACAACAATCATCCTCTGTATCACAACCAGAACTACACGGGAGAATAAAACCTATAAGCGGAGTACTAATTGTTCCTGACGTCATGAGGAAAAAAAGAGTGTTTATAGTGTACCACAAACAGCCCATCCATACAATAATCTACCCGGCCCTTTACCCATCTCTCCAAGGTACAATTAAATTTCTCTTATCCAAATAACATCCCCCTACTCATAAAAAAAAAGACCAACGCAGAAAGGGAAAGAAAGAAAGAAAAAAAATCCAAGTGACACGCAACTCTAATCTGACGTTACGGGTAAACCCCTCCAGTTCAATTATGAATAATGCGGCTGGAGATTAAATTCTACCCGTAGGGCCGTTTCAGTATGAACATTTTTTTTTTCTCTCTCTCTGACAACCGTACCGTAAAGTGGACTGATTTATTAGTTATTAGCACTTTGTTTCCCACGCTAAAGTGGAGGGGTTTTTGATGGGTTGACTTGATGGGGAGGTTACACTTGGTCTTGCACTCTTGACTAAAAAATATTAGGATGGGGGGGAGGTCAGGTAGGGATTGTTGGGACGGGTAATTGAGGGTTGTATTGGATTGGGGACGGGTTATATGTGCTGTCTAAGTCAGATTGTAAAGTGTTTATGGATTGAGCTCTATGGTTCCTTGATTTTACTATAGGGTATGTACTTGAAATAGTAACAAAGCATAGTAGGGATCTACATATAGGGGTTTAAAGTTACATCTCATAGGATAATATATACAGGAAGCCTCTTTAAAAAACTTAATATAGAATGAGACTTATTGGGTGACCTTTTGGTAGTTCTGAATCATGGATTATCACTCGATGGAGTATTTCTGGGGGGTCAACTTTCATACAAAAATGCCTGGCACCAGGTAGTTCCTACCCCTGATTTCGGTCACATATCTAAGTTGACGGTTCCTCCTTGGACCGACGGCTAGCCCGCCAGGTTATATGCAATAGACCCTTAGGGCCCAATGTACTGGGATTTAGAAAGAAATGATATTTCGTGAAGCACGTTGAAGGGGACATACATTAAGCAATGCCGTTTGCCCTAGAAAAAGAAATCTGTGTCTTAAAACACCCAAAGAGGTCTTTAGAGCAGGCTAGCGCTCGGGCCTCAACGGCTGGATCTTGATAACTCTAGGTCCCGAGTTGTCGGAACGATGTAATATATGGGCCATACGTCTATTTTACAGGTACCGTGATAATTTAATAGCTTCACTTGAACCCGTGGCGAAGGCACTCAGCCTCAATCACTTTATTTGGGATATATTAGATGCACTGTTGCCTGAGTGAGTCGAGTGATACATGGTGACCAAAGTCCTGCCCTGTGCACTATAGTAATAGTGGTATTAATAACACTCGCCAATGACAGTTGCATATTGTAGTAATATTCAGAGCAGCAGGAATTGATTCGTCGCGCTGCAAAGATAAGAAAGTGCTCAATTCAGCCCTAATACCCACCAAGGCAACAGCTGTGATTTGTCTCTAATTACAAGTCTCGGTGAGAATTCTAATGTAAGGCGTGTATAATAATTTCAAAGGATTGGCTCTAGAGTTGAAACTGTAGGTATACTCACGAGGACAATCAATACTATACATGCTGCAAAAGCCAGAATTTGCCCCCATCATGAGTAATCAATTCTGATTAGCTGGAAATAGTTGTCACAATAGTACGTGGCATCAAAGTCACTGACTCTTAGACCTATACCGACAAATACGTATCGGCCGCGTCAGACATTATGTGCTTCAGGCGTTTGAAGGAGTGCGTGAGAATTACTGAAGCCACGGAGATTAGAAAGAGGCATGTATGAGATTTTAGCGTATTATATATATTAGAGACTTAATTATGTGGAGGTATAAAGCCTAATACAGGAATTTTAATATTTGGTGTAAGCAGTTGTAGTGAGGCTTACATAGTTTTTAATGTCGCATAGAGCGGCCTCAATTTGTCCATTCACGGTGAGCAGATTTATCTTCTGCAATTGGGGCTAGATTGCCCGCCATGCATAAATATTCCATGATTTTCCTTGCAGCATGAATAATGGTCATATGGTTCCTCGTCCCTGACAAGGTTAGCATACTAATTACAGCTAAACCCCGAATGAGGCCCAGACTATGCCAATGTCCGCGATTGCCGCCGTAAACGTGAAGGTTTGTCCATCTATTTCCTATTTAGATATATATATATTCCAGAACCCTGTGTATCTCCTATACTGGTCTTATTGGCGGAATCTAAATTTGGAAGGTAGGTTCGTGCCACTCGTATGCTTTACAGGATGGACATCCAAGGTTTCATTTTTTTCACTGAAGACAATCGGTTCCTTGACCCCGGACTTTTGCCGGTTTAAGGCCTGGCCATATTTTTACCGATTCAGGCCGTGGGGAGCACCCACACGATTTACAAGGCTACACAGAAAAGCAATCGCACATCCGCCTTGTGATACAGCATCTGCGCAGGAAATCCTTTAAGGACCCTTAGATCACGGTCGCAGAGGCCTTTGGCGAGCCCGACCCGACTATATGCGCCAGCAATGATCAGCGAAGGGATTGACGTTGGAATAAGGCCCGGGCTGATCCCGGCTGCCACCGCGCCGATTATGCGTTTGGCCGAAATTGTTCGTACAGGGCTCGCGTGCCGCGGTATCCAGGCGATCAACTGTCAAGATGTATGCCAATATAGAGTCGTGGAGGTGCTGCGAGTCTGGGTGGCCACCGATATTAATGTCAAAAAACTGTTAAATCACAGTGTTACGATCCGTGAACCGATTAGTGCTAATCGGAGATCCTTGGGACATTTCCCCCGGACAAAAAGTCCGATGCTAATCCTAGGAGCGCGATGCTTCATCTCACAAACCCTTTTTGTTTGGAAACTCGTCTCCAAACATTCAAATCTAGAGGAGCCCTCAACACCTCGATTATTCGATCAGTACAAGGGACTCCTAGCTGCACTACATCTGCGCCTTCTGCCGCAGTACTTCAGATGCTATTCTATGGTCAGCCTCCCGCTCCACACCTCTGGTGTTCTTTTTTTTTAATTCATAGGTCAGATAGCCCCCTATACCTATCCAAGATGTTGTACAACATGCTGTCATGTCCAAAAGAACACATACATCGATCTAATCAATTAGTATCGGCCCCAGCGCCTTCCTGCAAGGGATTGCATTCAGCGCCAAATTGGGTTTCCACATGTGCTCCATCTTCATAACCTCATAACACTTGGTCATATGTATGAGTTCCCGTAAATGGCGAGGCTCGACCGTTCTGTGAGTTAGCTAACCAGAAAAAGCAACACCAAAATCAGGAACACAACTTGCATGGCTGCGCTATTTACAATAGAACGAGAGCCTTGAAGAGTATTTCTTAGCGCTAAATTCGAATCTAGACGTATGTGCGGCTCACAGCTAGGCCTGTTCACGATTTCTCACTCGGCAGTGTGGGGGGAGATCGCCGGGTACAGAGTTTTCCCCACGGGGTAAGTGTCTCTAATGTGCATACTTGCATGAGGCATATAGGAGTCTCAGTTTCCCGTAAGTCTTGGACCAATTTTGAAGAGTGGGAAGATTTGCGGCGCAAATAAGCGGCTCCGAGTCAAAATGACAGTGCAAAGTTCAGTTCGCCACGATCTTAGTGCTGATACGGCCAGTATCACCAAGAGGAACGGTTTGGTCGGTCATGGGAATCCGTCGATTAAAACCCCACGTTTCCCCACAGTTCCTGCTTTGCACTAGCTTTTCATAAAGTTTGAACTCAATCGAAACTTTCTTGAAATCGTTATACTTTCTTGCGTTTGCATTATGTCTGGTAACCTGTGAGAAACCCCCACCCCACAGCAAAAGAGACAACATGCTCAGCGTCTTCTACTTAAGTAGAGTAGCCAAATTTTCAACCATGACAAGGAATGCAGCCCTCCATCGGTACTATTTACTTGGGTATCCCAAGTATTTATATTTCAGGCGAACGCGCCAGCTAAGTACAAACTTTTTATTCAGCTGTTAGTTCATCCTAGCTGAGAATCTTTGTAATTGAACCAGGTAAGCACAGAAATAGATCCGTGCGCCCACTATACCAAAAGACCTTTATCGAAAAAGTAGTGGCTATGCCATAGCGTCCTTAAATATTTGAGTAACGAAGGATGCGCCTCATCCCTATCACATGACATTACCTGCGCGGATACCAGAGGCATCTCTGTCCAAGTTTTCCTGGAAATCTTAATAAGACCGCGGAGGATACACCCAGCACATCTAATAGGACTGATCGTGGCGATAGATAGCTGGCTTGCTGAGGAATGAATATTTCACCAGTCCACGACAACTCTGCATCCGAGGCTTTGAAAGCAACAACGTACCCCGATTATCTGCTGAAGAAATTTAGTGTTTGATTCACTAATAGGCGCTCAACGCCGATGCCAGGGGTGAAGATACTGGGATACCCTGCAGAGGAAAAAAAGCATATATGGAGCTTTCCTTCATGTTTTATCACTCGAGAAGTTCGTAATGCGATTGACAGGGAAAATAATAGCAAATAAGGCTGAAGGTGACGACGACGATGTTGATACCATTGGTCTGATTCAACTAAAGTAAATCTTCAGGAAAAAAAATTTGATCCTCTTTTCCAAAATTCATGTTCTTATGCTGCATTGACACGACAATCGTCAAATTTTTTCACACACCCTAGACGATCATCGTGACAGCCAATGGCAAATGTTGGCACAAATCGTCTTATCCACTCCCTACCAAATTGAATTGGCTCCCCGGCGGATAGCCCTATCGGAGTCTATAACTTAAATCCCGTATCGTATCGTATCGTAATAAACCCTAAGCTAAGCCGTTCATACCCATGAGCAAAAGCAATTACAGACAGAATGCAGGATATATCCAGGGAACCGTACGATTTACAGGACCATATCGTCTCTTTGTAATTGAAAACCGTGAATAATCCTCGCCCGATAAAGAACAATAAGTGCTGTCCTGCACATGGCCTAAAACTTTACTTGCTTGTATCGCTAGGTGGCTTGTGACCAGAATATACTCATATCTTCCACCTAAAGTAGCTGGTTTATAGTAAGACTGGTTCTAGATTAGGAAGGTACGCTTGATTATGGAATGCCACCCTCCAGTCGCCAACGCAGTTTTTGCCAAGAGGACATTCTTCACCTCTCGGCCTATGAGAAACGACAGCCCATGTGGGTGACAAGAACCCATTCGAGTGATTTTCTATGTTTCAGGATGCTGACCTAACTTGTACTAAAGCATCTGCATTCACAGCCGTTATTTCTAGAAGTTTGACTTATTGGACTCATCTGATACCTCCACCCCTGGTATTGATGCGTTCTTGGCCCTATTGGAAGACAATATCCGTTTTCATGCCCGCAATCTGGCATCGGCGTTATCATCGGATCGGACGCTTTTATACGAATAGAATGGGGGGTTTCCACCCCAGACCTGGCACCCCTTTTCCAAAAAGCTTGACGTAGATTATGCCCCTTTCGGGTTTGGTTGAGAGATATATAGTTTCGTCCCCCGGGTTTTGCGCTTGAGAGATGCCAATATGCTTTTACTCGATGCCTCTTTCCCGATACCTGAGATGCCACAAACATGCGGTTCAGATGAGAATCCGATTCCCGATGGAAGGAGACTTGTTATACGTGAATTTGTGGGGGATCTGAAACCAAACATTCTTTTAACAGATTCAGTTATGATTATTGTGATGTTTGAACACAATGCCGATCTGTTTCACTCCGGCGTACTGCCGGGTTATGATTTGCTTCTAATTGTTTCATCCCGAGTGTCCAGTCATGCGTTAAGACCCGTCTGGGAGGAGCCAAGCGACCTAAGCAGGGTAACTTTCTAAAGGTCAAGTGTCCTCTCCCACCCAATGACTGACTGACTGACTCACGCCGTGAACCGATGCTTCGGAATAATACGGTTGATATATCGTGGAGGTTTTATTCCTTCGTCCATCTTCGAGAAATATTCTACCCCTTCACCGGCAGTTTGTCCCCTTCCCCTCTAGTCTCAGTGCGCTGTCCTCAGTTACCGATATCTTGGTTCAGTGATCGTGGTCAGATGTGAAATGACGTACATTCCCGGGCAATTAGATAAGGGGAGAAGGAGTCCAGGGTCTAGGTGAAACTGGAGTGCTGCAGGTATGTCGAGAGCTAGTGTTCCTCGTGAGCACGCGTGTGTGAGTGCGAGTGCGAGTGCGAGTGCTCTTCATGTGCGAGCGTTACACAGTATTGTGGGGTGCTAAAGACAAAAATGTACAACTCAGGATTTGCATAACCAGGTTATTTTTCCCTTGCGTAATTGGTATAATTCTACATTTATTTTCCATCTGATGTGGAGAGGGCCATCCATGAAAACAATGACATGAAGTCAGTGTTTCTCAACACCCCCTTATTCTAAACCTCACGATATTTTGATTGGGCTGGGTTGGCCCCATGTAACAATCTCTGGTAGGCTGACAACGCAGCAACGGAAGTATAGTACATTCGAGCAAGTTGTATGCAGTTCATCTAAACGCCTTGGTTTTGTACCGTACCAATTATCGTCATTATTTTCGCTGCGGGGAAAACACAAACTTAATTCTACGTGTACTCCGGGCTTTTTCTTTCAAAGATCGGTAATTAAGAACAAAAAAATATTGATGCTAGAGTCTACTCTCTGCGGGGTTATCTCACGATGATTTCAAGGTGTTGCAATTGGTGACCGTGCATGCATCAGAACTTGGTGTGTCCACCTATAGTTGTGTCCCCTCATATCCTCGGGTCACTCCAAGCACGGTACTGGTTGGCGCGTAAAGGCGGCGCAGAACACATGGAGACGTCAATAGCCAACCTCCAAAAGTACACGATCATTTTTTCTTTTTCCCCACTAAGCGAATCTGGATAGTTTGGCCTGTACAACGACGAAATGGTCCCTTGACGTCCTTGATCGTTCGGACCTGCAACACTGCATGATGGTTGTGTTCCTACATCGTATGTAGAATGGAAGAAAATTTAGTCCTCATTCTCACGATGCAAGCCATTGTTCCCTTAGAGGAGCTCCCGATCAGCTGCTTCAGCTGGCACAAGCCACAGACAGGCCCGCACCCCCGACGATCAGGCTGCGCCATCCGAGGTTTTTTGCTCCCAAGCACTTGGACACGAGCTTTGTGAGGGTGGCCACCCGTAGAAAGGGGCTCAATAAGCATATGTATATATATATGTAGTAGCAATGAGGCTCAAAAATGAGGGGCAGGTGAGGGGCAATGGAGGGGCCATAGTGGGGTTCAGGGTCCGATAGTAAACAGGGCCGAGCCCTATCGACTATCGATAAGCTCGATGCCACTCTTACCTGACAGATGGGCCTAAATACCGATAAGCGGAGCATGCAAACTGCACAGCCAAACAGAAACAAGGAAATACCTGGCAAAGCACACAGCATCTCGCGCAGGAAGAAAGAAAAACGGCATCGTGCTGTACGTATGTGCACAGAACACCTCTATCGTTCGATATCGACGTCATAAGACAGGCTGTCGGATTTTCTGTCAGAAATCCTTGATAATTCCAACTTACCGAATTACGCTACCGTAATTTTGTTACTCAGGACACACACATCTCGCATCGAAGGGTAACAACGGGATTAGTAGCGGCGAAGGGACGCAGGGCGGCTCCCGCGGCGGTATATCCTTCCTAAATATATTTTTTCTCGTGTTAGGCTCCGGCAAAATACAAAGTGTAAGACGCGGCCGGAGGTTTTTGTTGGCATTTGCTGTTATTGCTGCTATTGCTGCGCCTGCTGACTTTGCCTAAGAAAAAGTCGAAAAAATCGCCAAAAGAACGGCCAATAAATATCAGGAAAAAATTGTTTAAAAATCGCGCAAGAATTCAATTATTGGAAGCTAGATCACTTAAACTTTCTTTGCAGATGGTCCATCACTGTATCTCAATGGGGGGGGCGCATGCAAGATGTAATGTGAGCTTCTAGCTTTTCCATACCTCAAGGTTTACCTGTCTATGCGTTTGATTTGTCTGTCGAGATGAAGATCTTGCTGCTTCTTCCAGGCAACCGGCGAAGTCTATGGGTAAATTAAGCTCGGCAAGAAAACCGTTTCTCAAGGGTTCTGCCACACTCGTCCTTAGTTTCCGCTTCTATGCTTGTCAAATGGATATCACGGAGCTGACCCAGACGCCACCTGACCCGACATCTCAGCACCATTTCTACAACAAGAAATACGACCAGAACAGCAGTAAGCCGGAGAGTCCAGACAACGAAAATCCATACATTTCTCTCTCGGATCCTTTGGCTTTAATCCCATGGTCCTGACGGTTCGAAAGTACATATGCACAAGGAAGGTGATATATCAGTCTGGTTGTAATTCAGCCTGATGGACCCGAGATCTTCAGCTGTGTAATCATTGGATAGCTTCAAAGTATGATCAACCGAATTCGGCTGCAACTTTCAGGATTTCGCCGGCATCGCCTTTTGCCTAGAAGGCTTTTTTTCTGCCTTCTTTTTGATATCCATCAATAACTACCGACTTGACTTCTGCAAATTACGAGAAGGGACAGGGACGGGATGAGAAAAGGTACTAACTGAAGGGTATCTAAAGCGATCAGGCACCAGAGTAATTAGCGTTAGAGAAAGCTCATAATACCAGCCTTGTTACTGATTAGAATTGTGAGCGTTCTGGATTTTGCCGTGTCATATCACGACGTCTTGGCGTTGCGGAAAGGCCCCATTCTGATATGTTTCTCGAATTATCAATAAATGATCTACAACGTGGTAGCACACACGCGACCTAATGCAAGACATATTTTCTTTCGCGAAAAATTCTTTGAAACGTGGTTATGGCTCGTTGTTCCTAAGAATTATATGTACGAGTACCTATCTAGCATGAAAGAGGCCTGTTGATTGCCTATTCATACATGAGGCAAACTCTATCATTACCACCCAGATACAGGAGTTTATGTACCCATCTATCTTTCAGGCATAATGTGCTTACATATTTCCTCAACATTGAGATCCGTGCGTCCTAATTCATCCTAGAGACAGCAGATCTTATCACTGTCATATCGCCACTATAGAGCAAAGGTCCAATGGACTTTGAACGGGAATCATCGTGGATAGCCTTCAAACACCCGGCGTTTCGACGTTGCCGCCGTATTGGCCCGGCGGGAAGATTAAGAGTTCATCCGACCCACCGACCCAAAAGAGTGCAGTTCATACATGAGCGGCTCCTTCCGAGTCTTTTATGTATGCGCTTCAGTCCCTTTGTTACTATTGTTGACGCGAAATGTACCTAGTGTTTGTATATTGCCTCAGCGGTTGTTTAGATTATGACTTGTCCCGGAGATCAGTGTAAGGAAACTGTCTATTTTCCCTTCGACAACGGCGGGTGTATCTATCTATGATGTACATCTCGGATAAATCCCAATCAGCGAGAAAGAGGCACCCCCCTAGCGAGTCAATAGGTTTGTTCACCACCGCCTTGCTCTCACGATATCTTTTGCCTGGCAATACCCTACTGGGCCGGTAAGAACACCCAGGAAGAGAGAGAGAGAAGATTGCCAAGGAGGAAGGGATATCTCTACGGAAGCAATACCTCTTAGGGCGATTAAATAGATGCTGGTGCGGTTCATCCTTCAGGGGCGGTTGTTTCTTTTTGGGGAATTTGAGAACCGAACGCCCCCCTCTAGAATTAAAAAAAAACAGGGAACAAAAACAACTTGGAGAACGGCAATGCCGAACGGGGAGAGTGAAACCGAGTAAGAACCTTTAATGATTTAGTTAACTTATTGCCTGAGGTCGTTTGTTGAGCGCCTCGGAATTAAAGACCCGCCTGAATTATTATAATCTACATTATATTGTACCAATGGGAAATTTGGGGAAGGGGGGGGGGGGTTCCGTTTCAGTAGCCGGTTAGTATCAAGCAATGAAGTCACGGTGCTTTGCCAATCGTAATTACTCAGAAGTCACGTTTTTTTTTTAATTGGCTTTTTATTTATTTTTCATTCTATCCTGTCGTATTTTTATTTTTTTTCTCTTTCTTCTCGCTATACGCGATGGACGTTGAGACGCTACTCTACATCCGCGCAACCTTGCATCAATTGTGCTTCGACTTTCGCGAGGTCTTCCCAGCCTAAATTGTAATATATTCCAAAAGAAGCCAGAAAGTCTTTCGAGTGAGAGTCTGACCACAGGCAACACGAACTAAAGAAGAACACAAAAGGGTAACCGGGGGAGGAGGAGGGAGGGGATTAGTTAGTGGTGGGAAAAAGCGCAACGCGCGCCACATCGTGATCAGTAAGAAGGGGGAGGTATGACAAAAAGACAAACGTGGGATATTTCCCCCTCAAGGTTAGAAAAGTGAAGAATAGGAAGGCAAAAAAAAGAAAGTAAAGGATAAAAAAAAAAGGAAAAGGAAAAGAAAGGAAAAGAAAAGAAAGAAAAAAAAAAGCTTTGATTCTTTCCTGGACCGGGCGAACAAGGTTAGGTGAACTGACGCGAACGCGACCAGTTACTTCAAGGGTCGGCAAAGCTCACCGCGGGATCCCGAAAAGAAAATTCCCCAATTGAACGCGCGAGGTAATCCCATTTGCTACCGAGTGTCTTAGGAGGGAACGGGAAGCTCGCGTGTGTGGGGGAAAAGGAAATGAAGATTTTATAAGGGAACGTAAAGAGAAAGAAAAAAAAAAAAAAAAGACTTTGTGGGGCTGATGGATTATGATCCACCTAAGAGCTCTCTTTCTCTCTCTTTTCTCTCTCTGGAATGTTTCGTGTGGTTGCGCAAAGATTTCTGGCAGGGCTTCTCTCATTTCTATGACGGGTTCAACGGTTCAACGCCGGGCCCCGGAGGACGTGTGTTTGTAGTCTCAGATATCGTGAACATATGTACCCTCTGGGTGATGATGCATGGGTTTCTTTTTTTTTTTCCCTTTCCCTTTCCCTTTCCCTTTCCCTTACCCCATATATGGGGAGGGGGGGGGGGGGCAAAAGAATCCGGTAGAACGGAAGGGAAATGAATTTTATCTTTTATATCTATAAATGCAAAATAAAAAATAAAAAGTGAGATAGAGTAGAAATATCATAATCGTAAGAGAATAATAATATTTCTTCGAAATCCATTTTTATTTTCCTTTAGAGGGGGGTTTTTTTTTTTTTAGGGTGGGGGAGGGAGAGGAAATGTTGGGTTGTTCAGGAAATAATGTGGCTGGCTTTTGGCGCGCGAAGCACGGCTACCGTGACACCAATCCTTCCAATGATCATGTGCCCCCCGTGCTTTCGTGCAATAACAGTAAGCGTCTATATCATCGATGACGGAATTTCGCGAATATCACGGGCTGTAAGAAATGCTACTAACACTTGCACTGTAGTAAGAATGTAGGAAGAAAGTCATCTTTCTACTATCTTGTTACTTTTACCTTTTTGACACGTTGGTACATACCCTGGGGAGGAGGAGAGAGAGAAAGGGACCAATTCCCCATGAGCCGGATTCTTCTCAAAGAGACTGGGGCTGGGGGGTGGATAGGCGTGGGGCGCGGGTGGGCGTGGGCGTGGGCATAGATAGAATTGAAACAAGTTCACGATACTTTTACATTGGAGTAGCAATTGCCAAAGGAACGGTGTGGCCCGCAGCCGACGGTTTTCGACAGGGGGAGCACGCAATAATGGGACATTATTAATGGGCTATTGAGTATAGTGAACAGGGGTTTTCTTCAGCGGCCTGCGAAGCGAAGTCAAAGCACCAGGTGCTGCGCGTGGCTTGCTGACGCACATTCGATCTTCCGGCCCAATGAGCATTCAGGCGATGATTTGGGATGGTGAAGAAAATCTGGGGTCATGCGGGCAATCGAAGAGGGAAACAGAGCTGTCTTACCCCATGTCGTTGCCAGTTCATCGAAAGGAGCGAGATGCGGCGGGAGGTAAAACCTGAAGGGTATCTGGCGGGTATAGTTGGGCTGAGTACATATTGGTATCTTTTGAGTTGGGTAAGTATTACATATGGGTATTGTTTGGTGGGGATGGGGATGGAGATGGAGATAGAGGTAGGGATAGACAGAGAGACATAGAGACACAGAGAGGCAGAGACAGAGATACAGAGAGATACAGAGAGGTACAGAGACACAGACACAGACACAGACACAAAGACAATACAAGGACAAATACAGACAAATACAAACACAGACAGCACAGACAAATACAGACAGGATAAAATGAAAGGGTGTTTTCATTTGCGCAAGAAGGAACGAACCCGAGTTTCAAACATTCGAGCATTGAGGGCTAAAAAGTGACGGCTCGGTTGACATGTTTATTGATCTGTTGCTGGGGACGGAAGTCGAGGCGTAGAGCGATCAGTTTTGGTACCAGGGGGTGAGTTTCCTGCAAGAAATTTCGGACGAACAACCCCACTACAGTCCCAACGGCCGGGCCCTATGTATTTCTCTCTTCTGTACTGACATGTATTCCCCCAAAGCCCCCCCCCAGGAACCTCGTCCGTACCGTACGTACCGTCCTACTGAAATGATCGGATGAATTGAAGCTCTGATGGAGGCTGGATGAGCAAACATCATATGAGACATTGTACGCCATCGTTAGCCAAACGCGACAACGGCTGCTTATAGAAAATGATATAAAAGAAGTCGGAAAAAGCAACGTCGTCCCGACCATACTGGATCTGTAAAAGTATGCATTTCAGAGGTTCATGAACGTATCACTTGGCAGGGCTTCGGTGTCTGGTCCCCCCCAGAAGTAGGCGCCAGCGCCGCGTGCACTTTACGGTTGCAGCTTGGTTTAATGCCTATCCATACACTCTTTCTCCTAGGATTTACTACTAATTAATAGTGGGACAGGGCCTCGGGTCCTAATAACAAGTCAAGGAATTAAGAAAGAGGGAAGGCAAAGAAAGCAGGAAAGAATGTGCCAATTTTAGCCAGTGGTACATCATAACGCTGGTTATGAAGCAAACCCGCTCAAGTGATTGGGGGAGGGGGGGCTGTACAGCATGGGATTTGGGATCGAGGACTTGTAGCTTTGTGGATAATATTGCTATTCTAGTACCCAGCTCCAGAGCTATTCACGCCGATAGGCCATGAACAAGTACATGTACTTCCTGTTCCGTACCGTACTCGGAAAACTAGGCAGGCCAAATGATTATCCGATGAAATATCTTGCAAGAAGAGCTGCTGACGTTCTGGTAGCCTATTCTCAGCGACCGGACACAGAGTCTCGAAATGAGATAGGTCTAAAGCACAGCCATGCTCTCTTCTTGGAGAGTACCTCGTACACTGCCTCCTTGTCCTCCGTCTGGCATGTGTGTGTATGTACATCCAAGCTCCGTCAATGTGATTGCTGTGCTATCACCCTATCACATACCTGCTATCCGGATCCCTGCCAGTCAAAGACAATATGCTGCTTTAATTGCACAGGCGGCCCCTTCCCCAGCTTTTGGTTTTGGTTTTGCACATCCTTTTTTTTTTCTCTCAGCACCGACAGACCGCGACCCACATTCACTGCATGCAAGTCAATTGAACGTCAACGAACCACAGGCAACGATACCGTGACGTACACCGAGACTTGAGTCTCCTAGCCGTGCCGCCGATAGAAAGCGAGGCGAGGTGGCTGTTTCCTTTCGGGTTGTTGGTGTTATTCCGGCGTGGGTGCTAAGCTACCAATTCACCTACCAGGAGCCTGGGTTTTTCATTTTTCCACTCGTTCCCTTGCTGCCCGACTCTCTTGCCTTGCACGACGAAAGTAGGATAGCAGGGCAGGTATAAAAATAAGACTAGAAAAATAAAATAAAAACACACACGCAACATCCGAGAGTACCTGCTCTTACTCTAGAGACGCACACAAAAGCTTCATGGGGGAGGCAACAGAGCGGGACGGACGGGTCTGGAAAATGATAGTCAGGCTGAAGAGGCGGGTGTGTGTAATAATATGAGAATCGATCCTAGGGACAGGAAGGCAAGAGGCTACATGTAGTAGAAATGACTAGACAAAACAAAACAAATGTAGAGTACTCTAGAGAAAGAGACCCGGGGGGGGGGCATTTACGGAAGAGAAACCACGGTTCAATTGACACGATATCGTGGAACAGTAAGTAGACAGAGAACACTCCTTCTTCTCCCGCTCGCTGCTTTTCCACATTCTCATCAAGCTCTCTGTGCCGGTACACCCAGGACACACCCAGGTAGACTTCCGGTTGGCTCTCCCAAGTCAGTAGAGTACTATCGGTCCATACGTCCCCCCCCCAGCCAAGTCGTAGTCAGCCACTCAGTCACACACCTTACTGCACGAACCACCACCACAGACTTGTCTGACACTGGTCGAGTCACTTCCCCCCCCCTCCAACCCTCCAGCATAGTATCCAACCACGCATCCCCTCACAATCCTCGAGTAGCCCTCTCTCTATCTCTTATTTTTCCTTCTTCCTGACCTGTCCTCCACCCCCCCCCCCCGGTCAAGGACGAAGTGAGGAAAGCAATAAACAACGACGCTTCGCCTTTCAAACGTTCCGTTGTTGCTCGGTGAGTTTCATCCAAGCAACCAGGCGACTGTAGTCATCTCAATTCGCCTCGTCGCTTTCAGTTCTGCTTCTTTGGATTCAGCGAGACGACTGAGAGAGTGAATTATATTCCCTCCAACATCAAAGAGAACGAAACTTCAAACGAAGCCTGATCGACAAACACCGGGTGACGCAAACCCTTTGAAATACTACTTCTAAACGTCCTTCTCTGCTCGGCCACCGGGAGTTGATCCTAAAGCATTTTTTTTCTTTTCTCTTTCTTTCTTTCTCGGCCCTTCCAAGGATCTATCGTCTACAAGTGTGATCTTCTGTAGATTGTCTTCCTCTCTCGTATAGTCCTGCAGTGACCATCACTATCCTTCTTAGCATCCCGCCAGCCACCTTGTGAGTGTTCTGATTGCCTCGTTGTGGCAGCCGCGTTGGGCGAAATCGTCTGGACTGACTCCCGGATTTCTTTCCCACGATTTGTGAAGTGGCAGCAACGCATTTTTTTTTTCCTCAGACGATTTTTGGTTTAGGTACACCAACCACTCACAGCTTTTCGGCTCCTGCATGATCGCTAACTCGAGAGGCAACTGTCCAGTTAGGATCCTGGTGTTTCGAGCAGTCCTGTCATACCCGTTGAACAACACGAAGACCACTATATTTCGCAGCATCTCAATTTTCAAAATTTTCAACCTGGCCGCGTTATTACCGAAAGAGCTACAGCTTCTTCGTGCGTCTCATCTTCTTCTGCCAGCGAGCAGAATCAAAAGGAGCCCCTTCCCAGCTGAGATACACTCAATTTATCACACTCACGGTCTACCTTGATCGCCTCCCACATCCATCTCTCATCTTCTAAGTCTTGAGCTTAGGATAGAAGGGAGCTTCAATTGTATACTCTGTGAACTGTGGGTTCATCTTGTCCAAACCACCTTTGTAGTGCCAAACTCGTCCTGACCAGATTCCCAACCTTTTAAAGCCTGGCTCGTTTTCTCAGCCTCGTTCGATTCTCTCTCATCGAGTCATCTGCCGTAGTATGGCAGGAGATAACGTCGCCCTGCAAACGCCAGTTTCAACATCTCCCACCATGTCTTCCTCTTATCCCAACGGAGTGAACAACGGGAATGGTATGCTGTCATCCACTTGGTCCCATCCAATGTAGAAAAAAAAAAACCTTATCAATCTTATACTCACAAGTTTGTTTCAGCCTCTAAATCGCAGCCGCCTCCGCCTCCTCCAAAGACGGACAAGCCCAGGCCACACGTGTGCGCTACCTGTACACGCTCGTTTGCCCGTTTGGAGCATCTTAAACGTCACGAACGTTCTCACACCAAGGAGAAGCCATTTGAATGCCCAGAATGCACTCGCTGCTTCGCCCGTAGAGATTTGCTTCTCCGGCATCAGCAGAAGTTGCACATGACCACAACTCCCAGCAGTCGTCCAAGGGCTGGTGGTCGAAGGGAAAGCACAAGTTCTGTAACATCTACAAACGGTAGGGTTCGAAAGAATTCTATTTCTACAACTACTGTCCCAGTCAGCACTGGTGATGGTGGTGCATCAACAATGAGGGCTAGGCCAAGAGCAAATACTATTGCTCATGTTGATTCCTCAACTTTGGGGATGATTGCAGCAGCCAATGCAAATGTTAACCGTGGAAGAAATGGTGTAGCCGCTCAGGCCAACATGGGTGGTATCGGTTTGGGTTCCCACAATCATGAGGAAACCAGGTATGTCTTTCCAAAGATGAACCCCCGAATATGGGGTGCCTGGGCTCATGAGGGACCTAGGCACACGATACCCAAGATCGATACTTCCATCTCTTCGTTGGACTTGGGTGGGATGATGCCTCGCTCTGCTACAATACTCCCATCTGAATTCGACCTTGAGGGTCTTTTTTTCGGCCACACGACTGTTAACCCAGCAGCTTTGCACTTCAACATGTCACCCCTGCAGCAGCCAATCGGAACACCAACTTCGCCCTTTGGGTCCGATTTCCCTAGTCTAAATTCCTCATCCTACTATTCTATTGATGATGAAGATGATTACGAGTGGATGAATGTTCTTGGTGGTGGTAGTCTTTTGAATGAACCTGTTGACCAGTCATCTCCCAGTGCTTTCAGCACCACTTCTGCGAGTGGGATTAGCGAGCTGATGCTCAACGACGCCGTATGGGGATCTGGCCCAATTGGAATAAATTCCACAGGCAGTTCCATGAACTACTCTCCATCGACTGATTTTACGACTCCTAATTTCAATGATACCCCTCCGCCTGGTACCGTTTCTCCAAAAAGCTTGCTGGCTCAACAGATCTCTAATGAAAACTATTATTCTACTCCAGATCCGCTTTCGATCTCCCCATCCGCCATGGCTCCAGGCTTTTCGTCTCATTATAATCAATATTCCAACCAAGATGCCCCACCCTCTTCATCGGGTTCTCTGAACGGTTGTGCATCATCCGTAATCACACTTGCAGCAGAATCAGTTTCTGATAATACTCGGTCGGCACTGTTGGCAACTTTATCTCAGCCTTCGGTTTTCAGCAATCAAGGAAGCCAAAATTATCAAAACTCCCGTAACCAACAACGCAGGTACTCGACATCTGCACAATCGTCCCCGGTAACCACTGGCTTTAGTCCCTCCATAAAGCAGGGTACTGGAACTGGTTTGCCCAGCACCAAGGACCTCCAGCGTTATGTGGGAGCCTACATCAAATACTTTCACCCACACCTACCATTCTTGCATATTCCCACGCTAAACTTCAACTCCTCCACTTTTACAAGTAGCTATAAAGGCGGGCAACGTAATGGTGGCGTGACTGGTGGCGGGGGGTGCCTCGTACTGTCTATTGCTGCTATCGGGGCTCTTTACGAGTTTGAGCCGATCGTCGCACGCGATCTTTTTGAGGCAGCAAAGAAAACGATTCAAATCTTCCTCGAGGACCGCCGAAAAGCTGATGTCACCGCTGCTCTCAGTGGGCTGCACACATCAAACTCAAATGGAGGAGACTCGAGTAACAATACCCCTGTTTGGCTCGTCCAAGCGATGCTCCTGAACGTTATCTACGGATTGCAGTGTGGAGATAGGATAGCATGCGAAACTGCGGTTACTCATTGTGGTGCACTAGTCTCCTTGGCGAGAGCCGCAGGTTTGACTCGTCCAACCGCTGTCCCTGCTATGAATTCTGTCAAGCAAGAAGATGGTGATATCCAGATGGGTGACTTGGACCTAGGCTCGTTTAGTGGGAGTGTTGGCAGCGATGGATGGGGTGGGCTTGGGATCAAGATGGAGGCTGATGAGAACGTTGAATGGACGAGCTGGATTATTGCCGAGGAAAGAAAAAGGACATTGTACGCAGTGCACTTTCTCTCGAGCTTGCTTGTTGCTGCACACAATTTGTCTCCAGCACTTATGAACAACGAGATCCGCCTTGATTTGCCATGCAACGAGGAGTTGTGGGCTTCGCATAATGCAGCCGTATGGCAATCACGTGGCGGCCTCGTTGCTGCTTCCAAGAGCTCGGTTAGTTTTGCGGCTGCGCTTAATGGACTCTTGTCTGCGGGACAACAGCAGTACGGGCCTCCTGGCCAGTTCCAGAATTTTACCAACGGCCAGCAGGGAGGCATTCCTCCGTACCCACCATCTGGTATCATTCCAAGCACTTTCGGATGTCTGGTTCTCATCTGTGCACTCCATGTTTACATTTGGGAGACACGCCAAAGACATCATGCTCGGCACTGGACTTCATCTGAAGCCGAAGCGATGCATGCCCACATCGAGCCAGCCTTGAAAGCGTGGCAAGCAGCTTGGTACAGTAGCCCACACCATAGCATTGAGCGACCAAATCCATACTCGATGGGCCCTCTATCAGCGGACTGTATTCCTCTTCTTGACCTTGCCTACATTCGTCTCTTTGTGGATCTAGGAAGAGCGAAAGAATTCTTCTGGGCGAGAGATTATGAAGCCATGGCAGAGGAGATTGCTCGCGGATGGGAGAATGGCCAAAATACATCGTCAAGCGCTTCCTCAACCTCAGCACAATCCGATGCATCATTTTCTGGCGCGATCTCCCCTGCATCGTCTCCTGCATCAACTTCTCCTTCTCCGAGCCTCCGACCAATCAAGATGGAGCCTGGCACATCCTTTTCAAACAACAACGGCATGAATGTCAACCCTACCGGTGCATCCTCAAAAAGGGAAAAGCATCTCCGTAAAGCCGCCTTCTACGCCGCAGACTCGCTTGCAATGTCTGACACCCTTGGTGCTTCGACCTCTGCTTCCTCCGCCGCTTGCCGCGAGCTTCCCATCCAGTCGGCTCTTTGTACCTTTGACTGTGCGCAAGTTCTTGCTGAGTGGATTGCCACCGTTCAAGAACGTGTTGGGCCATACATGGGAACACTTGGCAGTGATAAATGCGAACTAGGAGGTATCGAGGGGATGATTATTCTCGAAGCCGAAGACCGCAAGTTACTTGGCAAGGTCATGGAGATGCTACGAAATGCACAGGTGAAGATGGCTATGGACTGGAATGCCAACCAGAATGGGAGTGGAATCGTCAATGCAGATATCGGATTGGGACCCAAAGTTTTGAGAGTTAGTGCCTATCTTTTGGATAAAGTGGTTGTATGGCCTGGTAATTTACTCCTTCTCTCTTGACGATCTAAGACTCTATTTCTAACCTTAATTTAGCTACACGCCTCATGGCGCAAGCTCTCCGCTCGCAAGCCGACCATATGGAAGGACGAACTCACAACGGGATTATTCACATGCAACACTGATCGCAATATTATCGTACTTGTGGATTCAATTCTTTTGAGTCCCTTTTGATATTCCAATGATTTCATATAAAGGGCACGGAGCAAGTGATAAAGGGTTCAAGGGAGTCACAATGTTCTCTTTTGCTTTTTTTTTACTTTTCTTTTTTACAGTAAATATGGTACCTTTTCATATGTCTGGGAATTTTTTTATCATTTTTCTCATGTCTATGGGTGGTTTGGGTTTTTTTCACATCTTTGGTTTGGGGCATCTTTTTCTTCCTTTCTGATCCCTTATAATTTCCTTCTTCATTGGGATATGGTGTTTATTTGATTTGTACGAAAGTTCCTTTTTTTTCTTTTTTTATGATTGAGAATGATAAGCTGATGATGTACACGATTGTTGTTTATTTGGCTGTGTGAATAATTCGTTTTGTATGTCGAAGGATCTGTCTCTTGAGGTGTTTGATATGTGTCATGTATTGGGTGAAATATTACTGTCTTGGTGAATAGCGGCTGTTTTCATGTATTGTGCTGTACTTTGCTCGCCATGTTCTATTTTAAATATCTTCAACATGTTTGGGTTTTTCTTTCATTTCAGCTTCTCCTGGCATTTTCCTAGTAGGTGTTGAGCGATTTGAGTAGAGGACTTCTTTTGTGGGTGTTTTAATTGCGGTGTTTTTTCCTTGTTTCTCTCGATTTTCTTATTTCATGTTCTTTTTATGGCGGGGTATGTCAGATGGCGAGTCTTGACTAACTGGGATGGGGAGAAAAAGAGAAGTAGTGATGAGGGGTGGATGGCACTGGGAAGCACCTTTTTTCCTTTGACGAACGATACGAATCACTTTTCGAGCTTACTCCTTTCCTTGGAGCTTTCCTTTGTTTGGGTGGTGTGTTGGCTTCTTTTTTCCTTTTGGTTTTTTGCATGTTTTAAGGAGAGTTGGGGTTTCTTTTCTTTCCTATTTTTTTCTGAGTAAGTGGGTGAATGGAGGAAAGGAAAAGGGGACTCATTTGTTTACTTTCAATTCCCTTGCTACTTGATGTGTTTTTCCGTCTCATCTTTGTTTACGATTACCTACCCTAACTTTGCCTTTTCCCCCCAAGGACGAACACCTTACCCCTTCCTATCTCAATTATTGATTCATAAGCTACCTCTGTATGTATTAGTTAGGTTTCACTGATTCCTTTCTCCTCCCCGTACCCCTATCACATCCCCCGTTACACTATCATACTCCTTATCTACTGTCTAAGTCTTCATGTACCTTAAAAAATCAATTCAAACAGATCTGTATCAGAGTCAAAATTAAAGTGCCTTTTGAGTTCATAAGTGACATGTAACTTCGGAGAAAATGGAAAGATGTTATCTTGTAGGATTGAGGGAGTTTTTTTTTTTTTCCTTGTAAAATTTTCTCTCCTGAAGATACAGCTGAATCTCTTTATCTTTTGAACGATTTACTGGAATGATGAAGTAAAAAAAAAAAAAGAAAAAAAAAGGGCTGCATGTCTTTATTTTGTCTCGGCAGATTTTTTTTTTTCTTTCCTCCCCCTTCGTTTGTTTGCCAGTAATTATATGGCGTGATACCAAATGTCAGCTGTGGCTTGGTATGTAGATCGAGTGATTTAACGTGAGGGCAAGCAGGCACCGATTGCGTGCATCCGTTATGACTAGGGCTAGGGGGGGGGATGTTTCGGGTTCTCTGAGTAACTACTTTTCGTAAATTTACTACAGTAGAGGTGTGAAGGGGTTAGTATACTCTCTTAGGGGGGGAGGGGTGATAAACTATGGTTTGGTTTTTTTTTTTGTGTATACGGTTTCTTGCACAGGTTTGGTCTCTACAGATTTCTTCCGGGAGAGGTTAGTAGGTATTAGGTTTAGAGGTTGTATAGGAAATGTACCGCGGGGAGTTGTAAATTTCTAATATGCCAATCCCCCCCCTCACCCCAGTCATCAGTTCCGTGGGAATAAGGTTATATTTGACGTAGTAGGGATGTCGCAAAGGCGTACAGCCCTAGTCGAGCTATCTGACATCTAGATAATTATTACTCTCTCTCTCTCTCTCTCTCTCTAAATATCGAGTTTGTAAAGTAAGGAGAAGTAGAATTATAATTTGTTGTCCCGGATTTTTATTTTTCCGTTATTTTTTGACCCCGCCATTGATGACATCATTCTTGGCACTCATAAGAAAGATTTTCGCCAGCTATTTTTATTTTATTTTTCGCTACTAGTCAAAGTACCAGCCCCCCCCCCTAAAAGAGTTTCCATTCGGTCCGGAGAGAGAGAGAGAGAGAACGAAAGAAGAAAAAAAAAATGAACCCCACAATCACCAGAAATATATACAGAGCTAGAACGATTCTACAAAAGAGGACAAGAGCTCTCTTTTACACATCATCTCCCAGCTCAATCGTTCGAGCACAACTCTCCAAACCAATCTTACCCCAAGTTTACTTCACGCCGACACCAACTCACAGCTTTAGATCTTCTTCTTCCCGGTGGTTATCGACGAGCACCAGTAAGCACTCTAGCCAGATCCAAGAAGACACAACAGCCGATTGGAAAGATGGGCCAACACCCGATGTAGCCAAATGGAACGAACGAATGGACTATTTTGCCGCGAGGGCGATGCAGACCGAAGATGATTTGGGGAATTGGTTGATGCTCCTGGCAGAGGGTACTGCGGCGGGTCTGCCGAATATCAAGGAAACGATCCTCAGGAACCGTATGGACTCGCAGGTCATCGATCAGTACGTTACTGGAGTCATTGATGAAGGTCTGGATGATTCTCAGCGGGAAGGGTATGAGACTGGTGATTATTACGATCAAGAGGAGGAGGAGGAGGACTATGATGAGTTTGAGGATGATGGGTTTGATGAGGAGTATGATACCCTGGAGCAGATTAGTGATGAGGATATTGAGGAGTTGCTTGAACAGGCTGAAGAGGAGCAAGGGGATTGGAGGGGAGATGGTCAAGAGGATCAGTGGGAGCAAGACCTTGAGCATCTGAGGGATGAAGACCCATATAGGGGAAATGGGGGTGAGGGGGGTGAGGTTCCAGGTAAGAAGGGGAGTAGGTATTGAGACACTGGAACCTGATCGTGTCTGTGGAAGGTGAGTATATATTTGAAATTAAGCCATGTCTGGAAACGGGGTTACTAATCCGGTCAATGGTTTAGAAAACAAAGGGGGAAGTTATTCAATTTGAATTGGGTAGATAGCTGCGGGACTTTTTGTTTCTCTATTTTTTGCGTGAGAAATGTATTATTGGGAAAGGCAATCTGGGCGCTATGTAGCTGGGAAATTGTTATCATAATCAATGAATTCATTAGGCTCTGAAACACCGACTGGCTCGGTTATATGTACTTAATGGGCTAAACAAGAAAAAAAAAATCGGATCAGCTGCTGGGGCGAGTGATTTCTCGTGGTCAAGATGTAGATGACTACCCACATACAACTATGAATGAATGAATGAATTTATCATAAGTACATGCACCCACATACAACTAAAAGCAGTGGATCATTTCTTAAATCCCTCAAAATATTTAATCGAGCCTTCACTGACCTTATTAAATCTTTAGTGCTAACTGCAATAAGTGAAGATGATCCCCAGACTCCATTCTTATCAAACCTACGTTAATCTCTGTCAACAAAACCTTTCCTACCGCGGCGACAGAAAAAATGTAAGTTAAATCGCGCTCATATGTCTTCAAACTCCCAGCTATGATGGACTTCTCGTCATCATGAGGAAATCCGCATTCCAGGGTTAAGAATCCCTCCTGAATCCACCGGAATGTAAACAAAGCAGCGTAGCTTTATATCTCCCAAAAGACCTTCACCTAGGGGGGAATTAAAGAAGGAAGAAAAAAGACCAAAAACACAAACAATTACCCACAGTCCTTACCAAAAAAAAGACAATGTTCAAAAGACTAAAGCAACGCATAACATCCCCAAAACCCACCGAAAAAGCACCACCAATGGATCAAAACCACAAAGACGCACTACGCTACGTGATAGCTCCATTCCCAGAAATCCTCTCATCAATCGAAGGAAAGAAAAACCCTCCAGAACACAATCCATCTCGAAGGGATCTTTTCGAACTAGAAGCCCTGTTATCATCAATCATCGACTCACATCATAACGACAAGAACACCAAAAAAGGAGAGAGTGAACTTCTCCCTAGATATGAAGAAATATATAAAGAGGGGACAACAGTCACTTTAGTATCGCTTTCTACCCCTGTGAGTTACTCTCATAATAATAATAAACTTATATGTGTGTGTGCGTTTAGCTAACTAATGGGGTATGGTAACTATTAAGCCCGTTCAAGCACTCTCTCCGGAGGCTCCTACGCTAAAGAGGAAACCACATGGCCTCCAGCGTCAAGCTGTAACCGAGGAGAAATCTTCTCGTGAAAAAGCGCTAGAAGCTCTGATGAGGCTTCTTAGTGCTAGTAGTGGTGGTGCTCTTGTTGAGAAGCAACAGCGGCCGATCTTTCCGGAGGAATCGAGACTGGGTGCCGTGCGTAGGAGAGCTGTGGAGAATTTGGCCAAGAGGGGGTGGGATATGAGGGAGGTTATTCCGAAGGGGAGAGTAAGCACTGGTGATTTGGTTAATGGGAGGGTGGGTTGTGGGTGCTAGTGATGTAGTAGTGTTTCTGCTACAGAGGTTTTGGTTGCTGGTATTCAGGTGAAGTTGTTTTTGTTTGTCAGCGAAGTTTTTTATTATGAGATTTAATTGATATATGAGATAATTTCTAAGTAGAGAATTCAATAATAATATCGTTCCCTAGAATAGCTCGTCTATAGGTACCTAAACTTAGAGGGGGGTATGTAACGAAAAACGGGGAAGCCGATTGATTATAAATTAATGATTTCAAATGAAATGAGTTTCCTTAGAGCCATGATCTAATAATCACAATTCTAACCCCCCCAATTCTAGTGCTTATGCTAGTTATTTCTCTCAAAAATATCATTCAAACATCATAATAGACGTACCTCTCGACCCCGCAAGCAATTTACCAGTTTACTATTCATGATTATTATTCACTCAATTCATAAAGTTTGTTCCCCCACAAGATGCGGTGAAGGTTGTTTAACGAGGTGTACGTTAGGGTAAAGAAAAAAGTCGGGGCATGGCTAGCTAGGGGGGGTTGCGTGTTGCGGGGATAGACTTGGAGGACGGCCGGTGCTTTCAAAGGCATTTCGGAGCAAAGACCGTAGTTGACCCCTGTATAATCCTTGCTTAAAGCTTGATAATGATTGAGGAGCACATACATAGGTATTTTTGATATTGGCTAGTCTCGTGTTTTACTCCACGGTCCCGGCCTTTAGATCATGTGCATGTACATAATTCTAGAGTTACGCTTGATAATGTTACGCGTTTTAACGCGTATATGAAAAACGTCAGTGACTTTCTGCGGTCTTGAGTCTGCGGTGTACTTGTAGTGGTCCATGTGGTTCACTTTTTGACAGTATGCAGCCTTTTTCGGTAGAGCTCTACGGGTAGGAAAAAGTGGAGTTGATCTGGATCCTTAACGCCGCTGAGATATCCGCTATCACCATTTCCCCCGTAAATGATCCCGAGTACTACCCCACGTTTGATTTTTCTCTCTCTCTCTCTTTACTGCCTATACACACACTCACTGCACGGATAACAATGTTCCCGAGAAAAAAAACATGCTGAAGGATCTGGCGCTTAAATTGACAATCCCTTGCAGATTCACCAGTTATCATCCAACGGGAGTGACTGCGTTGGTGGTATATGGGTGGTTTCTCGGAATTCGGAAGGGTGAATGGAGATGGATAATTACCCTGGCCAATGCTCTCGGAAGACTAGCTTAGCGGCATGAAGAGGTTATTCCGGTGGCCCGCCACATGGAAGAGCTAAGGATATTGTGGCGTCCAAGATTCTTGAATTTGCACTAGAAAAGAAAAAAGAAGAAAAAATCCATGGCATCTAAAGATTTCTGCTCAAGACCTTCCGTCTAGAGATCCACTAGTCGTACGGGGAATTCCGTTCGATATCAACTAGGAAGGGGGAAGAAATTTAAAGATCCTATAATAAAAGAAAAAGGGTAGTATATTTCACTAGAGAAAAGGGCCAACGACATCCATGTAGGCCGGGAAGAAAGCTATCGGCAGGCATGAAAGCCGAATACCCTAATAACAATACTCCCTGCAGTTATCTGTCAATTTCTGATCTATACAGAGATGTCTTTTTTCCCCGCGGTTCTATTGCTAATTGCCCCATCATTCGATGCACCATGCCATGAGGAAAAAGCCGATACCCTAAATCACAATCTCTCACTAGGCCTAAGCAAGGGCCATGTGCCTGAATATCGCTCACTTGATTGCAGCATGTAGTGACCTCTGGGCCGATACCTGCCGAGGTACCTCTTGTCCCAGTATATTGGAATCGATAATCCGGGTTCAGCAGGCGAATGGGCTGTTTCAAGGCTCTGGTGACTTTGGCCTCCTGGAGAGAGCTCCCCCTGTGAATAGGTCACCGGAACCATCGTGACTGTTTGAATTGACCCATGTTTTAATCCCGTTGTTTTGTTTTGGTAGCTGTTTGCGAACGTTTCTTTTAGCTTTAGCGGTCTCCACTTTTTCCCCAACCTCCAGGACTCCAGGAATCTCCGCTCTCCATGTTTTTTTCCCCGGAAGAGTAATCCAGAATAGCGCCACCGTCTCTGGAAGTAGAGGAGAGATTACAAGTACTGTCTACCTGGGGATGTGATCCAGCTACAGTAGGTTACGGGATGGGGATTGACGTCGTATTCTTCCTCCTCGAGTTACGGTGCTGCCTATCAGAGCCCCATCCGGACGGAATGTGACGTCAGCCACAGGCAACGGAAGAATCGGCAACAGTAGTGGCCGCCAAGACGCACCAGAGCCTCATGGGCTCCCGCCGCTGAAACGCCCCGGTCCGGGACCCTGCAAGAGGCGTTATCCAAGTAAGAAAGCACTGCAGGCGGTAGCCGAAGACCTCTACGTATTTGCAAAGCCGGGGTATCGGGGTATGGGGGTATGGGGGACTCACGTGGGTCAATTGCTAGCTGTGAGCGTTGGAGGCCATGTAGTGATCCTAGGGCTGCCCGTAGGTTATGCCTACATGTAGTAGAGTACTCTACTGCACGGTTAAGCCTGATTCCTGAAGGGGTTCAATTCTTTCGATTGATTGATTTCCCGGTTTCTGGCCTAGTGGGTGTCAGCCAGGCAGCCCTTTTCTTGCCTCACGGCCTGGGTCAGTTAAAGTTGACTTGCTTTAGTATGAGTAGGCATACCCCCCCAATACTCTCTGAAGTTTATAAAGTCTGCCTGGGGCCCCGCACTTTTTTCTGATTTTCTATTCCATTCATCCCAACAATTCCTCTTCAATACTGCCTGTAGTGGCCCATATCTGTCACTCGGAAGGTTCTTAACAATGTATGTGATCAGTAATATCTACTTTATTACGGTATGTTCACTTTCCACTCGGTTTGAATTCACTCGGTGTTCAGGGGACTAAATTGTATTTCGTGGAAAATTAGGGCATTGCCTGTATAGGAGGTGCGCTGTTTGGTTTTGACATCTCGTCGATGTCTGCCATGTAAGAATTCCCCTCACAATAATAAAGACTCGCTTACTGACTTTGTAACAACAGTATCGGAACTGATGCGTACATCAACTACTTTGGGCCAAATATCCCTTCGGATACCCAGGGTGGTATCACAGCTGCCATGCCTGGTGGTTCGTTCATTGGTGCTCTCTGCTCTGGTTGGCTCTCGGACAGGTTGGGTCGTAAATACACGATTCAGATTGGTGCTGTTGTCTGGTGAGTGTACACCCATCCCTAATATTTCCCTCCCCACGCTAACTGGAATAGGTGTATTGGATCAATTATTGTTTGCGCATCTCAAAACATTGGCATGCTCGTCGCCGGCCGATTCATCAACGGTTTCTCTGTCGGTATCTGCTCTGCTCAGGTTCCTGTCTACATTACCGAGATTGCCCGCGCAGACATTCGTGGTCGTCTCGTCGGTTGCCAGCAATGGGCTATTACATGGGGTATCATGATAATGTTCTACATCTCCTTCGGGTGCTCTTACATCCAGGGAACTGCGGCTTTCAGAGTCCCGTGGGGTCTTCAGATGGTTCCGGCGATCATCTTGTTCTTTGGTCTTTTCTTCCTCCCAGAGTCCCCTCGATGGTTGGCACGCAAGGACAGGTGGGAGGAGAGTGAGAATGTCATCGCTATGATGCACGGGCATGGAGATCGTAATGATCCTTATGTTGCACAGGAGATTCAGGACATCAGGAACTTGGTTGAGTTTGAGAGAAACAACGCAGACGCAACTTTTATGGAGTTGTTTGGAAAGAAAATGATCCTCAGGACCCATATCGGTATTTTCACTCAGATCTGGTCTCAGTTGACTGGTATGAACGTCATGATGTACTATATTGTAAGTCTATATCCGGAGGAGAGACACCCCCTTCTTTCTGTTTACTAACAACTTATTGTAGACTTACGTCTTTGCCATGGCCGGTCTCACCGGAAACACCCTTCTCGTCTCCTCCTCAATCCAATACGTTATTAACGTCGTCATGACCGTTCCCGCGCTCATCTGGATGGACCGTCTCGGCCGTCGCCCCACCCTCCTCATTGGTTCCACCCTCATGATGACATGGCTCTTCGCCAACGCCGGTCTGCTCGCATCCTACGGCCACGCTGCCCCTCCCGGCGGCATCAACGGCGTCGCAGCCGCATCATGGGAAGTCGGCGGCCACGCCTCCAAGGCCGTTATCGCCTGCTCATACCTATTCGTTGCCTCATACGCCATCACCTGGGGACCCGTCTCATGGGCCTACCCACCAGAGTTGTTCCCTCTCCGTCTCCGTGGCCGCGCTGTCGCCATCTGTACCTCTGCAAACTGGATCTTTAACTTTGCGCTTGGATACTTTGTCCCCCCGGCGTTTGAGAACATCAAGTGGAAGGTCTACATCGTCTTTGGTGTCTTCTGCGCCGCGATGACTGTCCATGTCTTCTTCCTCTTCCCGGAAACATCCGGAAAGAGCTTGGAGGAGATTGAGGAGATGTTTGAGGAGAAGACTCCCGCGTGGAGAACTCATGTCTCAAAGGCCCCTAAGCCTGTTCATCTTGGAAAGGGAAGTGAGTTCACTGAGAAGCCGGTTACTCACCATAATGATTCTGCGGTTTAAAATGAGTTTTTTTTTTTTTTTTTTTTTTGTTTTGGGATGATTTTGTTATGTGGGAGGGGTTCTTTTTTTTTTCGATGCTTATGAGTGGCTGCTTTTTTTTTTTTTGTAAAGAAAAAAAAAATGAGCATTTTGGAGTTGTATATATAGTCAGATATTCGCGATATAAAAGCGATACCAAAATGGGACTTGTTTTTTTCCACCCGTTGGATAGTAATTGATAACTTTGACTAAAATTTTTTTTCCCTCGAAAAGTTACTATTAGTAACACAAGATGCTGAAAACTTATGAAGAAAAAGAAAGAAAAACTCGACGAGGCAACCTCTTGTAAAGACCCACCTAGATCCATACTCTTATATAACACCTATATAGGCATTGAAACAAAATAGTCTAGCTCTAGCTATTGCGTAATCTTATAAGACTCACTCTTATGACTCAGAGTATTAAACAGCCCCCCAAAACAATCAATAGTACTGTAGTACCCAAGCGCTCACGTGCCATCGTACATACCCTAGTTTTTGATCTGGTGACTTTAGATACACACTGTATACGCAGATCTCAGGACAAGGCGTATTTCTTTTTTGTGTGTGTGTGCGATCAGCTGACTGTCTAGTATGCAAGGTGTCGACTGTCTGTGCTATGAGCGACGGTTACAGTGGGTAAGGGGTTCTAACTGACCTTCCCGCAACAAACCCGGAAGTGCAAAAAAAAAAAAAAAAAAGAGGTTATTAAATAAGGTTATCCCAACCATCGAGTGATATAATATGATCCCAGTCGTATATATACTTATAGTTGGTCAAGCGTTTCCGGAATATGGTAATAGGGAGAGAGCGGCATACCTATCTCACAAGCTCACATTGAGAGCTTGTGTTTTTTTTTATTTATTATTGATTAAAACTAACTTCAGCCCTTAGTTCCTTAAAAATTTAACCTATTGCTGCTTCAAACCTTGTGCATTTGGTGGATCTCAGTGAGTGACATATATGGCGTGCCCAGTCACCCTGTTCCGGAAACGCTTGACCAACTATAAGTATAATTTTAAAAAAAAAAAATCTCTATATAAAACTTTTTTTTTTATTCATTCCATCTTACATTGCTCCCTTCCCCCCCCCCCCAATACTCATCTAGGTCTTTTTGGGTGTTTATATGCTCGTCGAACGTTAGGGATAGGTTATGATCCATGCACTCCCGCAGAGCCGCGTCTATGCAGGGTCCGCTGAGTGAAGAGTGACCAGTTGTGTTTGAAATCCACTGGTCCGATTCCGAATCTACGGGATTGGTGGAGGGAGGGAGGGGGGGAGGGGGGGGTTCAAAATTGGACTTGGGTAGCATTGAATACTCTACCTGCTTGGGGTTCCTGTATCATCTTGCGGGTGGACTTCCGGCGCTAGGTGTGTTAGTCGAACATACAGCAGGAATAATAATAATAAAAAGTTAAGCTATAGGTGTTAGTACTTTCTATGTTCTACTTTTAAAAAAATCTGGTGGCTTGATTCTTGGATCTTATCATACTCTAGTTTGGTTTAGTGAGATATGTACCCGCTACATTAAGACAAATTGTATTGACACTAACATTTGGCCCCCCCCCCTCTCCTCTCTCTCCTCTCTCTCTTCCAGAAATAGATGTACTCATAGTTCACGATCGATATTGCTGGGGTATTGCAGTACAACCTTTTAACTTCTCAGGCTTCGTGGCAGTAAGGAATTCGTTTGGTATTTTCTTTCTTTCTTTCTTTCTTTCTTAGCACTCGTACAGCCTGCGGTAATGTCTTTGTATATAACTGAGCCTATCAGATACTGAATGAGGTTTCAGAAGTCAAGGGTCCAACGTACATAAGAGAAAAAATCGCTCATGAGGATCCCCCATCCCCCCTCTCTCTCTGCGGAAACAACGGATATCAGCGAGATTGATTTTTTTGTTCTATTTCGTTTCTAGGATATATGAGGGTTTCAGAAGATACTAATATTCAGTGGGTAACCTCCCTCCCCTCCCCTCCCCTCCTCTCCGGTTCTATCATAGATCGAGTTCAACACCCTCCCCCGGTTCTATCATAGATCAAGCCCCCCCCCTGCCGACAGAGATCCAAGCCAGGATAGACACGCCTAATCAGATGTGCTAGATAAGCTCAATTCGGGAAGAAAAGAAAATAAGGACTAACATCACTGACTGTCAGATGGACCATAGAAAAGAAAAGAAACCCCCCCTCTCCATAAGTTACATACAGTGTCTTTAGAAAAAATAAAATTACTGCATAAGCTCCTCTCTTGACCCCCCCGGCAGAGTTGTTAGATCAGAAAGCTTTAAAGATTCGATTCCCAAATACATGATATAGTAGCCGACATAACACAACTCCCTCCCCCCCTCCCCCCCTCCCTCCCTCTCTCTTCCTCCCTCTTCAAAAGTCTGTTCATGTGCTGTCACCACTGGGTAGTATCTGAATGCACTTATAATTATTCGAGACGCATTAATGTATGAGCACGATCTACTTAATAAGCCACCTACTGTTATGTCACACACAGCACAGCGTGATTTAGTATTGGATAACTCAACTGGAACGACATCAGACATTCAGGTCTCATTATAAGAAAAGAAAAAGAAAGGAAAAAAAACGAAAAAGAAAAAGAAAAAAAAAAGTAAGCTTGGACCTTCATGGTATTCAAGCTTAGGGGTTGACGTGAACTCTATCCAATAAACGTTACGATGAGGAATTGCGGCTCGTGAGTGGCTGATTAGCCTACTATGTATCTACACCCTAGGAACTCTAACGCGCACGGAAGTCCGTGGGGCGTCCCCGTGGCGTATGTGCGTACAACCTGCATGGCACGCGACAATTTAGAGTACTACAACGCGTAAGATAGTAGAAAACCCTCGTGTGTGTGTGTGTGTTTCTTTAGTATGATGTATGACTATTATGACCCAGGGTTCTAGATGGTTTCTATGAACGGTATCCGATATAGTCTGGTCTATGTATCACAGAATAGTATTCCCGACGGGTGCTAAAATTGGCCTAAGAAGAGAAGAGATGCCCCCCTGTGAACTCATCCCGTAGGATGGAAGCGCGCATGCGGATAGAATGTTCATGTGCCGGCATGGCATTAGTTGGGATGAGATCTACATATGGATATCAGCGTGGATAGATTTGGTAGAAATATTCTTTTTTTTTTCTCCCTATGATACTTTGACTTTCTTTAGCACTTTCGATTACTCTAAACTCTCTCTTTCTCTCTCTGGCTCCTGGTGGCGTTCCGAAAGCTCTTCTGAATGGATGGGAATTTTATCTTTTTTTTTTTTTTTCCCTTTCTACTTGGTACTAAATTATGGAACCGGGGTTTTCCGCGAGTAGTTTTCAATTTCATTTCTTTTTTTCCCCCTCCTTCTCCTCGCCCGTTATTTTTTTATTTTTTATTTTTTATTTTTTTCTTGGAGCTGTTGTAGTACAAGCTCTCTTTTAACCTTCATCCCTTTCAATCAACTGATTGATTTTCGTTGAAATATTTTTTAGTTTAATGAGAGAAGGGGGGATTTTCATTTCGAAAGAGGTTGAATTAGGCGACTTTATGTCTCTCCGGGAATTCTCTTGTCTCGTGTCGTGTCGGGGAGCTCTAGTAACCTTTAAATCCCGACAACGATGTTCGTGAGAAGTACCGTGATGGCCAAGGTGGGGGCTAAGATGTTTTATATGCGGTGACTGCAGTAAAAGGCTTTACTGGTTTGGGGGTACATGGAAACAAGAGCAGAGAGAATAGCTATCCAAGATGTGTCATGGAAGTGATCAGTGATAAACAACTCTGGCCAATGGGTGACACGCAGGACGTGATCTGGTGTCTTGGCTGTGCGTGTGTGCCGGCTGGATGACGTACTGGAGGGTGCCCCTGCTACAACGGGTGATAGGTGGAGGGAGGTGAGATATCGAGGTGAGATTCTGTGCTTCGCTTATGGGTGCTGGGGTATGGCCTATTTCTTTTTCTGGGGGGGAAGGGAAGCTTATGGCTATTCCATTGCCTCTTTTACTTCTCTCCTCTCTTCTCCCCTTTCACTCCCCCCCCCCTCTCCCATTCTATATTATTGTGGGCTTCTCCCTAGATAATCTCAACTATATATTCCCCGTGCGCAATTGGACCGGACCGAGCAGTAGGAACGGATATATTCCATTTCTCATCCTCTCCCCCCCCTCCACCCTCCAACCACTGTCATTGCAACTCCCCTCGGACGCGACGACAAAAGAAGCCATTCTGCGCCGCTCTGAAACAACAAATTGAGCGAATCTTTTTGAATCGCGATAACTTCTGCGAGCTGCGAGGCAACAGGTTTGTCTTTCTTTTACAGAGAATACAGAGAGAGAGTGGGTGAAAAGAGTGGGTTTGACAGCTGACATTTTGACAGCTTTGCTTAACGCTTTTTTTTTTTTTCCCTTTCCACCACCCTCCCTTCCAACCCTGGATTCACTCCATCTCATCTGTCTAGGTCGGCTTTAAGCTTTTCTATCTCTCTACCCACTGGAATAGAAGGGAAGAAACGAAACATCGGCCGAGCGAGTGGGAAAAAGTTAAAAACAAAGAACTATAGTTCTTTCCACCGTTCTTGGTTTCTTTAGAATCGCGGACGGCGAAGGATTACATTACAGCATTTTAAACAGAGAGGGAGCTTAAGCTACGACATACGAACCAAAAGCGGAGGAGTGTGAATGAGAGAGAGTCAAGATGGCTTGGGATCATCTAAATGTAAGTTGAGAATTTCCAGTCAGTAGTAGTTTTTTTTCCTTCCTTCTTTCTTTCGCCTCTTCACTTTCCTATCTTTTTCCCCTTCTCAGCGGTCGGAAGGCTCGGGGGAATACGGCTGGAATGAGGCAAGACCTGGGAGCCTCGTGCAATTTGGGGTATATGCACTGCACCACTGTTCAGTCTTGGGCTTCTTGTCCCGGTCCCGCTGTATGGGATGATAGGGACTGGGCAGTCGCGGACGGGTGGATTGGGTAGGTGTTGCCGCTGCCGGGCCCCAGATTCGGGCAAAACTTGTCGGGGTTTTTCTCGGCAGTTTCTTGGTATTCTTGGGAGGAGCCCCGGGAGAAGGTGGATTACTATCTTTTTTCTTTAAAAGATATTTGCCTATGGGGCTGGGTTTTTGCTTATTTGCTGTTAATTTTTCTTGGTGTTTCTCATGGTTTATTTTTTTATCCCTCTTTTTTTTGTTCTTTGTGTTCTGTAAAGGTGTGCCTTGGCGCTTGGCGTGGGGTTTGTGATGAATGGTGATGATTGGTGACTTGAAACTGGGCGAACCGGATTGTAATCAATAGCTCGGAGGATCGACCTCTTTTTTTGTTATTGGGGGTTTGTGGTGTGGCGGGGATTTTTATTTATTTTTAGGATGCTAACAGTCGGGTTTTATAGATCAATAAGCCACATTTGGCGTATACAATTCTCGGCGGATTTACCAGTATTTTTATGCTGGTGTCCTTGTTCATCAAGGAAAAGCTATATATCGGTGAAGCTAGTATGTACACCCACTCGGAATTTTTTAGGATTGGACACCCGCTGATAATTGATTAGCTGTCGCTACAATATGTGGGATTATATTCGGGCCATACGGGGCAGGGCTGCTGGACCCAAACACATGGGGGAATGTCGACCAGATCACACTCGAAGCCTCCCGGATCGTCCTAGTCGTACAGTGTTTTGCCGTTGGTGTCGAATTGCCTAAGGTATGTTTTTGAAAGTGCCGTCCTATCCCGCCCCCAGTTGCGCAAGCTTACGTGGTGATATGCAGAAATATATGGAGCGCCACTGGAAGTCCGTTCTTATCCTTCTAATCCCCGTCATGACCTGGGGATGGCTCGTGACCTCGCTCTTCATCTGGTGGATGATTGAACCATTGACCTGGCTCGAGTCACTAGCCTGTGCCGCTTGTGTCACCGCTACCGATCCCGTTCTTGCATCTTCAGTCGTTGGTAAGGGGAAATTCGCAAGGCGTATCCCGAAGCATTTGAGGGACGTTTTGTCTGCCGAATCTGGATGTAACGATGGGATGGCATTCCCGTTCATCTACCTTGCATTGTACCTGATTCACTACCGTCCGGATGCGACTTCTGTATTCCAGCACTGGTTCTGTCTGACTGTGCTGTACGAGTGCTTGTTTGGGTCCGTTTACGGTGTCTGCATTGGGTACGCGGGTCGTCAGGCCATCAAGTGGGCAGAAAGGAAGAATCTGATTGATCGAGAGTCTTTTCTTGTGTTCTACTTTGTGCTCGCGCTTTGGTGCGCCGGTACAGGTAGTATGCTTGGTCTTGACGATCTGCTCGTTGGATTCTGTGCCGGTGTTGCTTTCTCGAACGATGGTTGGTTCGCGCAGAAGACCGAAGAGTCCCACGTTTCGAACGTTATCGATCTACTTCTCAATCTGGCATACTTTGTCTACTTTGGCTCCATCATCCCATGGTCTTCCTATAACCGCCCCGACTGGGGCATTACCCCGTGGAGATTGGTGGTGATAGCGATATTAGTAATTCTCTTCCGTCGAATTCCGATTATGGTTGCGATGAAGCCTATTATACCGGATATCAAAACTTGGCGAGAGGCGTTATTCGCTGGCCACTTCGGACCAATCGGTGTCGGTGCTATCTTTGTCGCTATCCTAGCTAGGGCCGAGTTGGAGACCGGGGATACGACGCCGCTCGCAGTACTACCGAAGCCCGGGTCCCACAATTATATGATTATTGAGTTGATTTGGCCTATAACGACGTTTTTAGTCATATCCTCTATTGTGGTTCATGGGTCTTCGATTGCGGTCTTCACACTGGGTAAACGCATCAACACTATGAAGATTACCATGTCTTATACTACTGCGAATGAGGAGCCTAACTGGCTCACGAGACTCCCGAGATTGACTCCGAGGACTTCGATGAGTATTCGGAAACCGGATTTGGATGAGACCGACGGAGGATCAGAAGGAAATGGAGGACTCTTTCCCCCAGGAACTCTGCCACCACCAGGTGGTGTCCCGGGTGGCTTCTTGTTGTCGAAGGAACTTCTTGATAGTCCTGCTGCTAGCAGACCAGCTTCCAGACCGGCAAGTATTAGGACTAAGCGTAGAAAGAACTGGGAGTCAGGAATGGGACCTGGTGGCCCGATCTCGGATTCTGCAATTGCGCCTAGAAGGAGAAGATTCGACGAAACCAGTCCTACCGTACCCGAAGCAACAGTGGAGAGAGGAAGGCAATATGGATACGAGCTCCCGTCACCAACATCACCAACATCACCTACAGAAAGCCAGACTAACAACAATAGTGTCAATGCTTTCCAGGAAGGTCACGATATTATCCTTGAGAATAAGGAGGGCGAAGTAATTGGACAGGGAAGGTCACCGGAACGCAAGCACGATGATGAAGATGTTGGTCCCTTCGACGCCAGCAATCTACAAGCCACTGCGAAACGATTGATGCATCACCACGAAGCTAAACAAGAGAAACACCGTGATGAGATTGAGAAGGTTCATCCATCGCTCCCATTGACAATGGCAGTCACCGACGAGCGATCAGCACTACATGCAGCACGCGCGGAGAGTAGCAGCAATGGACGAACAAGGAAGCCGGCTTGGGCATACAGATTTGACGATAACATCATTGTTGAAGATGAAGACGGTGAAGTTATCAGACGGTACAAGATCCCGAAAACACAGACCAGGCCAACTGGAGCCCGGAAACAGAGCGCTTGGACCGAGTGGGCGGGCATGTTCGCGGGGAAGGGCAAATCAAAAGCTGGAGCTTCGTCTAGCCCCGCTGAGGAGGATGATGACGATGATGCTAAGACTGTGTACTCGCAGTCTGGTGAAGACCATGGTATTCACTTCCGTATGCACGACGAGCGTGGCAGGAAGATGAGCAAACAGGACTTCCTTCACCAGCTGCAGAAGATGGACCCCCACGCCCGCGCCGCAATGGTTAGCAGGAGCGATTTGACGGGTGGCCAAGAGGAGCAGCTGGCTCATGCTCTGCGAGACAATGCTACTGGAGGCCAGAAGGAACTACGACAGGTCCCACCATCTCGGTCTGGGCAGCAGGGAATGATGTCCCGCGAGGACCCATCAGGGTCCTCCACCGCTACTGTTGGTTCTGGCTCTGGCTTCAAGGCTGGCGTCCCAGATGCAAACGCTGAGAAACTCGGCGACGAGCGAGATGAGGAAACCGCTGCGGAGAGGAAGCGTCGTGAGGCGGCTCTCGGTATCACCACTGGCGATGACTCTGATAGCGATGATGATGGAAAGTTCCGGGGAACCCCGACGAGCCCTATTAGGAGCCCGGGAATCAGGTTCGCGGATCAAACTGCTGCAGCTGGGTCCGGGTCTGGTCCAGGAACCCCTGGTGGGCTAACTCCACGGGGATCTACTTTGAGTTGGGGTAAGGATGTCGTAATGGGAAAGGGCAAGGGGAAGGAATGATGATATGATATTTGAAGATTTCTCACTTTTAGGGATGCTATCTATATGTGGATGTTCCTGATGATTTTTTTTTACGTATTGGAGGGCCTAAAGGTCATAAATGTGTTTTTCTTTCCCCCTTCTTTAATGTTATGGTGCATGAAACTTTTTTCAAAAAATGGGATGTGTTACTTACGCGTATAGTCATGTCATGGTTTGTTTCTTTTCATGTCTATTTTTTTTGTTACCTCTGGATTTTTTTTGAAGTACTTTCATGATGGGTTGGACAAGGACACGGGGGTATAGGGGGATTAGGAGGAAAAAAGGGAGCATAATGGGGTTTTCATTCCATATGCTGCATATTACCATACTTTTTTTTTTACAAGGGGTTCGCGTCACACATTACTTGAGAGGCGTTATTGAATTTTTTCTTTCTTATATACTTCTAGTTTGGTATCTTTAGGGGGGGTTTTCTTTTATGATAGTATGTGTAATGGCTACTTTTAAATTTCCTTTTGTTCGCATGAAAGAAAGAGGTGTATATGACCGTTCTATAGGTATAAGTACATACTTTTTTCTCCCCTTCTTTTCCTTTTTTAGATGCGATGCATTGCATGGAAACGCATAGGGGTGTGTGGTATTTGGTAATATTCTTGTACCTGAGATGAGATGAAATTTTATTATAGGAATTATAAAAAAAAAGTTGTGTGCTGAAGACGTTAGAAGTCCCATTACCTATCTACCTTGATAGAACTTTATTTGGCCGACGGGGGTAGAGTAGTATACAGACCTGGGGTCTCTTCGCTTTCTGTTACCACCTATTAACCACCTATCTTCCTCTGGTAACTATGATAATGAGAACTAAGAATATGTTCTGGGATGGCATGCGGGGGGAGGGGGGTGTCTTTACCTTTTTCATAGAGTGCTCTACCCTCGAATTCATGATATGGTAGAGAGTCAGCTACGAGAATGGTATGTTCTGTTGCTGCATAGGTTGTGGTGTCATTGCGTTAATGAGTATATAATTTTCAAGGATCTATAGTTTTTTGGTAGAATTATTGCGAAAAAAAAAGGCAAGGGGTTAGCGAGGAAGGTTTTTTTTTTGTGACCAGTTCTCAGTATGTACTAGAATCTTCGAGGATAAAAAGACTAATCATATCTGTGAACCGCGGGTATTAATTTCTATCGGAGACTTGTAATGTAGATGGCTGTATTTCGGAGGTGGGGGGAGGGGAGGGGGGGTTATGATGGTGTACGTACTTCATCCCCGAAAGACGCGGAGAGTGGGTTATAATAGGGTATTAGGTAGGGAGGTGAAGGTCTCTGGTTTGTGATTTAGTAAAGGGCTCGCTGTGGTGTGGATTATACTGGTCTAGTGAGATTACGGTAGGGGTTAGGGGATATCTCGCACAGCGGAGTGTGGTAATATGAAGTTGTATGTGCTCGAGCCATACTCATCAAAACACGCTGACAGTAGTCGTTTTTAAAAGTATCGAAATTTACCTACGGGGATTACGGGGGGGGGGCGTCAAATACAATATACGACTGGACTGGACTGGACTGGGCTGGGCTGGGTCTAATTGTGTAGAAGTCAAATATACTTGTTATTGCCAATCTTCATTCCTTATGGGTATTAAACCAAACAAGACGTTCAGAATCTAGACTTAATTTTAACACCCCCTCCCCCCCCCCGCTCAACTAATTGGTACTCTCAGGGGGGGCTCCGTATGTACAGCTCCCGGTGGAAATGTGGCGCGCACGATAATTCGTCTTCTACGTTCCTGACGAAGGTTTGGACAATAGCATTGGCTAGAAGCCCCCCTGCTCGATAATCCCTGTTTCCAGAATAATTCTAGCAGAGGCTGTAATAAATTATCACCAATTATTATTGGTAAGTCTCCCCTCAGATCACGACCCATACACCACGCCGTATCACTCGCTAATACTAGCGTCTTACTAAGCATACACAATGATCGCGTGATAGAAATACAAACGTTGTGTCTTGGCGTAGAGAAAAAAAAACTAAGGGGGGATTATCTTGGCGGGGATAACAGAACTCCTTCGTTATCAAGTCATAATATCTGGTGTAAGGACAGCGAGTGGTTTTTTTTTTAGGAAAAAAGGAAAAGAAGTCCTTGGTAATTATCCACCTATAGTTCTTATGTACCGCTCTGTTTAATTCCCTAGGAAGATTTTTGTTTCCTTTTCCTGGATACGGTTGCTCAGACTTTGAAATACCGTATTAACTCGATAAATTCGCTATCTCCGGTCTCAGATATATTATATCCGGACCAGAGAGAGCAAGACAGCGGAAGCTTAGGAGTGGGATAGGGTTGGTAGATCCCCCGTGAATGGTGGTCCCGTGAATGGTGGTTTTGCCCTGAACGAAGTGAAAGGGTTATGGGGTGCAAGGCCTAGCGGGTTTCTGGTTGGCCAGCCGGCTCAGCCAATAGATCAGCCCTCCGATCGAATAAACCCTAACCCAGTACAGGACCGTGCACTGGCACCTAGAACAATACTCCCGATGATCTAAAAGAACCTAGCACAGTATAAAGATATGCCTAGAGTACGGAGTATAACCAATTCTCAAGTTTCCTCTACTGGGTTCTGGTTCTGGACCTGGGCCCGGGACGCGCAGCAGTCACGGATGGAGGGGGGGGGTGCGGGGGGGGGCGGGCGTGGCCCCCCCCCCGCCCAGGGCCAGTCAATTAGGGCCAGTTCTGAGGCCCTCTGGCGGGACAGTTCATTTGGTATCGATCATGATTATGGCCCTTCGTTCAGGGCATGCGACCCCCCAAATGGCACCGGGGCAATGGGAAATGATCACGACCGGACGACCGCGCCCATGGCGGGGGTCGTCTCCAGTTGTGCATAGTGCCCGTCTAAGTCAAGCCCTCAATACTATTCGTTCTTGAGACTCGACTTAACCCCCCCCCCCGCCTTCAAACCAAGCCTTACTCTCTCTCGTCCGGATTTAACACAACTGAGACCGGAGATAGCGAATTTATCGAATATATACGGTATTTAGTAAAGTTTTGGTAATTATGCGGTTTGTTGGAGGTGTTGGATACCCCCCAAAGACGTTTTTTAATGGAAGGATCGGAGGGTTTTACTCACTATGAGGAAATTGTAAAGTGTTCTGGAATATACTTCTTTTATATACCGGGTATGGGTTACAGCATGATTTCTCTATAGTGGAATCTGAAGTGTGTTTTTAGCTTATGCATACAGACCTACCACTTAAATTATAGTCTACGGATCTAAGTGATGGAGATAAGTATGTCTAGGTATCATTGGAAAACTACCCTGATCTCAAAAGTTTTTGTAGAATAAAACAATTGGTTAGAAACAATATTCAAACACTCTCATGAACTTGCTGTAATGGCAGACAGTGGTCATAGTATATCACTCGGGTCGTTGTAGCATTTGGCTAGTAGAACACTCTCGTGGGTGGATAAGTACATGGGCCGACTCGTAGAACACCCTGGTGAGGCGGTGAGATTTATAGAACTATATATTTCTAAATTTCAGCCAATTTGTGACTTTATCCTTGCTGCAGTAATTCTTAATTCACACTTATTAAACGGAGACAAATAGAAAGGGAATAGTATAAGAAAATGGAATCCCTGAACATACACTCGACTACAAGAGATATAGATATAAAAGGCCGCATAGAAGATAAGAAAAAGGAACTAGAAAAAACCGGTATCCATAAACGAATGTCACAACTCCCACACAGCCCCACCGCAGCATAATGAACCTGGAATAGAAAAGCAGAAACTTAATACTTTAACAAAACTTATACCCAGAAAGAAAAAAGGAACCCCCTCATACGCCCATCCCAGAGCCTCTCTCTCGAGCCCAACCCAAAGTAGGAATTCGGAAAGAGCAAAGTAAGCGGTAAATATGTATACTATTCTTCTGTCGAGTTTCCCATTCCCATCCACCTCCCGCAACAGCCTATTATCCCCTTTTCTCCGAAGTACACTCATCACAACGGTCCATCTCGGGCTTTTCTGCGACTGATTCCGGACGCTCCTCATCTTCATGCTCGGGTATGTACTACACATCCTGGTACAGCAGTAGCGGTTCCCCAACGTGTTCAATCTCGGGTATGGTGCATTTCAAGTCGAATGCTTTTGATAGAACGATTTTAAAGATCTATATAGTGTTAGAGAACGTAACCTTAAGGATGATGAGAACTAACCTTCTGCACATTGATACTGTGACTCGTACTCGAAAAAATTAATGACGCTTTCATCGCCCGGGCAAATTTCCTCGCCTGCTTTGATATCTCCTCCTGGTCCTCTCTCGGGAAATTTACAAAGTGATCATACTTTGTCCCTACTAGGAACGGGATCGCGGTCTACGAGCAACCAATTAGTCACCCATACACCATCCCACACGCTCTGGAAGCTCACCTTATTAAACCCCCTTGCCTGCCGGTACCACTCCTTGATACTATTCAAAGTGCTCTTTCTCGTCAAGTCGAACATGAATAGAATAGCCACTGCGTCATTACACACGAGCGGCAACATATTCACAAACTCCCTCTGACCGCCTAGATCCCAGATAGAGAATGTGATTTCCGTATTGCGGATAGAGATTGTCTTTTCCATGAAATTTACACCTGTGACTGGTTAGTTGGGAGGTTTACATTCCTAGGAGACAGGATTAAGAATAGGGGAAGTCGGAGGATCAGGGATATAATTCTCATGCTTTCTGGAGGGTATCTGTAAAGGGCAAATATAGAGGTGCACAAACCAAGAGTCTGAATATAATCCTCATCGAAACTTCCCTCTACATACTTGACCATCAGACTCGTCTTTCCAATCTGCGCATCCCCCACCATCCCCACCTTGATGACCACACTATTTCTCTTCGCCTCCGCCTGACCTCCTGCTGCAGCCGCAGCTGATGTGTAGTTGTTCATTCCACCACCTCCTCCGGTACCTAGACCCCCGTTGCTGTAGAGCTGTGATTGCGGTAGTGGAGGAGTCCCGGGTGCTCGTTCGTCTCCTATTGTTGCTGGGGCAGAGCCAGAGTGGTGATGCCGTGAGGGGGATGGCTGGCGTGGGGGAGAGGTAGGGGAGTGTGGAAGGATTAGTGACGGATCTGTTGTGTAGTGCTCTTGTCGGGGGGTAGGTGTCGAGTCTATGTCGAGGTGTTCTGGGGGGGACCCGTGGTGCTCTGGAGGAGGAGGTGTAGTTGTCATTTTTATAGGAGATGCAGGTGGTGCCGTGGAGGACTAGTCTCGTGCAGGAGGAGAGGATAGGGTGTGTAGTTGCGAGGAGTGGAGATTATATCCGTGACGGGAGATGGGGGATTTCTTGTAGTGATGGTAGAGAGTTGACTCTTTTTCACTTCTTTCCTCTCTCCCCCCGTTTCTGGGCGATGATGACGGTTGTGTTTGGAAGGGTCAATCGGGACAAAAAATGAGTGGAAACCCCCAGAGCCTCCTCTCCTAACAAGCAGATAACCCGGCCCCTAACTACAGAATAAATCCCAGCCAATCAATAGAAGGGCAGGATTCAAGAGGGAATATTCAACGAGAGGGAGATGGCCAGGGTCGGTTCACAATCAGGCATCCGAGACAATCCGTCTGGGGCAGAGCTGATGATGTCAAGTGTGGGCGTGTTGGTCGTCGTCGTGATGGTTGATGGAGGAGGAGGGGCACCTTCTCTGCTTCCATCTAGTAGTGAAGGGGTTCCGATCGAATGTTCCAAGGGTCCTCCCGGGTGAGTCTCTAGGGGGAGCATGGAGGAACATGTCACTACGGTGCACAGGGAATAGTGGACTGTGTTCAATTCTACATTGTTTGTAGTCCCAATACCGGGGATGGCTACACCATCTGAATTCTTTACATTTTATTTGTAACGATGCAATGAGACGGGGGGATACTCTTCATGATCGTCGGGTTGCGGCTGATAAGAGGAAAGCTTGGCGGGTAGAGGATGGGAGAGAGGGAGAGGGTAGGGAGAGTGGAGGAGTGGGAAGAGGGAGAGGGAGGAGGGAGAGGAGGAGGAAGAGAAGGAGAAGAGGGAGAGGAGAACAGAGGGAGGAAGGCTTCAAGAGACTTGGAGTAGATTGGGTGAGAGCTTCGAGAACAGAGGCAGAACCCAGGCGAAAGAGCTCCAAAGGCTGCCATGAATTCACATAGAAGCAGCTCTCCTGGAATGGACCCTACAGTACATGACAGCACATGGCTAATTCTTACATCTACAGTCTTTAATTGCACTCTACATACTGCACACTCTCTCATCACTGATAAGTAACCTCTCTCTCTACATCATCATCCCATCACTCCCATCTCCCATCATTCATCACCCTGTAAACATCCCCATCACTGTAAACATTCCCCATCATCACAACACCAAGAACTCCATCATCATTCCCCTCCATCGCTCCTCTCCTCTCATCACAATTCTATTCAATTCTTGTGGCCGCTCCCATCTTCTGTCTCATTCGTGTCCGGCTCGGCTCCTTCCGAGTCTCACGCATCACCCCTGTCATAGTGCAGCCAATAAAGATTTCCGGTCACCCTCCAATATGGAATCAAGCCTTTTCACCAAGCCTTTGGCCCATCTCCCCCCCTTCCTGTGCTGTTTCCATCCACCCCCGAAAGCCATCAACCGAGTGAAGGGAACCTGAATGCTTTTTCGTGACTCATGTCCTCAAGTATCGAAGCCGCATTCTATACGCGATAGCCGCCTATCTTGTCGGGTTCAGGAGTAGCGAGCAAACCAACAACAACCGGGCTCACCACGACCCCCTCGTCGCTGCACGAAGATCACAGCGGGGAGTGTTTGATATCCCCCCCGCGAGACCTCACATCAGATTTCGCCATTTGAATAGGGAGCGAACTCAGTAGATCTATATCCCCCGTCCGATGCTCCCCGTTGCGACTCGATACCCGATACCCGCTCCCGTTTCCGCTCCCGTACGTTCTCGCAGCTTGCCTTCCCCGGGCAACAACACCACGTATATACATCATCGTAGCTCACTCGCAGTCGTCCGACTTCCCACCCCGCAGTGTCCACGTGCACACAATATTGCCCCTGATGCCACGCCAAAACTGGCGGGCACCGACCTCAACAGCCATCCGTCCTACCACAACAACGACACCAGTTCCTGTGTCATGTTCCCCTTTCACTCTATACCCAGGCTACACAATCAGTCTGTCTCCCGACTCGACCCTCACCCTCACGGATAGTGCCATCGCAACGCCGGAATGCTGGACGAGTACGTACTCGGTCACCTCAATGGTTTCGGCCACAACAATGCCGGAGCTTGATAGTGGCGCGAGCTCGGAGGACATTCAGGCGAGTGACTTGAGGGACCCATTCTATGCAAGTACCATACCTATGGCATACTCAATATCTGCCACTACAACGCTGGCATACGTGTTGCTATTTCTTTTGTTTCTCCCAAACCCACCAAACTCTCGACCATGGCTACAGAAAGTGGCCACCCTTACCGTGGTGGTCTGTCTCACTATCGCATTTGCAGAAACTACAACCGTTCTGGAGGAAGAATACAAACTAGTCGGCTCATCTCTCTACTCACTAACCAATGAAGCCCGTGAAGTCCGTCGCCGTGTGGTCGGTGGAACCTTTATCCGCGTCGGCCGTATTATATCAGACCTCTTTCTATGGCTTGCACAAGTTCAAACTCTTATCCGGCTATTCCCTCGCGAACGTGAAAAGGTCATCATCAAGTGGGCGGGCTTTTGTCTAATCCTGCTCGATACAATATTTAGCATTCTTCAAACCTTTGTCTCGCCTCTTACAACAGACCCAGACAGCTTTCTAGATGCAATACCCGCCTTATCCTATTTATTCCAGATTGCTCTCTCTCTACTCTACGCATCCTGCGTAATCTACTACTCTTTTGCAAAACGGAAATACTCCTACTTTTACCCCCGATCGTTCTTTTCTCCGTCTCCAGGGTCAAAACAATATGGTGGCCGTAGTATTGTCCTTGTTGCAATACTAAGTATCGCAAGTGTGCTTACGCCAATTGTCTTTTTCGTTCTCGATATCGCACAGAAGGATCTGGCAGGCTGGGGTGACTACATCCGCTGGGTTGGCGCCGCCTCTGCCTCTGCCGTGGTCTGGGAATGGGTGGATCGCATTGAAGGTCTCGAGCGCGAGGAATGTAAAGGCGGGGTTCTCGGCCGCGAGGTCTTTGATGAAGATGAAGATGAAGAGGATGGGTTTACAGGGAGTGGTGGTACAACGAGGCGAAGGAGCGGAAGGAGTAGAAGAAGGAGTAGGGATGATGGGTACGGTCGTGGTGGTAGTAGTGGTGGTGGTGGTGGCGGTGGTGATAGTGGCGGCAATGGAAGTGGCGGAGTCAGTGGGGTGCCATTGAGCCGTGCGACGACGGTCACGAGCGCGAGCACATCGTATGCAGTGAATGTAAGGAGGGTTGATACAGCAGATACATTTATAGTACGATTCGCTACACCAAGTAGTAGTGGAGGTGTAGGAAGGGGAAGGGCAACACCGGGGACAGTGAGGAGTGGGAGTACTATTAGTGGGCGGCGAGATACTCCGGCTATCGAGGAAGAGATGGCAGCAGGTGATCCACAGGAAAATCGTCCTGCCTCTGCTTCTGCACCGACAGTTGATGAAACAATAGCAACTCAGAGTGAAAAAGAGGAGGATTGGGAGAACCAATCGAGTACAAGCCCTCCTAACATAGCTACCACGAGCAACCCCAGCCCGCCGCTTGCATCCCCACCCCCACCTCCACCACTACCATCATCATTCTCATCAAACACACGAACAATACCTCCAACAGATCCACCAGCGACTATCTGGCCATGGCATAAACGTCGGCGAGATCACTCCCACAACACATCAACAATTACTCCCTCCCGACATGCAACTCCTCCAACACCACTGCCTGTTACTATTATCCCTGCTCCTCCACGTGGGGCGCAGGGGTCTTGGGGCGCAGTGGAGAGGGCTAGAGCAATGGCTGAGGCGGAGATTGTGGAGAGGGCTAGCAGGGTGGAGTTACCGCCGAGCCGAAGTACAGAGAGGGGTGGGAGTACATGGGGTGGGAGTGCGATGGGGAGCGAGCCAGTTGTAAGGGATTGGGGGAATGATAGATGAGTGTCCTAACGACAGTGTTTATATCTTTTTGGCTTCGGATTGGTGTTGCTGTTTGCTTTACTTGTTTGCTTGTATTTTGTATAGGAAGTCACGGTGGGGTATCGGTGTGCTTTTGTTTTGATGGCTTGAAGATTATATCATAAAAGTGGTTATGTGATGGGCGGTAGGTGAGTGGGTTTTTTTCGTTTATAGTTTTTAGTATAAATTGGTGGGGGCACGTTTTTATTTTACAGGATACATTGGTTGGATACTGGCATTTTGACTTTGTTTTAACATTTATTTTTGTCTTGGCTTTGGGTTCTTATTTATATATACCAATGTACGTATTTATTATACACTCCCGCTGAGTGGGACTCATGAGTTCTAGCTTTGGCTGGTGTTTCTGGGCGCTTTATGGCGCATCGAATATCACTCGGTTTGTTCACTACGATGATTGCGTCTTGTGGAGTACTAGTAGGGGGATAGTCTCGTGTCTAGCTCCTGTGGCGGCTCGCCTGCCGCGGTGCTTAAAATAGGTGGGGATGGGAGCGAGGCCAAGGCAGGGAGTGAGTTCTACAATCACATGGTATTTAGTGAGAATGCTAATACTCGGGTTTTGAGGAGGTGGGTCACATGACTGGTAATTAGAACGCAACATTACTAGAAAGGTATCAGAAATCACACCACATCAAACCACAAATTATTATTTTTATTTTTTTCGGAAGTTCTTCAATTGAACTTTTCTGCATATCCTACGTCATCTTCCGAGGATCGACGATCTGAATGAATGAATGAATGAATGAATTTATCATTTAAGTAAGGATCGACGATCTGGGTGAGTTATTGTTTTTTCTTCTTTCAGAGGGTGGGTGATAGACCCGCCCTGTCGGTGTGGGAGAGGTATATCTCTGGTTACTATGTATGATCTATTGGTGTAGAAGTTCCCCCCCCATTAGTTCTAATGATGTAATCTTAGATAAGTATAAGTATTACTTATTTCCTTTTATTCTTCTTCTTTAGGGGAATCTCCTATACGTTGTAAAAAGTGAATATATCATTTTATCCTGCGTTAAATAGTCTCCAGTATAAGGAAAGCGAGGAGGAGAAGGAGAGGGCTATGATATAAAAAGGCTAAACTAAGTAGTCCTCTGTGTAGCAAAGTGCTGGTATTAGACCCTAAGTAATACCCCCCCCTAGCTAGAAATTAGAGTGAGATCCTTATTATTCTAAGTAAATGCGTCAGATTAGCAGGAATCAGACCACCCTCTGTCATATATGGAACTTTAAGAATATCTAGTCTACAGAGTACCTAGAATTGCTTCTAGAGTAACTCTAGTTTAGAATCACTGTTAGAGTTATATTACTGGGGCTAACTAGTCGCTCACGTACATGTTTTGTTTAGGGAGTAATATGGCTTAGAAGTGCTCAAGAGAAAACCTAGAGGATGGGGAACATTGGGTGCTTTTACGGTTAATACTCTCTACTGACATGGGGCTGTTTCAATCTATGGTTTGGGTATTCTCGGGCACATCTAATTGTAGTTTGGATTAGAGGCTTTCGTGACATGGGTATTGAGGTGTTGGTAGTTATTAGTACTCGAAGGTGGCATTGGCTAACTAATTTACCATCTTCCAGAGCAGTGGGTTTCTATGTTGGAAAGACTCTCGTTAAATGTATTAATTCTCGGGGGGGGGGGGGGGGAGTTGTGGTAAGCAGCAAAACCAGCTGGCGGTACTTGGGCCGAATTTAAGATAAGTTCGGCTCTCGTGTTCTACAGTGGTCCTAACACTTCCATTACCTTTGTTCGATTTTAATTCTTGTATCATGGACTTCAGACTCAAAGTTCTGGCGTAGAGCTGACACAAATGTTGGTGATCATAATTGAACTCAAAATAGTACATTATTCCTACCTGATTCCTCGCATACCCCCCCAAGATCATACTATAACATGAAAAACATGGCACATAAACAAGACCCAAAGAAACTAAATGAAATAACCCCCATTGAATACTACAGTCCCAAATTTCCTTTGTCCCATCCCCTAGATCATCTCGTCGAACTCAACCTTCATAGTTGTGGGGAAAGGCCAGAAACTACTCCAGTCCTCCTTCATATATACCTTGAAGCCACCTGGCTTTGGAATAGCCTTCAATTTACCCGCAGGTCCGGGAGCACGTCTTAGACCCTTCAATTTACCGAACTCCATCAACATAGTTGTTAGACCAATTATATTTGCGGCCTTTCCGAGACACTCATGCGGTCCGTCACCATATTGCATATAGAGTGCTTCAGGTCGGTCAGTCTTGACTACCTCTGGGTCAGGGAAGATGTCCTTGTCACGGGAAGCAGTAATGAAGTTGACAAAGACAAGATCGCCATCCTTCAGGTTAAAGGTCCTGTCATAGTCTTTGACTGTGACATTTCCTGCGCAACGACGGTAGAGACCGAAAGTACCAGCAAGACGTCCACCCTCAAGAGCGTACTTCTTGATGGTCTCCCATGCCTCTTGGGTATCGAGGGCAGCCAACCTCTGGATCTCAGCTAGATGTTTGGCGTTCTTCTCCTCAAGGTAGAAATCAAGGACTTGTGCAAAGATCTGCCCCTGATTGGGTGCTGAGGCACCTGCAGTTGGAACGATATAGGACCATGTGACATCATATGGAGATTTACCGCCATCAAGAAGTCTGTATATGTTAGTTATGCAAGCTGGAAATCTCATTTAGAAGAAACTCACCTCTTAATCATGTGGTATCCATATGAGGAAAGGGCAGTCTTGTTCCTGCCACGGACGTTTGTAGGGTCCCAGATACCCTGGAGCCATCCCCAGTTCTTGATACTCTTGACTTGTAATTCTACTAAGCTTCCGTATTGGCGGACTACACCGAACCCGGCTTGGCGAAGTGGGAAGGACTTTGAGGGGTCAACATCAAAGAAGATGACAATGAACATGACACAGAGAATCATGTATAATTCATGCTCAGTGTAAATTCCCTTGGGGTGGTCTTCTGACTTCATTGGGAGATTGAAAATGTTTGCAGCAAAGTGGGTTTGCGCCAGGTTACCAATGTCTCTGACAGCATCAACCATGTATCGTCCACCGATGTGGTACGTCTTATCTCGGATGAGTTTTCTAGTAATATCGGTGTAGAACTGCTTGATTTGTGCCTTCCAGTCGACATTTTGGAGGTAGAATCTTTCCCTGACAAACTGCTTCTGCTCTGCGTTTGACTTGGTGTCACCACTGAGCATAAAGTCCGCCTTCATAATAAAGTCGAAGCCCTCGCCCCAAGTGACCTTAAAGTTCGTCGAATCGTTGAGGATCTGCTTAGTAGCAGAGTACGATGATATAGGGATACGAACTGGCGTAAACTTTGGTTTGCTGAAGTCAAATTGGTCGACAGTTCCGAGTGTAGTGAGGATTCTGTGGTTCTCTGATGGGATGGTGAGTGGATACATCGCATACACTGAGTTGCTCTTGAAATGGTTGGGGAACGCTTTTAGGATCAGTTTGTAACCGACACATCCGTGGAGGATGTTAGAATCAGAAGATGCTTCTTGGATACCCCAGTTTGTCAAAGAGCCAGGTGTATAGTCTACAGTATAGAAACGATCTGCTCGTACTAATGTGACTGCATCGGACAGGATAGCTCTAGAGATGGTGTAAGTCGGTCCGATACCAACACCAGGTACCATAGGCTTCTTGTCGGCCTCAGCAACCAAGCCAGGGTAGAGTTCAACATATTCAGGACGGTCATAGAGTTGACGAAGGGTGTTTGCGACTTCTGGATCAGGATTGATGTCTTCGAAAGTTTCGTGGGGCTTCAGGTTGAAGAATCGACGGAACTCATTAAGGGACGCGATTTTCCAGTTTCGGCACTGCTCAATACCGAGGACCTCGACTAAACGCAGGACGTGCGGAACATTGCGGGCACCAAAAGCACCTATAGAACAAGGTATATGTTAACGATTGTTAGGATGTAAAAGATCGGATTGAACTTACCAGCAACATCTTCGATACTTTCTGTAAGGATATTGACCAAATCATCATCCTTGAAGCTTCCATCGGACTGTCTCTCCAGCCCACCGAAAGTTCTCTGGCCAGGATCATGTGGAATACTTGCTTCCCACTTGGCTACAGCCGTCATGAATTCTCTCATTCCGATGGTGTTAGGGTCCTTCCCAGGGAACAAGTCGGCGTAAAACTCTTTTGTCCAGGCATCGTCACGCTTTGAGATACATGAATGCCAGCGGTAGACTAAGTTAAACTCGACGGATACCATGTTACCAACGCCAGCAGGTGTTCCGTCGTCGTTGTAGATCTTATCTTCTTCGAAGCGTGGGTCGAGAGTCCATGTAGTATCAACACGGTTAAGATTAACAATGGTACGGAGATAATCATTGAGAATAAAGTTGATGTAGAGACCACAGGTTACCAATCGGGCAGTCTGGAACAATTCCGTATCCTGTTTTTGTACGGCATCCTCATCCAACTCATCCTTTGATTTCGATGAAGGTGGTCGCCTAGGGTATTTTAGATCGAATCTTCCACCTTCGTTGATAGCCTTTAGTCTAAATAATAGCCGTTAGAATCTAGCTTTTTCAAGTCCTATCTGGTTTACATTAACGGAGGAGGAATACTAACTGTTCAGCAACATAGTTGTGGAACCGTCCAAACATAATCAGTAACACTGACACTCCCGGTGGGAAAGCCAGCAGTCTCTTTTCAGCGAACGAATCTGGTTTGATCTTTCCGTCAACGAAAGTACGGAGGCGGTCTTGGTCTTTTTGGTTATTTCCGTAAAGTGGAGCGAGGTCCAGGTACGATGAAGCATCAGAAATATTAGGGTCATCGCGGTTTGTGCGGAACAAATCTAGCCAATATTAGTTTTTGTTTGGAAAATCGTGTAATAGGCCTTCTCAGGACTAACCGTGGATGATAATGCTCGCAGTGTAAAATAGCATACTGCTAACATTATTGTCATGTTCACGGTAGTGCTCATCATTGGGTCCTCTGCTGAAAATGCTGTCGAAAACCAAATAAGGATCTGGCAGGGCACCAGGCATCTTTGTCAGTGGTTGGACGGATCTAGCGTATGGCGATCCGGATGCACCAAGTCGTGGGTACATAACATTGTTGCCGCTACCATCAGCCTGGCGGTAGTGGAACTCTGATCCGAGGTAGGATAGAGGAGGGTGCTGAAGCGAATTCCAGAGCTCGTCAACCTGGTGGTCGGTCAAAAAAATCCGGAACTTGCTGCTTGGTGGCAATCGCGAGGTGAGTTGGATTATTCGCTCCATCTTTTCAGACACAATAATGTTAGCCTGGGGTGTTTTTTATGTAGAAGCCTCATCGAAGTAAGACAGCATGAAACAATATGTCGTTCCCCGCTGATAGAGTACCAATGAATTTCACTTCGAATGGTACCATGATGCCCATAGGACTTGATGGAATTGATAGAATTAATGAAAATTGAGGCAACATACGATCATTGTCTTGTCATCAATTGGCTGTCCAGACCTTTTCGCTTGTGCAAACTGCCATAATGTGCTGATGCTCTCCAAGAGAAAACCACCCTTCCTCAATGTGCCAATGTCTGTCCAGTAACCCGTTTGATCTGCTTCATTGGCAACTCGGTCTGTGCCATTTCCATAGCGATTGGGTAGGGGACGATTCGAAGCATCAATCAGTGAGGCGAATTTGTCAAAACTGCTATCGACATCTTTTCTCGTCTGTTTCGCAAGAGGTGGGGGAGGCTTAATCCCCGTCGAAGAAGAGCTAGCACCGTTCGAAGCCATTGCGGGGCGAGGCTATGCGGGGGATAGAAGCCTGAACTAAGAAGGATATCCGAAAGAGATTGAATGCCCGTTGTACTTTATGATTTTTGTCTACGATGGTGATGATATAGGAGGAGTACGGCCTCTCAAGTATCGTTGAAGGCGTGTAAGAAGTAGAATATGATATGGAGGTAGGAGGCCCAATATATACGTCCAATTCCAACCTCCATCCTAAATATATTTTCTCGTACCAAAAACAAAAAGCAAACCAATTGAACCATACCTCCCCCCTCCTTCTTCTCATCTAGCCTGAAATTGAAAGAATTGGCATTCTTGTCAAAGTAGACGGATGATGATAAATGGTGTATCATGTGAATATGGTTGGCCGTGTGTCTGAGGTTAGCGAACAATGACGAACCCCAGCACAGTGGCCAATGGATATGCATCGGGACCGGCAGAGTTGGGTTTCATCAGCGACGAGAGTGGTTGATAGCTGCACCGCATGGGAGATATTACGATATGGTATTTCAGGTATGTGCTGTAGTAGTGCAGAGCAACTCAATGCTCGCAAACAGCCCCGGGAATGTTACCAAACCAAGAGCTTGCCTAGCCAGTCCATGTTTGAATCTGCAGCGGTTGGGGGAGAGGATTTCTAGACACGATCTCAGCTGAAAGGTTGCCCCGCGGTATCAAGTGGGCGAGTATAGTTCCGGGATTGGTAAGAGATCAACAGTGCGTGGTAAACCCTTGTGTGGTGGGTAGTATCGGCGAATGCGGTAGGGGACGAAGAATAAGTAGGGAGCTAGGACCCAGGGTATGTATACGGCTAGCTGGTAGAAGGATATCCATTTTGATAGATCTTGTCTGAAATTCACGATACATCTTTTTCGCCCTTTTGTTTTTGTATAACGGTAGTTTAGATCACCAATCGTTAAAGGGATGAGGAACTGTCTAGGTAGGAAGGCAAGTTAATGGTGACCTAACCTTAGAGATACGACCCCCCCTTCTCGTTTCTCCCCTCTCCATTCTCCGTCTCCCTCCCCCTCCCCCTCCCCCTCCCCCTCTTCCCTCCTCACCCCTCCCCCTCCCGGCTAATCCCTGTCTAATCCTCTCGTACCCTAACCGCTGTAATAGATACGTACCGTAAACTCGCCAATCGCCGGGGCAGGGATTCTACATACTAGTGACCTTCTATGATCGCAAATCGTTGCGCCCACGGTAGGCGCTCAGCCTGGTGCTGTTGGTTCTGGTCCAAGATTCCAATCCCTGGGCCTGATCTGCACAGCTAGCCATATCGAGTCCGGCTCGGCTCAAAGTCTAGCCAAAAACTCTTCTTCCCTTCGTGTCACAATGACTATCGTGGGTTGTCTCAGAGCTGGGGTTGGCCTTTTCTTTTTCTTTTTCTTCCCCTCTCGCCCTGCTCTACAAGCTATTCTTACTCTCAACCAAGGTATGATGCATGTGTACATGTAGAGATCACATTATTCGGGATCATAGCTTTGATCAATGGCCAGTTTTGGATTACCAACCCCTCTGAGGGGTTCATCTATGCTGGAGATCGAACCGGCAAATAAAATCTGCCCCAGATGCACCCTTACGAGTACCCCTCCATTGCCCTGTGAGGAGATAAAAATCTTCATTCCCACAAGGAGTGTCGGACGAGATCTTAACCTAGTTGAGGATTTGAGCGACTGAGATGATGATGTTGAGCACCAAAGTCTCAAGGAACACGAAGATTTCCATTCATCAAAGCTCATCCGCTAGATCACGGTAGCCGTGGCCAACTGATCTAAGCGAACCTATTGATCTACTCTAAAAACACCTCAATGACCTCATACTAGGGCTCCATGTGCTCCGTGCCATTGAGACATCAATTGAGAATTACTTATCGTGTTTGAGGCGCTGTAACCTTGGGCAATTCCGCATGTCCATTGCAGCCTGCATTGATGAGCTGAACATTGAGGCAAAACATCCTCCAGTAGGGCAAATTGCTGACGCGCGTGCGAGAGCCCGTGCGAAGAGTACCCTAAATACTTATGTGTTACCCTGCCATAGAGCATTTAAGGTTCTTACCTCATTTGTGCGAGGTATATCGAAAAGTCTAACATGCATATGCGCTACGAACAGATAAGGGAATGTAAACTGACCTTGTGGCACTCTATATGCATGATGCCTTTATCCATATTATGCGGGTATGCATGATCTCCGTGTGATACCAAGAAAATGGGCACCACTGAGTAGCCGTGAAAAGGCGGGGAGAATCCAAAGTGTACTGAGAAGGCTGAGGAGTGAAATGGGAAGGTTGTCGAAGCACCCTATTTCCGTGGTAGTATATGCAAATCATTATTGCCAGCGGGGGCACAAAGATCCAGCTGAGTAGGCGCCCGGCCAACTCCAGGAATTCGGTCGGTGCAGATCTATTGGATCTTGAAAATCTGGGTGATGCCTCATGAATCTTAGTATCATGAACACGTAAGGTATGAGATTAAAATTAATCTACGATCCGCCAGGGGAACTCAAGCCAGGTAAAATCACTAGTAGGCTTGGTAGAAACTAACCAATGGACCAGGCTGGATGTCTCAAACAGTTAACTTTCTTGGTCACATGAAGTGGCGAATTTGTACCCTAAATATTATTAAGCCATGGACTGGACCTTTTAAGGCAAGCTTAATACTTATAATCGACAAGGACCTATGGCTCATAAAGGTCCTTGATTCGCGGGGACGAGCACGTTGGCGACTTTATTGGTTAGTTTTACGCTTGCATGCACATGCTTAGGCTTTTACACTTGCTGCTATAGATCAGGGCGACGATAATCACCCTAGCTTTTCCAGATACCTGCGCGTTATATACTAGATCTAATCATTGGAATGGATATCTATTTTGGTATGATACAGCCTGGCATATTTCTCCCGACTCTGCTTACCTTGAGAATTGCCTGATCATAATTGGTTTATATAAATATATTGAATGATGGTTTGATTAAATTATTTTAGCCAGTAGCCTTCTGCAGAACAATGATTCACAAATAAGAACATTTGCGTGCGGGGAGACAAGACTATTAGAGGAATTTAGCTAGCAGACAGCGAAGCCTAGATGCAAATTTGGGCCTCACTATACCCCAAGGCGTATAATTAACCTCTTGCTAGGGAATGTCAGACCATGTGTCATCACACAGAAACGTTCGGAACAGAGAGAGCTAATTACTCTATAAAACCGCCATATAAGAATCATAAGACTGATATCATATAAACGGCTTATGCAATAAAGAGTTTTGAAGATTCCTGCGCTGATTCTTCTATTTTTCATATACTATTATGCATAAGGTCCTGGAGTATAGGATAATAGTTGATCACGGGTGATTGCTGGGTCCTCATGAGAATTCACTGCAGGTGCCGTACGCCATGGGTTCCTGCGAAACAAAATCATATGTTTCATCCTAGGATTTCAGAAAGTAGGGTAGGACATAGTCTCGTGCCCAACCCCAATGGTTGCTTTTGGTGCGCAATACCATACGCAGAAATTAAGCTGCGTGTAGAGATTAGGTACGAGACTGGTAGGACGACTTCTTGCGTATTACATAATATAGGTGGTTGGTTTTGACTACCGGCCTCGGCTACAAAGAAGCCTTGTATCACTCTTGGGATAAAAACACAAAGGGCTTAGGCTACCAGAAAGAGCGACTTCTGCATACTGCGAGTATTGGCAAATGCTCTGATTCGCTATTAAGAATAATAACTACCCTATCCCGAAATTAGGGTAGAAATGGCAAGCAAGTTCTTCTGGGTTAGCTACAGCGGTGGCAATCCAAAAGGGGGGTTTGTTTTATTTCTATTGTAGTGAATTTTACCCTGGTAAAACTATCAGGTATATCACTTCCATAGACAGAACTCAATGTCATCGTAAGCATGGATCATAATGTGTCTTTGTTGATCCTTTCCCAGGTCTTAGCTCGAATTGTAAGATGTTATGGTAGACTAAAAACTTGTTTTTTTAAGTGATTACATATATCCTAACCTTCTACATGGTGTAAAAGTATGGGATAGCTGGATGAAATAAGTCAATAATTTCTTTAGACCGTATTTCTAGAGGATGGTTTTAGAACGTAGTTTAGCTGTCCTCTATAGTGGGTACCTAGTTTCTTATGTAGTAGTAACACATCAAAAACATGAGTCCTTTTTGAACTAGGCCTGATTTGGAGGTCTAGAAGGTTGAAGTATCCCCGGATACCGGTTTCTTGGAAGTTAGCATTCGCATAAGTTAGCGTACAAGTAAGCTACAGCTATAAAGAACGCTGAGTAACATGGACTTGGCATAAACCTTTTATACCTCTCTAGGGATAGGTTCTACATTTTTAAGCTTATGTTTTGAACGCTAGACTGTATGTAAGTACTGAAACTCCGACGTACCTGTAACGTACATAGTGGCACAAAAGATCAAAAAGATTGCAAAACTCGTAATTAAGTCATATAAAAAACTTAACATAAAGGACGATAGTAACTATAATACTTAGTTTACGAAAGCGTTCTATGGGATTTCTTTGCATCCATAAATCGATCATCAGAATTTTCTTTTCTTTTCGGAGAGTATGTAACACGGATAGTTTCGTAGGCTCGGAGAGGCTAACTATATAGGTTACAATGTTATTCGGATGGTTAGATCAACCACAGTGAACTAAAATGAGCTCCTTGAGATCGGGTTTGATTGATCGCTTGTTATCGATAATGTAACAGTAGGTGCAGAAAAGGGTTCTAAAGGCATGTGTTTGTAACTCGGCAGTACCGAATTCTTATGATCCTAGTTTAATATGAGAGCTATGTGGGCTTTCTTGAGTTATAGGGTATTTTACGGAACAGAAGCCTAGGTCTTGGTGTATCATGATCTCATGACACAAATTTTGATTTTACTTTTTTTCTTCAGATTGGGAGTGTTACCTCTGGGTCGAAAGATACTGTATATATGGTAGTGGTCTGTGTAATTGGTAGAATAAGGTGGACTTGCGCGGACCAGGATGAGTTGGGTTAAAAGGGTATGCTTTAAATTAGAGCGTAAACAGCGAGGAATAAGTCTTAGTTCATATCTTTGAAAGATAAGTTGATGGTTCCCACTAAATAACTATACTTCTGTAAGATTATATTATTAGTAGAACTAAATGCCTAGGAAAAGAGTTTGGGGGTTGTTGAGTCTTTCTAGCACTTGATTGCCACCGGCTTATATAGCGGAAAGAGGGTTGATAGGGAGTGGATTCGGTCCTTTTAATTAGAGACATGGCTAGTCACTCGCTCGTCTAGCCCTTAGCGAATGTAGGATGAATGAATTAATCATAAATATGTAGGATAAAGTAGAAAGATAGGCCAAAAGTATATTTCTTGCTTAGAGGATTTGCTCTTTCGGGTATTGCTATAGTCTCTCTCTATATGCACTCCTAATAACATGGGTCTCCTCCTACATAGGCTCTAATGCTCGCTTGTACGATATCATTCAACAGCGGATGCTTTATGAAATACATGGTAAATAGGCTAGATCAACATGTAATATCAAAACGTAGATGAAAAAAATTGATAATTTCTTTCCGAATGATAGGAAAGTGCTAAAAAATCTCATATTATTACATTCTTAGTCTACTAGTAAACTCATCATATGCCCTACTATAAACATTACATTTTTTGTTTCTGGGTCTGATATCTCATTTCAAACTCTCTACTTAGTGATGGAAGTGAGTAAGATCCCTCCCCTTTCTCCTTGCCGCAGCTTCGGGCTGCTTCTTGACAACCCCATCAACAAAGGTCCTGTTCGCCCTCAGCTTTCGAGTTATAGGAGCGAGGTTCAATCCCAACTGCTCCACGACGAAATCAGCAACCTCGGTGTTCTCCCTCTGACCCGCAAACTTCTCATGGTTCAGTCCGTGACCGTAAAGAGTAACATCAACACCGCTGTGTCCATAAGTAGCCCAATTGACACCAAGACGCTTCGATAGCGCTAGACCAATGTAGCGGCCAAAGTCAGAGGAGGAGGCCTTGAGCTCAAGACCCTTGGTGATTTCCTCGGCGGTGGGGTTTAGGATACCATAGGCGCCGTAGATGGAGGTTTTAAGGTACTGGGTAGCATCCGAGGTGTCGTTGGACTTGTACGCTTTCCATAAGCTAGCGTACTTACCGGAGGAACCCTTCGAAGATGCAAAATACTCAGGAGCGAACCAGTACTCTGGGGGACCGTCAAGTGAATATCCGAGAGTGAGACCACCACACTCATGGTCAGCAGTGGAGATGAGGACAGTCTCAGAGTCATCGTGTTTATCGATCCACTTGCGCATGGCATCCATGGCGCGGTTGTACTCGAGAATGTCGTGGAGGTGAGCAGTCGGGTCGCTTGAGTGTCCGGCGTGGTCGATTCTAGAGGCCTCAACAAGGACGAAGAAACCCTTCTCTGTCCTTTTTGTGGCCTTGTAGAGGTCATTAAGGCCCTTGATGGCCATTTCGGTCAGAGAGGGTTCCTTCGTTGGGTCACGGTCGATTTCGTAGGACATGTGGTCTGGGATTTATGTTAACCATAATCCAATTCTAATTATAGTGGAGGAATAGTACTTACCCTGGGTGAAGAGGCCTAGATATGGGAGTTTGAGATCCTTGTCAAAGGTAGCCCTGTCGTCAAAGACAGTGTATCCGCGCTGTTTCGCAAGCTCCAAAACATTGATATCATCGTCACGGCAAGACGAGGTAGTGTTCTGGGGAGTGAAGAAACACTTTCCACCACCCATTAAAATATCAACAGTTGAACCGAAGGGGTGGGTCACGCCAACTTCTTGTAGAGCAATGCTGGACTCAATATCACGGTCATAGATATGTGCAACATAAGAAGCAGGAGTAGCCTATTAGGGGAAACCGGATTAAAACTCTGTATAAGGATAAAGCCCCTTGGACTAGCTGAGAAAAGCAAATAACATACGTGAGTTATTCTACTTGTAACAATGAGACCAGTCTTAAAACCCTCAGCTTTCGCAGCTTCCAGAACAGTCCCGCAAGGCTCAGCATCATCATCGACACCAATGGCTCCATTGTAGACTTTGATACCGCATGAGTATGCAGTCGCAGCAGACGCGGAATCAGTAACGTAAGAGTCGCTGGAGCGGGTGCGGACTTGGCCGATCATCATCTCATCGATGGGGAGTGAGACGGTTTGGTTGTTACTCCAATGGACCCAGTCACGAGCCATGGTCTCCGACGCAGGACCGAAGCCGTCACTGGCAATAAGCTTAGCATAGATTCTTGATGTGTCCTTTGGAGCGCAATTGAGCTTCGGCAGATAGCAAAGACTTACGGAATAACCTAAAAATTCGTGTAATTAGCTTCTATAGCAGTACTAAGAGGCGCACAAGAATAAATAACTCACCATAATGAAGTTCCTAGGCTTCTTTCCAGAGTGGTCCCTCCCCGCCTCAGCAAGGGCGGCGAATCCACTCAGGGCAATCAGAAACAGGCTGTTGACGTTCATTGTTTTGTATAAGTACTCAATTGACCTAAAGCTTCCCTTTACAAACGAATGAAGAGGATCTACAATCGATAGATGAGGACTGCGTGAAGATTCAATCCAAGGGAGGGCGAGCACGGGAGTTTATAAATGTGCACCCGCGAGGGCTTAACCGAAGGTTACATTCGTATATGATGATACTATCGCTGTAAATATTAGCCAAGGCGACAATAGCCCCAGGAACAAACAACCTCTTGCATGCATTTTTTTTCCTGTCGGACGGGCTTAGCATGGGCGTGGTCCCAGGTTAGTAGCCGTAGACACAGGAAACCGCAGCCAGATGATTCTCCGAGCCCCATAGATTGCTGCACGTGGATTTTGAAGGTTGATTTGTGGCAATCTCCGACTATACAGCAAGCAAGCAAAAGAAAAAAAAAAAGGTACATCTACCGCCTCCAGTATGAGGTCGCGATAGAGTAAGTCCAGGGGAGCAGCGTGCCTCCGTAGTCGCCGCCGATTGGTTGTTGTTTGTTGCCAAGATTGCGACCTTCCATCTCTGGCTGGTGTAACTGGTTTCTCTACAGATACATCCCCGAGAATGATATAGTGTGACATGAAATGTACGTACTCTATCGGTAAAGCCGTTATTGTACTGTCTTATCGATAGATATTGAACCCACACGTGCGTTCATGGGCTGTTTCTTATGTGCCCTGTGGCCTTGGCTTAGCTGAAGCTGCGGTTCTATACGGAAGGTGGAGATCGTTAGAGTCGAGGAAGAAGGCTAACATTATCAAGTGGGCGAGGAACGTGGGCTTCTAATGACTCTAGGGTGTACCTAATAGTAATGACAATCGTAATAAATATCCCAGCTGCTTGTTTGGCTTTACTAGGATAGAGTTGTACCTGGTGGAGGAAGGTCCAGGGTGAGGTCAAGGTCGTAAAGGTTTGGATCAGATTGCTCTAAGGAGGGCTCTGTGGTAGTTGTAGAGGTGAGAGGGGAGAAAGTTGTAGGCTTCTCGGAGGCTTATAATGTACTGCTATCGCTGAGCACCTTGGTAGACTCTAACTCCTAGAATAGCTTAACCTGACGCGGAATTGAGATCATCTGGAAAAATAGGTTAGATTGGCTGAACTTTCTTCTTTTTCTCTGAAGCAAAAGCAATGGGTTATGCGATGTACGGGATATACCGAGAGGTTTCGAGATCCCAGTACCGAGCTGCCATACCCATGAGGAATACAAAGATTGGATATAAATATTTCAGCTAAAGAATCCCGTAAAATTTAGGAGTGGGGCTTCGACCCTTGACCATGAGAATTACTGGTACCGAAGTAGGTTAATGGCTTTCGGATATCGCAAAAACTACACTTTAAGTACCTAAAGACCTATGCACCCCGCTATAAGAACTCTTCTGTAAGAAGAGCCTTGTTGTAAACTTCCCCCAGGCTCACTTTGAATTCCTACACTAAAATTATAGTTGCTATAAGTGATTTATTCAGAAACTTGCTATAAGAGACTAAATCGGGCGAACCCTTGGCATTTATTCTAAAGAGGTGCAGCTCTACAGGAGAGAAAAAACAAACTTTAGCAGCCACTAATGTCCTCACAGTATATCTTATTGGCTATAGGCTCATAAAGGGAGTGGAAACCAGGTTTGTGGGTTCTGTCCCGATCCAGTCCCAGGTCCCACTAAAATTCTAATCAATGCACCTAGCCCAAACCAGATATATGATCTCAGATGAGGGGCTTCACATGTGCTGACTTCTAGGGGGAATCTCTCGGTAGTATAATCCTCTAGAATATACCACGCGCGCAAAATCTGTCAAGTTATACCGGAAGATCCTCTAGAATGGTCATCGAGTTATTTTACATAAGCCTAGAGATCTTTATACCTTAGTAAGCTATTAGAAATGAAATTCTAAATAGTCCTTGGGATATATCTATAGTTGGGTAGCCATGGATTAATGCTGTAAATCCCATGTATTCTATGCGGGATTAAACGGCAGCTACTGTCAAAACCATGTTCCTATACTACATATTATCACTAGTGTTGTGACTATAGAACTACAATTACTTTTTTATCCTAGCGCATTGAAACGGCATTACTACATGTATGTATAGCTATAGTTGTTAACTTTCACAAATCTTTTCTTGATGTGAGTGGGATATATCAGTATATTTAACCACCCGTCCCGGTTATTTTTCACAGTAGCAATCTACCCAAGTAATCTGTTTATTTCTGCTGTGTATGGCTTATATCAACTTGTTATTTTGAAGGTTCTTAGTAGGCTTGTAAAGACCTATATTGTGTTGTGCCCCAACTATGGGTGATCACGTGCACACAGACAGCTACCCAGTATAATTAACTAGGCAAGTATTTTGAGTACATCGGTAGGGGAAAAAAAAAGGCCTGAATAGTACTTTTCCAGCCCCAATTAATTACTATATATAATTACCTAGGCATACTGTATTTCTCTACGTATGGCGCAACAAACTCGGCCGCGTAGCGACTGCGGCTCTGGGCGTGTCGCGCCTCGGCCATGATCCGAGTTTCACCCATGCCTCTTAGAGGTAGTTACAAAACATTGTCTGCCAGTCTGCCTCCCCATCATACCAAACATTCTCGCCTCCACCCTCCATGCGTGCTTCACGAGGACTCCGGGGTACTAAAATGCCTACCTATTCCCCACCTCCGCCGTTGCTTCGGCACTACGACTGAAGACTACCACCGAAGAATTTCCATTCCACCTCGTGAGTGGCCGTGTTACTAGCGCTCACCTAGCCGAACGCATAATGAGAACGGGCTGGTGTGCGCGCTGTTATAGAAGTCGTGCCGAAGGGGATAAGTGCTAGAAATTACTACATAGGTGGATCAGTGAAGGATTTAGAGGAGTGGGGCTCATATCTGGTGGGGGTTGGTGTGTGCTACTGGGAATTGTTGGTTTATGATATCACGACACATCTGACATTGCGGTCTGTCGCTCACCCTTTTAGACTCTGCCTTTACTGGCACGGTAGCTCTCATAGATACCTGCTAAGCAGACCTTATTTGCAGCTTTGTAGAGCCAGTATTGTGATCATTAGGGAAAACAAACATGTTTGGATAGGTGGCTCGTTCGATATAATTCCTAACGGTTAGACAGCTCAGGGCGGCTAGACTCAGTCCGCTTATATTACCCACTCTGTTTCTCACTGCTAATCCTAATTTAACCCATCTAAGTACTACATGGCCCCTTGGTCTTCCCTGCGAACCTTGCAGCATTATGCGAAAGCCGATCGTGGAGTCTATTTCAAGTGTTGGCTTGATCCCGGTAGCGCCTAGATCCATGGGCTCGGCGGAAGCCTTAGAAAAAAGTGCTTGGGCTCGGTGCGATCCCGAATGATAAGGTACCTTAGTGTTTAGGGTCGAATGATGTAATGGTTGGAGGCTTTATATTTAATAGAGTTGGTTTTTATAGCCCGATTACTACTCATCCGGTACAGGCGGAGTTAGCAGAACTTATTAAAGAGGAATCATAATAGTAATCGACAGGCTCCAATCCACGGGCGCAGCAATCGTTAACATCAATATCATCAGTCCTTGGAAATCTCACGGTTATCTAAGCCTGACTTAAATATTGCCTCATGATATACTCCCCTACCCTTACTAACTTACCGTAGTTCTAATTAATTGGTGTCCAGGGGCAGCTATAACTATGATAGAGATGCGGATTTTGTAGGGTTTTTGCTAGGGGAGTACCGATTCTGTTCCCAGAGACTGCTAGATAGAAGCATGTATATTTTTGATAGATTTTGTACACACTAATTTTATAGTAGTTAGATCCGTCTATTAGGAGTTCTTGCCTATATAGCGCTATAAGAGCCTATTGAGTGGTCTTCCATGAGAGACTATTGTGAAGGAGCCTACTAGACTTATTTTATAGAACCCTCTACAGAACTAGGGTAATATATGTTCTGGCCCGTTGGGGGGACGTGCCTATCGGGGGGAATTTTTCTAGCTATTATTCCTATTCTTTTGAGTGTACCTGTATTAATTGAGCTATACCTTGTTGGCTCGCCGATAGATGCCCCTCCAATGGGTGGGGCGCCTACCAGAACATATATGTAGTAAAGAGGAATTGATAAAGGGCTACTGATTATCTCATAAATTAGGATATAAGTGACTAAAGTACTAAGACCCAGAACAACCCCACATATAATACAGGTTTGCCCTATATATATTCTGTGGTAATTTTAGAACTTAAGGAATTATGGAAATTAGCACATAAACTATCTAATGTGAAAAACCCATAAAAATCCATCTTCATAAAACCTGTATATCTAGAAACATGATCCTCCAGAGCCCACAAGTCTAATCATTTCCCGCTGACTATACTTCATCTTCACAAAATCTGTATATCTAGAAACATAATCCTCTAGAGCCCACAAGTCTAATCATTTCCTGTTGACTATCAAATTTTCAATAACAACATTCCTACAGCTCCCACCAGTCTTTTTCGCCGTTTCTACCAAGACTTTACAAATCCATCCCTTCAGCCTAGCAACACGAAGTTCCTCATTGACATCCTCTGTGAACCTTGAGTCAGTACCAAAGTCGTCGCAACCATCGCCAGGTTCCCCAAGTCCCTTGCCGCTACTCTTGTCCTCTTCGCTCTTGCTACCATCCGGATCCTCTCGGAGGAGTGAGCTATCCGCATCGGGGTGCGTCACCAGTTTTAACCCTTTGATTTGTCCGTCGGCTACCTCTATCGATGGTATCTTATCGTTTAACTCGCTCTCGTCGCCGGTATACCACACAAGCCCATGGATTTCGATGAGCTCAAGGCTTTTCAGCTCTGCCGTCAGGTCCATGAACCAAATCTTTGGCTGACCAAAAACGAACAAGTTCTCCACCCTTAGAGTTTTCAAGTTTATATAACTCCTAAAATCAAGCTGCCTCATGCCTCGCTGAGTTGAAGTATACGCTAGTCCTTCTATGGCCTCTAGATCACATCCTAGCTGTATGCTGGAAAGACCAATATCAAGGTGACGCAATTTATGCTCTCTACAAAGTTTTGAGATTTTGGAGTCAAGGTCCCCCATTAGCAGTATGTTGGGGCTGCCACGTCCAGGAACGGGTATCGCCCGGAGGGTATGCATGTTTGTGCAGAGTGGGATAAAGGTCTCGAGAAAGTCACACCAACCCGTAACTGCCCCGTGTACATTGTCAGGGAAAAGCTCTGACGCTGTAACGGTCAATTCAGCTACCCGTGGCGCAAAACTCATTATAGTGTCTAGGTAGTGGCTTTGGTTAGGCAGGTAGAAGGAGTCGATCGATAATTTGAGAGGAATATCGTGGGCGATCTTATCCATCTTATCTAGGAAGTCTTCAAGAGCTAGGGCCTCAACCGGCTTGAGGAAGTATATCGACTCCAACATGATCTCGCCAGTCCATGTAGGAATGTTGCTACGTAGCCATGGGTAGAGCGTTTTGATTTGTTCGGCCTCCAACGTAGACATTTCGAAAGCGCTCAGGTGCAGGTACTTATAGGGGAACTTCCATTTTCCGTGTCGCTCGGAGGCCCTGCAAGTTTCATATAGAAAAGTTGCTCTTTCGGCCCATAAATCTCTGTCATGACGGGTCGGTGGTAGATAGTTGATATTAAAGATTCTAAGCGATGGGAATTTTGAGCGGTCACCGAGTGGTTGGATGAAAGTGTCGATATGCCTCATTGCAGGTTGTCGGCAGAGACTCAGCATGGTAAGGGTAGGCCCTACGTAGAGAGAAATTGCTGGAAAGATTTTCTCGGAATCTTTGTCCAACACTTGGGGGTCTTTGATACCGATACATAACCCCTCTAACTTGGGTAAATGACTCAGGACCTTCACGGAAGCCTCCATGGAACTCCAATAGAATGAGGTTTGGGTTATATTTTTCATTGTGGTCTCGCCAAACTCGGTAATCAGGCGGTCGGCACGTTGCTCATCGCTATCGAGTTGTACGCCATTATCATCATTTGGTTCTTGGGCGGATCCTTGGGTGGATCCTGATGGTAGTTGTGGGAAAGAGAAATTGTGGTAGCTTTGGTAGTAAGCAAGCCAGCTGAGGTTGATACTCTCGAGACCCGGGAGGCGGCGGAGAAACTCATGGCCAAATTGCCAGGTGCGCGAATCGATACCGGGGAAGTTGAGATTTTTAACAAGATCAGCCCTTCTGCCTGTGGGCTGGTGTAGGGATGAAAACAAATTGATTAGCCAACATAAGACCTGAGTAGAGAAAATATTGTGAAATATAGCCCTTTTTGGAGATTGGTGGCTTTATGGGGATCAACTAAATATGAAGGGAGGACACAAATGATTATATTTCTGGATACCCATAGACTACCTAAACAGGATCACACCTCTTGTCCTGTGAGGGCACAAGGACTATCGTGGAGAATAGACCCTCCAAGAGAACTTTCCCGTTTAGGCTAGGCCATAAATATACAACTGAATATACCAGATTGTGCAGGGCTGTCTTACCAATGTAGTGAGGAAGTCGTAGAATTCCTTATCCACTTCCTTGTTATTTTCCTGGTTGAGAAATACATTCCTAGCGTAATCCTCTGGGAGTTTATCCTTTATCGCTATAAGTGCTCTCATAGTAGACCGCTTGTACAGAATCGGAGTAACAATTTCGTCGAGCGCGCGACAACAGACAGCAACATTCTTCAAGTCTGTGCCGGGTAGATTGTTTATGATCTCACACACAATCTCTATCGGGACTCTTTCGAGAAACTGCCAAGAGCCAGTATTTGTCAGAGAGAATACTACTTTCTAAGAAAGGTCTTAATAAGAAGAACCCACGTGTCCAGATGTTTTTATCTCGGGCTGTTTGTAAGGGCCATCGTAGCAACAAGAACTAAGGTCCTCGTAGGATTCTATCGGGTCTACAGGCGGCATAGATAACTGAATAACTGGGGTTGAATGAGGGTCTTTAGCTATGGTGACTGGAAAGTGGATCCCAAGTGAGAATAGTTGATAAGAATGAGGAGTTGGAAGGCGGGGGGCCTGGGGTTATGATACCTAAGCCTAGATGCGCCTAGACTAGGCGATTTATGGTCTAGTGTATTGCCAGCTCCTTGCGCTGCTTTATACAAGTCACAAATTGTTGCCAGTCTAGTGAATTTCTATGGTTTTGATAGGGGGTTCTTTGTGGCTAGTCGTAGTTTCAATTCGTTCTGTCTTAGACAGAATCGGAAAACAGGATTAAACTCTATGAGCTCATGGCAGGCCGCGAAATAGGCTCCTAGATAGACATAATCCATATCACAGAAAATTAGAGCATAAGAACAATCTATTGTAAGGAGAGAATGTGAGGCTGGCAAAGCATATGGATGCATTAGGAGCGAAGGAGGCTAGGAAGTTTTGTTAAGAGTAGAGCTTGTAATTTCATAGCCGTAGGTCACGTGCTTGTAATACAGAGCTAGCTAGAATTCTCCCGCAGGGCTACATTTACATATAGGTACTACTTTCCATACAGACACATTATTCGTAATCTAATTCCAATCTAAAGGGAAATCAATACTCCGGGCTCTACTACCAGAATTATATTCAGAATCATTTCAAGAATCGAAATGTTTATACCAGTACCGAGGATTAACAAAAAAACACGTGAAGAGCATACTAATATACTTGTGGCTATATTTCCGACAAAAGGGTCCCACTATTGGAACGTGTTAACCGGTGCACGCATGCCGGTAAACATGCACCAAGAACCCGGGGCCTTGAGTTTGCCCTAGGGGGAAGTTGCCGCTTATCTACCATCGACCAAACGCTATCAAAAAGCACAAAACCGATCTATTAAGCGGTGGATGTCTGCACACGCCTCAAAAAACACAATAATACATGTATACCTGCGGCAAAGCGCTAGAGTGCATATAGAATGAATGGCGTTATCTTTGACGAGAAGCCCACCCCCCTCGTAACTACATGCATGCATATCCACCTCAGGAATGACTTGCATTAAACGCGTCGGCTAATTTGCTTTTCTTGCGAGCAGCCATGCATACCCCCCTCTCTCTTCCTCTCTCAAAAGAGCCCCAGGCAGCGGCTAATTGCTGATTCCTAACACGCGTGTATGAGTGATATTTTGTGATGCTTATCCTCTATGCCTACATGTCCTCATAGCTAGGTTATGAGAGAAGCCTACTGAAAGAAATATATGAGAGAGTTGGCTAAGGTTTATTCTGTCGGGATTATTGGCAGCAAGCACAGTACTGTTCTCCCCTGGTCTAACTATTATGTAGAGCCTTGCCGAAGCAAATTGTTCCAAAAATACTAAAAAGAAGGCGCTATAACGCTAATAAAAGGCAACAATATCCTAGACCTAGGTTATGTCTAAGGCTTTTTATGGAGTTTTATTGTTTAGCACAAAACTACCTTAATCCTTCCCCATAGTGATCATGCTACCCAGCTAACCCAGCCCATACAAAACGAAATGTATCTTCCTAGACTCTCTCTTCATGTGCCACTGAGAGCGCCTATCGATATACTAGTTGACTAAGTGAAATTGGTACCGCCTACCAGGCGTTTGGGAAGATTTGGATCTAGAAGAATGGAACTCTATATAAATTGTGGGCCGAACAGTAAGGTTATCCGGTGGACGGACAAGGCCCCATGATGCCTCATTTTTTTCTAGAAATAAACGATTAAAAGCTCCGAGCCCAGAAGAAGGCTGGAAAGTAGCTAGCTGCTGTGCATGCGCCTGCGCCAGTGTTATCTCGTGGCCATGTTACGTATTTAGTATGTTTCTTAATGGCGTCATTCTTAATATTTGCCGCCCGAGCACATTGCGCATAGCATGGCCCAGTCCATTTAAATTTATGATTTATGAATTCACGGGCCATTGTTCAATCCCTCTGCCAGCATCAACTGTGTCATAGTGATCTTGGTTCTTCAAATATAGTATTAAGCTATTATATAAACTCTAGACATATACAAAAAAAATTATAAACGAGGCTAGAAGATAAAAAGGAGAGGGAGAGAGAGACAGAATCCTGGAGTAAAAATATTCTCGTATTTTTTTTTCTTTCTGGGTTCCCCCTTTTTGACAGGCGGCACAGGCGCTGCGCAATTGGCCATTGTTACACCAGCGGATCAATGGAGTTCTTCTGCTTGTCATTGGTGGAGCTTAGCCGACAGCACCGCCAATGATCCCTATACCGTCCTGAAAATCCCGCCATACAACATCACCCCTCACAGGTGCTCGATCAACCTATCTCATTTTGGTCAAGGAGCGTAGTCCCCTTTGTGTATCTCCTGGTAAAACAATACACCTGACCTCTCCCCCCCGAGCAGAATCTTTAAAAAGATGTCAAAGCTCTCGGACCATGGCCTAGCTAGGCTACATTGCATTAGATGATTAACCACTGGAATTCGTCTACCGAGTAATGGGGACAGAATTCACTGCTTCGATAAAAGATGACTATCTATACTTTATGCGCATCCGCGGCGGGTGAGAAGAACTTGGAAATACAAGTTACAGAAGCACGCGTTGGGCCGCAGAAATAGGTGAAACAGCTATCAGTAAAAGCCAAGCCCATTTTTACTGCACAGAGTAGCATACCTATAGTCGGTCATCAACCGTTTCTTTCTCATAGAGGGGTCATTTTCACTCACCTAGATCCCGGCTTGTAATATTGGGATATCTGCCCGCAATTGCTCTTTATATGATCTCATCCTTAAACCCGTGGTAGACCGAGAGTGAGAATTGCCTATTCTTACTGTAAATATAGTTAGGACTAGTTGAAGCTGTCACTTACTGTGATTCATAGCCTCCCATGATTGTATTGAAGCGGTATCACAAAGTACTACGACTGCAAGTCTAATTATATGAGAATGAGATTTGAGCTATGGCAGTGGAACCTACGTATTGAGGCAAGCGCATATGTATACACCCTTGTCTTTTGCTGTATGTGTTTCGTGATAGCTCACTTGGGCGTTCTTTCCAAGAGCGGGGATGCAAGCGCAGGCGCGGTAAGACGCCCGCCATTTAACGCTTACCATAGTGCTGGATCTAAATCAGTAATTGGCAATAGAGCCCACCCCCACAAAGATTCTGTACATGTAGAGCAAGGCCGATTCACACGCGACCCCCCATTGTCCCTAAGTTTTCTTCTTTCCTTTTTCTTTCCTTTCTTTCCGTTATACATCACATAGGAATATACACAAGGCGGCAAACAGCCTCTCTATCGGTGATAATCAGCCGCGATACGTATTATAACTACTACGATTAGGGATAAGTGCGCTGTGGAGCGACTTTTTACAAGCGGCGGAAGCATCCGGTGAGCGCAAACTGTGATATTATACGCGCCACATACGTTACCTAGGCTGTGTTAAACGACATTCCAACAGGGTTGCATAATATATACCCATCTGGCCAAAGAGACAAAATTCGTATGCATATTGGTGGAATTCTACCAGTAAATAGCTTACTGACACCTAAATCTAGGGCGTATGTGGCGGTAAACAACAATCTGTTCTTTTTTTCTTTTCAGCGGAAGGCGCAAGAGGTATAGCTACCTACCTTAAGCTCCACGAGCTAGACCCTTATATATTACCTAGAGCTCGTCCTTTCAGAATAGAGTTTTCCCTTAAAGATCAACATAACGAGAAACGCACACGGAGCAGTGTCACTAATATAGCAACCCCTCGTGAGCACCCAATAGCTGACTCTCTTTTGTAAACCACATAAGTTGATTCGAGCAATGGTCTCTAGATCTCTCTATTCACCTAACCACCTTTCTTAGGCGCTCTAGATTAGTGATTAGATCCGCTTAGAGGTCTCTGCTTCATAACAAAGATATTAATCTCAGCTTACTTATACTCGTATTCGTATTATATCATGATTAGTACACTTTATACCATATGGTTAGTTGATTTCCCACAAGACTATGAGAAAGAAAAGGAGTATATTAACCTACTGGTTATTTATTTAAACTCTAGGGATCGTTAGACAGGATCGATAACTCATAATCTCTTCGTTCAGAACCTTTACCTTGAGATGTTAATTACAGCAACCTAATGCCAGAAATCTCGATCGATTAAGATAGCAAAGACCTTATATATACGTATGCCATATAGCTAGAACTAGTGGAAGTATCATACTAGTACTCATCATAATAGAGGAGCTGACTTTATATACGACATCATTTAGGCTCTAGAGGTTTATTAATCTTAAGCCTAACTAGATCAATAAGTTCTTCGTCATAGATAGCTTATATAAGTGCCAGCCCCCTCAGAGGTCAAGGAGTCACAATATTATGCACGAAATCATCATCAACCCACTCCTTAGGAAGCTACCATAGCCAATCGTGTCCAATAACACCACTCTCGCACCGGGTCAAAAACTAGCATACTTACATCTAGTTTTTAATAGCTCTCGGCGTATATACCTAATTAGTAAATCTACCACAAGGCTCCTCCATACCTCCTGATAGAAGTGATGGGGGATATGTGGCTATGGTTTAATTTTCTTTGGAAATTGAAAGGGTTTATGGGCTAATGCATTAGGTTTGTTGAGTCATTATTTCTGATAACCAATAGTTTTCATCCCATTACAAAAGTCAAATGGCCTAAAGAATGCCCAAATCCGAAGGCTTTTACATATCAGATACATCTAGATCGCCGGTCACCTCTCGAGTCATAGACCCGGAGAAGAACTAAATATTGTCACTGATGACATTTCCTAGTTTGGCAGTTTTCTTTTTTCGAAGTTTAGACCATGATACCAAGGCTGACTTTGGGGAGGGGGAGGTTCGATTCGACACCATTCTTGATATAAAGACTTGGCTAACTAATGAAGCATAATGTCTAGTTTGGGGGCGATCCAAACAGGGTTCTAGAAACCGAGGGGCCCCCGGTAGTATGAGCTTAATGCAAGCGGACTTTTCACCTCAAGTCCTCGTAGCTTGGTTAATTATTCGGCTATTTGCGCTTACCATACCCCCCTAACGCTAGTATCAAATAGTACCAATAATCCGAATGTTTTATAGGCCTAGGTCAACAACCGGTAATAGTACGAAGATGAGGCCTTAATAGCCGATTTCATTCCTTAGGATTACACTAATCACCGGAGCCATTAATCTTGTGGAGTATTGGTTATAGGAGTATGGTCTTATGGTGCAAGGGTACGTTTCTAGAGGGTGGTTGAAGGAGATCTACCCCGGTGGTGCTCACAGCTATGGCATCTAGAAACGTGAGAGTGGCTCAACCTCTGACATGCTTCTAGACGAAACCGGTTCAACGGCATTCCAGATCATTGCTTTGGTGTGCGCTCAAGCCAGAACTCTGCTTGCCTGTTCTCAAGTTCACAAACGTAGAGAGAGAAAAAAAACGCGGTAGGAGAGGGTAAAACACCCGATGTCAGCAGCGAGCACGTTCCACACCGGAGAAGAAGAAATCTTCAGGATCTACCGAGATGCCATGCAGTGAGACAAGCAAAACCCGGAAACCACGAATCTTAAAAAAGCAAGAGGAGCCACATATTTGCCTCTTGGAGAAAGAGTGGCGCAACAGCAAAAAAAAAGACTTGGATCTTGTGTGACGTCGCCTTGCGCAATTTTGCTCTCGGTTGATCTTGCGGACCCTGAGCTTGTTTTAGATCGGGGTTGTCTTTCGCTTATCTCACCATCTCGAACTCTGTCCAGCCTTATCCGGAAGTAATCCCCCCCAAGCCACACTGTGGGACGAATGGGCTTTGACTCTTATATGGTCGAGGCCCCGCGATGTTATAAATCTCAGAGTAATTGTAATCATGATAATCCTCCTTCACCGGCATGAGGCTCTACAGTTAACCCCACTCCCCCCCCACCCCAGGTGCACCAAAATATTTAGGGCTGTTCAGGGCAAAAAGAAATCGGTCCTTCGCCAATCTCCGAGGTCCAGATCGTATGCCGGATTCTCTTGTTAGTAATAGCAGATGAGAGTGTCACATGGCATTTCTTGAAAAGTCCCAAAGTCTAGGGGAAAGAGGATTTCTTGCGGATTAAACCGGCTTTATATTTATTCTTGCTATAGCCATGATATAGTCATCGCTGACACAGCACTAATAATAGCCTATCAACCCTTACTATCTTATCAGATCCTAACTATTTTGGGCGTTACCTTGACAGATGGAGCCTCAACGGTTTTCTCTCGGGGTACTGTTCCAGAGGTTACACAATTGGCATCTCAGGTACCAAGATCTAGTTTATTTTCAAAGTCTTAAACCTTCCCCTGCGTCTAAACTCCTTCCTACAATTTCGCTAATATAACCTTCCTGTGCCACAGCGTGGATGCCTACCAGCCTCCCCACTCTCTTCCATATTTGGGAGGTGGTTGAGCATCCTAAACTAGATCATACACAACCAAAACCATCCTAATTCTTATCAAGTGACCTGAAAATATCTACTGGAATGTTCGCGGAAGGTGAGTAAGGCACTACCAGCTTATATTATCTCTAATTTCCAGGCAACAATGGTGAATGACTGGACACTCAGCTTTAGACCATTAGATGGACAGGTAAAGACGTTTATTGATGTCATAGATCTCAGCTGGCACTTAAGGCCTATCGATCTTTAAAACGTTTCGGTCACAGTTCTGTGTCATAAGTCTCAGCTAGTAACAGTAGCTACATCTGTTTGCACGAATTCTCTAATGTCATTGAGAACCAGCCGTTCAGTTGATCGGGTCACTAGGTATCGATACCTTCATTTCATTTTTCGTTTAGGCAGAGAGAGAAACAGGACCTGCGTGTATTTATCCTGGATCTTGGAGGCTCAGTCAACCCCATGACTTACCCCCCTACACCCACGCGACTTAACAGATAAATTCAATTTTAGGCTTCAACTAAACAAACGGCTGTAAGGGGCAGTCCTTTTATATGATTGGCTTCTATTGACTGAGTTACTAGGCTCGGTGGCGATAGCTTACGGCTGACATACCATGCATCCACTCGATTCAAAGTGCGTACACGCAGATTGGACCCTATACATCGAAGAGATCCCCCTACCCCCGCTAGGTGCCTCAAGATAGGAAGACGTCAAGAACTATTGTTCTTCCGTTCACTTTCCTCGAAACTTGTGTCCGACTCAAGTCTTTTAAGTCGTGCGGGACGCAAGAGTCCATCTAGCGGGGTAGTCCCTGGGAGCGGTTATTTTTGGCGATCGTCTGAGGGCGCGTAAGTGAGGGCGGCTGTGCGCCACACAAAGCACAGGACCCTCAGTACATTCTTGAACAAAAAAAAAAAAAAGCCATTATGCTAGAAAACAGAAAACGATTCTATACAGTGTGGCTTTAGAACGGCTCTTGGTTTATTTACTGCTTTACTACTGATATCCAAGGCTAACTGGAACATCCGGACATTCCAATTTGCGTGAGTTGTATACTACCCGAAACAATCAACCACCGAGACTACGTTCGACCCCGCCACAAAAAGTCGTCTAATTCTAGAGCTTATTGTTAAGGACCCAACGCATGAACCTCCTTTACTAGTTGGCCCCCTCCGGTATCACCTTGGCTTCCACGCTCCCACATTTCTACCACCACCTCCACCCCCACCTCCACTTTTCTCGTTACCCAAAAGAGAAAACGAGGCGCACCCTAGGTACCAGAGGGGTAACTCTAGTAGTACCTTTGGCCCATGGCTAGATAGCGATCACCTTGGAGGTCGGTGAAATTAGGAGGAAATCAGGAGGAGGCTTGGCAAAAATTATCACAGCCTACCGTGGCGGGGGGGGAGGAGGTCAGATTTCAAGGGCCTTCAACTTTAAGCTAAACTATATTGACGATATGTGGAGAGTCCTAATTGCCCATTCAGTAGCTGACCTCTTTTAGATATACCACAATACCTTACAGTTTGGTAAGCTGGTAGCGCAATTCAATCCCTGGGGTAAATCTCCGGCTACTCTAGCATATCTATATGAATTGCTTCTTAAACTTACCTCCCGGTCATGACCACCTGAGTTAGCCTCGCACTTGGGGTCAAATCTCAGGATTATTGCCTTATACCCTCGGAGCAAAGCTATAATGGAACATGGACTGCAAAGCCTGGGGTGCGGCGGAGCCCCCATAGAAGCATTCTGTGAGCTTCTGATAGAAAGAAAAAGAAAAAAGAAAAAAGAAAGTGGGACACAAAACGACAGGCAAGGCGTAGCAATCTCCCTATTGGGAGCTTCTACCTCACGGGTCTCGCAAAAGCAACACTTCCTAGTCGGTGATCTACCGTACCATGATGTCGGTACATTAGCTATGGCTGTTAATTCTAAGAGCCTAGGCTTCAAATGGATTTTTTTTGACAGTGACCGTTTCCGCGCTTAAAGCCATCAGCTCTCGCTGTCTCCTAGCAATATCATACTCACAGCATCCAGTATTTAAACAGACGCCGTTTCCGCCAACTCCGCGCTTCTCTCTATCACAGAATCAACAATCCCTTCGACATCACTGCTACTGCTACTGCTACTGCTACTGCTACTATCACTACCACCTCAGACTACCACTATTACTACCACCTCAGACTTCTCATATTTGCTCTCAACATCTACATCTTTCATCATGTGTCACTTTAAAGTTATCAAGTATACCGGCTGCGGTTGTGAGCTCAAGTTTGTCATATCTTGCTGCTCTCAAGGTGACGGCACTGGCAATTGCAGCGGTGTTTCTGCATACGAGAGAACCATCAGAGCCGGTATCTGCGGGCGGTCCAATTGCAGCTACTACGAGACCCAACGCACCAACGGGAGATGGAGCTTCGAGAACTCCGGCACAACAACCACAGACTACCCAATGTATTCCAATATCAACAGCCTACACCCAAAGGCCCCTGCTTCATCCCCAAGACCGGTCCCCGATTTCCCAGCACCCAATTCACCAAACCCACATCTATACGATACCAGGGATTGCTGCAACTCTTACCCATTGAACCCATACTCCATTACCAAGGACTATGCCGATTGCGATATTCAACCAGAGTTTGAGTGATTTCAATCGACTCCTCCCCCCTTACAGATGACCTAGTCTGGGCAATCGGCTGAGCTACACCGGATTCCCATGGCTTTTTATCTATCATGACTCATGGTCAGATGATTGCTCTACTTTTGCTTTCTCTTGGTTTCTTTTAGTTTCTTTTACTTCGGTTTTAACCTGGTGTTATCATTTCTCGATGTATTACTACCTAGTATAATTTGGCGTTTTCTTTGTTTTTGTTTTTTGTTTTTTTAGACGGATAGATGGGTGGTTAGATGGTTAGACGGTTAGACAGGTGGACGATGGACGGTATACGATAGACAGCTAGATGGATAGGTTTTTTGTTTTCGGGGGAGTACTTGGTCTTGGCGGTTACTTTGTAACGGTTTTTTTTTTTATGCTATTATTTCGTTCTCTTACGCAGACTGGTTTTTTAGTTTAGATTTCAATTTGAATTTGAATTTTATTTTATTCTTAAACTCTTACTCACCTTCTATGACCCCCCAAGACCATAAGAACACTAGCCAGACGTCGTTAAAACTAGCGTGATAGAAAAATCATATACACGGGCTGCAATTGGTCACTCGTCATAGCTCCTAGTATTAGAGTTCGCCGCGCAAGGCGGAAAGCATGCCTGAAGCTATGGCTGAAAAACAGGTGATAGGATCTGGAAGCATTATTCTGGCGCTAGTGCGGTAGAGTCCCCCCAGCTCTTACAGCAGGCAGGCAGGCAGGCAACAGAAACGAGAACTGCGGCATTGTGGCGCGTTGGAGCAATGTGACGCTGGCGCTTGATTTAGATACGCGAAATTAGGGCTGTGTTGCCGATTCTTTGCCGATGCCGCGATGTAGGTTACAGTTAGCCGGCGGGTATTCTACAGCACGGCCCGAGCGATGGGTTGAGGCTCTGCGCCTTGGCGTAAATGGCACAGAGAAAAAGGGAGAAAAAAACATCCAACACCGGAGTGGGAGAGTGAAATAATCCTCACAGAACGCCAGAGTACTATGCGCTTGCGCTAAACGGTGGTAAAAAAAACCAACAATACAAGATTCACGCATAATAAACACTACAGCGAGCAAAGGCATGATATGAGGATTTCTCTCTCTCCGGTGTCATGTTATCTGGACTGCTCAAGGCTTTGGGGCTCAACCTCACACCATCACTACCTCCTCATCTTCCTCATCCTCCTCATCCTACTCCCTTCCATTCCTGGTTTTTTTGCCGTCAGGTTCGCCTGAAACTCATTAACCTTAGGCGCGTTCTTGGTTTCCGTTGTTTATTGGTTGGGGGATCTCTTGTGCTTCTAGATCGAAAAGCTTGGCAAGACGTCGAGTGATATCAAAAGCACCGACGCTTGCAGTGGCACGGGGAATACAAACATGCCTTAATATCTTTCGGAGCCGTCAACAGTTTTCGGTGTATGTTTTAACGAAGACAGAAACCGGCACCTCAGCTTCCACTCATGATCATGCAGGTATTGTATAGTTCTTTTTTTTCCCCTCTCTTGTTACTTTGTAAGTTGACCAAGTTGATAAAGTTCTATCCATAAACTAAAATACCAAATAGGTTTCATAGTTAATACCCCTTACATCAGGCAAACATACACTATTCACTAACGGGAGGTTAATGGTGTAATTGTAGAAAGTTCTGGAATTCTCTTGACCAAACGCCCTCCATAGCTCTAATTAATTTGTCTGCCTCAACTCAAGGCAAAAGGGTTTTCAGCTTCCTTAAAACCTGTTGACGTCAAATGACGTGGGGGTTGTAGATATTAGGCGAACGAAAAAGAAATGTTACACAAAATTAAAGAGATGCTCGATCGGTGGATACGCCAATCTTGCATAACAGCCACCCTTAATCAGCCGAGGGGTTGTGATACAAACGCCTTATCCATTGGGGGGGACCCATCAGCTTAGGTATATAACGGTTATGGGTACCTCATCGCTCTCAAATTCCTGGACAGCGACCACATAGGTACATCGGTCGCAATTCCTTGAAAAGGTTTAGAGAACAAAAGATTAAAAAGGAGAGGGGGGGAATACGATCTTTCTGATATGCGTTTAAGACACCAACAAAATACCCATCGTGCGTTTTCCTTAGAGGCGCTTAACCGCATTGAGCGACGAAATTAATGCAAACGATGTACCTCGCCCCCCCCCAACGCGAGCTTATCGAACTACAGTCCCAAGAATGAAATACCAAAGAGCCGCGCTGTGAGTCATCGGCCCTCTAGGAAATTCTACCATTCCGCTAGTAAGGCGTAGGTTACGCTGAAGCTCAGGAGTTTTTTGGTCAGCCGTTACTTCACTTAGTGAGCAAGATACATATTGTGGCTTATTGAGATCGCAAATGACGTCTCCTTATCGATATATTCGTTGCGCGCACTGGCATCCGACCCGGTGGGCTAGTGGGGTAGTGAGAGAAGCGGGGAATAAGCGCAGCCGCAACCTGGAGCTTTTTTGTCAAAGTAATATCGTCAAGTTTAAACGAAACTCCGTGGCCGTGCCACCCACCCGTATGATTGGTTCACCGATTATATAGGCATTGAAGGAGGGGGGATGAGTATCATTTGGCGAGAAGATCGAGAGGTGCTTCGTTACGGCCTGCCGCGCGCCATTGGCGACAGCACGGGCTATCCAAAGTGAAAAAGCCACAGTACCGTTACGGTTATAAAAAGACTACCACGGAGTAGCAGCTATCTCCAGGGAATCCTGATTGGTGCTTAAAGCCGTTTGGCGAAGTTTCGCTTGACCCTATTGCGGCTATAATTCAAAACAGGGCAAATCGCAAGGCAAGTCTTGCACGTATAGAGTAACGCCCCCCCCAATAATTGTAAATACCCGGGTAACCGTCGTTTTGGATACGTACAGAAGCCCCTTGCCCGTGACTCCCATCGTCTCCCAGCTGCGCAAATGCACCTCCAGAAAACTGGAAGTAGGCAAAAATACCTGAGCTCATGGTAGCCTGGGCTAGAGGTAATTTCACTAGTGAGCAAGCTACACCTACCGACTGGTGAGAACGAGTCCTACATGCCCAATTTTGCTTGCCTGCTGCACCCCCCCCCCGTGAGAATACGCAAATGTACGATTAATTACTAAACTAAAAAATATTGTAAGAGTCATTCGAGAAATTGCCCAAATCTTTCCAGGTTACCGTCAGGTCGTAAATTACAGTTTGAGCCTCAAAGGATGATGTGAGATTGTCACCGTTTTTGTGGTACCTACCGGATATTATGGATACATGGCCACGGGATTTCACTGCGTCCCAAGATCTCAATGATGGGCAACAAAACTCCGTTTTTTTTTTTTCTTTCTTGGAACCTGTACCCCGCCCCCCCGGATAATCCAAGCGTTACCTCAAATGGATCGACTTCCGATCAACAGATCTTTTGCATGACGGTGCGGCTGGAGTGGTTCTACTTTAACCTGTCTCCATTCCTAGTCGGCTTTGTTTTTTGCAGGAGTTTTTAAGTCACGGGCCACATGGTGTAGACCAGGACCTCGGGGCCCATCATTCGGGTTAGGTTGGGCTCCAGGCTCCCGGGTTTTGGGAAGTCTACCAATACGTACCGAAAATGAGCAATGACAGCGCCCCAACAAAACAATTATGCCTTTTTTTCCCCCATTCCAATGAGCCCCCCCATCTGTTGGATAAATCGACAAATATAGAGAAAACTAGGAGAAATACCTACATGTAGTTAGGGGAAGAATTGAGGGGGGAAAGTAATCTTGCCTTGTCTTTATCACCTGATTGAGCTGAGGGGGTTACGGGTATTTTGATTCTAGAAACCTTTGAACCTTCTATAGAAACAATTTTAACATCCTGTGCCGTGATTATTAAATAATGTTTATTTTTTTATCAGTAAGATCAACAAGGCTCAAATAGGTGGTTTCACTGAGAAGCACAAAATCTGAGACTAGATAGATTCTCCGAGATCTAAATACAATTAATCCGAGTGTATTTTGTAGGAAAGATTTGCAGTACCAACAGTGCGACATTATCAATTATGAGATGACAACCCTGGCTAGAGACCCAGATTGCCTAACTTACGCACAAGCCACATACTTACATATCCACCACTAGTGCCATGCATGGCCACTGAATAATATTATACTCTCGGTGTTTTCTCCCCTTTCAATTGATGACCTTGGCTTATCGTTTATAGAACTATTCTTATACTCCCCAAAATTACAATACTTAGTACCGAGTTTCTATCTTTTTTTGGGGGGGCTTGGATCTAGCTAAAGATACCTGCGGGTGATTCTATATGGTGGTTATTCCAGGCAAAACTAACGTACGCCAGCTATATAGATATAGTTAATAAACTAGCTTCCTAGGCACGTACCCTATTCATTAAGCCGAGGCAAAAAAACCTTCAAAATAGACGAGAGTAGCAACTTTCAACTGACCAACCAGTAGTTTACCTCGCTCTCATGCAATATGTCTTGATGCGGCACAGAATCTTGAAATCTCGTAGGGCGCATCATAGAGGCTGGTTAAAGAGGCTGGTTATAGAGGCTGCAAGTTTTTTTTTTTTCCCCTTCTAAAACGGTTAAACTGTGGCAAAGGACGGCAGGGTAAATCCACCTTACTTCGGGCACGGTCTGGTCCTCGGGATTCTATCTAAATTTCACGGCGCAGGGTTTCAAATCGTACCGGCTTTAACGGGCTTCGTGAATACGCGCTCCACTGGAACAAGCCGAGTAAGGGGAGAGAAAAAATAAAAAAAAGCCTTGAAGAAAAATAAAATAAAATAAAATAAAAGCCGGTGGGTTACATACCGAAGAGTGAATACTACATATAACAGTCTTGTGCGGTTGATGGAGGAGAACCTCAGAAGTGGCGCGCGCATGGTAGGGATGAGAGGTTTGGATATAAGTCCGTGAGCATTGATCATGATAATGTTGGTTATGGGGGGGCGATGGTTATTGATTTCCTGTATCAGGAATTTATATGCCCCTTGTTCAGATCTCACTAAGATCGGAAATCTAGCATTACTTTAAAAAGCAAATATAGCTATAGTGAACTACATTGTTTTTTTGAGGTTAAAGTCCTGAAACGACGCATTCAAGACCCAGAGATTGTACCATTAAGATTTCAATTAATTGTTCTATTGTGGCTCTAACCTTATATGGAGATTGTCACGTATATAGTGTAGTATTTCAGCTTGCCATTCCGTATGGAATCCCCTAGATAGAATATCCCCCCGTTATAAAAATTAATTTACCATCCTAGACTCATTTCTATCCCTTTATACTCCACACTAAACTTTCCAGACCCTTTGTCTGGTATAGCAAGCCGCGGCTGTAGCTTTAGTAGCGCTTAGTATATGTGCAATGATAGGCAAAACAACATATGCCACGCGCTTCTAAGCTCACCCGGGCCAGGCATTCATTCAGCCCCTCAAATTCAAGTTGATATCGCTAGAGTAAGTCTTGTGTAAGAATGAGAGCTACCATATTGACTGTACATACGCGACAGCACGCTGACTCGGCGCAAATAACCGCCCCCAGTATTATCGCGCTAGTCAAGCTGCTTAACGCCATAATCTCTCCCTTTTGCTCTACTATAGTCAATCACTCCTATTTGTTCCCTCGGAGCCAGGCTATAAGCACTAGTAAATACTTATACTCTGGTCCGTGGCGAATATACTGTATGCCCTTGAGAGGTTAGAAACGTTAGACAGTGGCGTACATGCGTCTTTTGAGACCTAGATAAACTCATGTCTCAGTACTCTTGCACCTGGTAAACTCAAGACACCAACAAGTCAGCGTACTTCCCGTTTCCCCTAGGCCTGTACGCATAATCCACGCCATCCCAATACATACTTTCGCTGACGACTTTAGTCTACAGATATAGCGAAGACTTACCCTTCAATCATCTGATGAATTGTTCACCGGTGAAGCGCTGCAGAGTTCTTACACTATCGTCGTGCATATTTGCTTTTGGTGGGTCTTTGCGATATGGGGTTGCACAGAAGTAATACGTAATAGTAATCGAGTGACATATCATGACTTTGGTGTGACAATAAAAAAAAGTGCACTTTACCCAGCTACCATTCCGGCCAAATAGGGATTAAATAATTTAGGGGGGGAAGTTCATGCAGAACTTCTTTCACCGATCCGGACTCAATACTAGTTATAGGATTAACATGATTATTTGGCCCCCAAAACTGGGCAGGGGTTATCGAGATGGGATACCTCGATCTCCGTTTTCAAAAGACATACTTGTATACTAACTCAAGTGATTGTGCATAAACCGAGGTTCACATGGATTTCTAGTCTAGGTCTTTAACTCCGCTGTAAATGATTATTTCTTGGTATGTACGAAGGAGAACCGCGGTGTACTACGTATATATTTGCAACAGGCATAGTACTCGGGAAGAAGTTTGGAAACGCAATGGGATCCCTGCAGCGAATAGAAACTATCCTTTTATTCTTCTAGCCAATGAGTCTGACTTGAAGGGTCTCCCTGACCCGAGTACGTGGAAATGCAGGTGAGTATTTTCACCAATAGACAGGTATATTTTACATAGAAAACCCTCCATATCCAATAAAAATTCCCTATCCGAGACTTACACCTTCGGGTACTTGGCTGCTGCGAGCGCGAATACTTAGGTAGAATTAACAGCATCAAACGGGGTATTTATCCCATAACCCAGTCAAAGATGCCCCCCAAAGTGGCGGTGGCTCAACGTATAGTAACCACAAAATTTTAGCCCCCACGGAAAAGGGGCTTCACCGGATAAAAGCTCATCTGACCTTAATTTTTAGACTTCATTCTGTCTTTAACGATTCTTCAGTGTTAGAAAATCATAACTTTTTAAACCTAGCTACATGTACCTATCTAGAGCTAAAGCGCTCTAGTGAAGCCTCCCCCATCAATTCAGGCACTGCTGTAGACATGATGATTCCCATACAAACTTCTAGCTCTCTAATACAAAATTACTTTCAACAAAAAAAACCATTTTCTAATATCAATTTAGTAGAGAATATATATACGCTGCAGAATAAATCTATTTACGAAATAAGAAACCCAATAAACGAAGCTAATACATATGAAACCCAAAAAGAAACGACTCCCTAGGAAACATCACAGTAAGAAAGCTTTAATCTTCTACGCTGTCGCTTCCCAATCCAGCTTCCCCATCAGTAGATAGCTCTCCCAGCTCGTCCCTCTCTCCTCGAGATCTAAGATGCCGAGGTCATCATTGACAGACCTCCAACCGCTAAACAACTTCCTCCAGTAGCAAACCTCGCCTGCTGGGGCCAAGTACCAATCCCTAAACAGCTTCACAGTGTTGTTTGCAATTCTCTCCGCCTCGGAAGGATTATCCAGGTAGTGTTTAACCTTTTCCTCGAGATCGCTCCAATCTTCTTTAACCTCAACATAGTTCTGGTCGGGCCCTTCAGTGTGCATCATAAAGGACTGGATCTGACGCCATTGGAGTTTCGGGCTGATGATTATGCTACGGCAATGCTGGAGGTAGCGGAGGCGACCGGAGTAAGTCACTCCCTACACATTATTCGCATGAGTATAAGTTAACAAAACTACCCCGCGCGAAAGGAGTAATTAATTCCAGTGCAGTACAAACCTCAGTATAGATCAAGAACTTGTAGCGACAAAAGTCTTCTATATGAAGCGCATTCGTCTTCCAGTCTAGTTCTGCAACATCGCTCCAGGGCTTCCCCTTCGCAACCTCCATCAACTTCCCTCTAAGTCCTTCGTTCCAATGAACTGTTCCCCTCCACACTGCTAGATCTTTTTTGTCGGCCCACGTCAAGGAGCTATCTATAATATCGAGTTTTTCTCGAGCTTCTTCGTAAGAGCCGATATGCGGCTCCGGCCATGACCAGTAGCTGTAGTCGGGCATGATCCAAGTATCTTGGACCTCGCCGGTGTTATCGCTGCGTGCGAGAGACCATGTGTTTGATGCCGGATGATCGTTCACAACGAACTGGAACTCGATATTGGGAATCTCCGAGATATTAGGGGCGGTAATGAGGGCGCGATTAATTTGGTGCAGTATCGCGGATTGACGCTGGTAGAAAAAAAAAGAGCCTATGGTAAGTAAAATGTGTTAATAAGAGCTGGAACACTTGGAGAACTTACATGCCAAACATCGTCTCCTTTGGCCACAATGTATAATTTCCCGTTATAGATCCGTGCCCTGACGAATCCTGAGTCACCGTCTCGGAAGGGTGTCTCTCCAACGGGTCCGCGAGAACACGCAGTATCGATCTCTGTGAATAGTCCGGGAAACTTGACGTCGCATTCCTCATCGTTGAAGAATAGGTTCGTTCCATCTGTACTCGCATTGAAAGGCCGCATCGACGGCTTGACCCATCCTACCGGTTGCGCTGGCTCCTCGCCATAATCAATAACCTTTGCTGTCTCGGATATCGGTATGTAGGTCTGTATTTTCCTTGTTGAGAACTGTGATAGACTGAAAAGGCTCACGAGTAGGAGCGAGGCGACAAGAAAGTAAACCAGTCGTGGTGGCAGAGCTGTGAGCAACGGGAGATACATTTCTGATAGCAAGGCAAGCCTAAGGGAAAGAAGCGAATGCAATTGCCCACCAGGACCTCCGCGGGTACAAATAGGTAAAAGGGTCTGACCAGAGCTAGAGCCTTCCTACGCGTGCGTTCGAGATTGGACATGTTTGAGAGTAATAAGAATAGATCTGCAGGGCGATGTATCGATAAGAGACTCTTGGAGGCTTAGTCATTGGGATTCATAACATTTGAAGTGAATATCCTCACGTCCCTTTGGCCGGGCTTCTAGATGGTGCCTTGGACCTGAGATGCCCTCACTGGTGGAGTACCTCCTGTCGCGAGTATAATCCACGGCTTCTGCGAAACACCCGATCATATATATCAGTCTTGGCATGTTTTCTCCTCTACAGACAATCGTCATCATTCTAGGAACAACACCATGATATATATCCAATCTGTGATACACTGCGTCGTAAGCGTCAAGGGTGCCGGGAATATCCGTCCGGCAGCCGGACCACAGGGGATAGCCAGGCACGGAGTCTTAATTGCTGATCGGAAGCCCCGAGCGGAGGTCAGAATTGATTACGGGCTTCAGGGCCGAAGTGGTTGGACAGCTTTACACGTTGATCTCTGCAGTCCTGATCGCCAGTGGATGGCTCCGGTAATTTCGGCCAGAATATTAATATGCCTAATTCTCCTGGTCTAGGTTGCAATTTAAGCTTCCCCACAGTGTGAAAAAAAATCCTTTTTATCGGGTTTGTTTCATGCGGTTTCAGAGAATCCCTCCCACAATATAGAAACAACGACACACCAGAACTTCGTCTTAGAGTACTTCCCACAAAAGACACCTCTTTCAATTCAATAATATTTATAAACATAGACTTTCCAAACCCATCCTAAATACTTGAATAGACACGTGCTGCAGTCGTGACCAACATCAAGGAGAGAAGCAAATTTCTATGAAACCCACGAGAGAACACATCTAACCGGTCCACTTTGCTGGGCCAGGAATAGTGTAGGTAGTGGCAGTGGACGAATAGATATCGATAGTAACCCTATTGAAGGCTATCAGTAACTAAAAACTGGAATTTATAAGCCTAGCAGAAGGGTGTACTTACCCAGGGTCAGTGAGCTTATAAGCACCAGGGAAAGAGGTCAAATAAGAGCCGGACGGAACTCCAGTACCACTCCCGGTGACAGTGATCTGTGCACATTCAGGGTAGAACTGAGGGGTGTTTGCTTGATGAATAGCGAGAAGTTCGTGCTAAACCAACATTTTAGTAAACGGATTAAAGTAATAACTAATTGGATAAACGAACCCTAATCAAGTAGTTTCCGGGAGCCAAGTTGGCAGGAACCGTGGTTGTCCACTGCTTGTTGGTGAGGACTTGACCAAGACCCCACGAGCCAGAATTAACGGTGCCAGAGGAGACCTATAAAGTTAAGTATTAATAATTACTTTAATGAGCTGTCAAAGTTCGCTTCAATTTTCTTACCGGCTTCGTCGATCTTGAACCAAACATTACCGCTACCATCGGAATCCGCGAAACTGCTTCCAGAAACCTTTGCCATGTACTGTATGTGTAGGCGATATGATCAGCCACCCCGCTACCTAGCCATAAAAGTTAATCACTTCATACTTACAACCATGACTGGGCCTTCAGCGTGGGTCCACTGAGCCCATTTAGCAACAACAGTGCCCCCAGCTAGAGATTAATACGTGTTAGCTTCTAATATCCTACGAAAGAAGATGGAATAAACTCGTACCCGCAACAGTGGCGACTTGTGCAGCTGGACCAGTTCCCGGGTTATTGCCTGTAGAATATGATCAGCACCATGAAACATCAGTCACCAGCACAAAATCCCGACGTACACTTGATATAGGCATCAGTAGGTGAGTATATAGGATCGTAAGAGCTATATTGCCTCTGGATGCTTGATTGTCCGGTAGGGCTGTTGTATGGTGACCACCTATGGGAAGATCAGACTCTAAACTCTAGAAGAGAGATATGAGATATAGTTACCCATTGTATGTGACACCGCCAATCACATATTCAGTGACACCGCCGTGAGCGATGGTCTGGCCGAGCAAAAGTGTAGAGATGGAAAGAAGAGTTGAGAACTTCATGGTGAGTTCGGAAATATAGGAGTTGGTAACCTTCCAAGAAATAAATCCCAAGAGAAACACTCCCCCATTTATATACACTAGTTCGTGGCAATACTCCCTAGCTGATTTTCAGCCACCCTATTGGCTCATGACATTATCTAATATGAGAGGACCAAATTCAGGTTTGAGAAACTACAAATACCATGGGTCTTACGGCAAACAATGAAAACAAAAAAAGAATTTAGAGTTACGAGGTACGGAAGCAGACAAAATTGATCCGAGGGGTGCATGGTTTCCTGCACAAAGATCCTCAGCTGGGTACTATGGGTATTTGGATTTTACAGGGTTAGCTGTGTCTTTCCCCACAACCACACGCCAATCATTGTCTAGTTTGTTACAAATCTCCGATGTCAAGTAGTATAAGCACTCGCTACACACACCTAGAATCCATGGCAAGATTCCCGCTTCCCCCGTGATATTCCCCCTCAGAAACTATAAAGACGTTTGAGACCCTAGGGAAATACCACAGAGGGGTAGGAAACATGCCCTGTTAATCCGGGGAAGTGGCTGCTTGAGCCGAAGAATGGAAGAAAGTTATGAAGATTTTCTTGAAAAGATTGATTTGTGTCCTGAAAGAAAGATAGAAGTACGCAGCCTATAGTTATATATGTTTGAATGCTTCAACATGTGCTTGTATTATTTATTGACGATTATGAATCTTCAGAAGACTTTAGATTAGATTGCATCATAAATATGTAGCACAAAACTGCTGTAATTGTGGTTACAGTTTCTAAAATGAGAATGTAATGATCTCAACTTTACTCGGAGATTATTTGCTAGATGAGGCGACTTTCTAGTGCTATCACACAATACAGTGTATCGAGTGATGGGCCATGAATCTTGACGGGTCCTTTATGGCTTAATATTAATATATTGTTATTTATAGGCCAGAATTCTTTTAGCGGATCTGTCACCATAATCCTGCTTATTAACTTGAAGTTGAATCTCAAATTATGAGCTCGAGAGTTTCTTACTTCACTAGATGTATCCAACCATATAATCAGTCCGGACCAACCAATCGAGAACGGAAAAGGGAGGGAATAGAAAAAACTATATCGTACATTATAACCTTACGCTCAAGTATCTAGTAATCACTAATCCCCTAAACCCCAATAATAGTGAAATACAGACTCAGTAAACTACGAATATCTGCATAGACTCAATATGCCGATTTAAAACGAAATCCAGTTCCGAAACTATTCTTTCCGCGTAGAGACAGAACCAGATACCTAGAATATTCTCGAGTATAGTGCAGCTATACATCTTGTGATATGGTAGGAATCCCACAGCCCTATAGCCAAATAACTTGGGTGGCCATCTTTTCGCTAAATCAAACCTCCATGACAAACACAGGGGATCTAGAGCCCAGCACCCTCGAGTAGTCCGGGATTAAACCTAAAATTATAAACTTCTAAATAGAATGACTGATCCAAACACTAGTGTTTGAGCATTTCTCTAAGTTTTTGTTTAGAGGTCCTGGTAGTTTACATACATGAATTGTCTTTAGTAGCAACCAACGAGCTTCATAAGGTATCAGCTATCTATTAATATTAAAAACCAGCCCAGCACTTTATATATGACGGATATACACAATATACACTACTCATCGTAATATTTATGTTTTCCTTACCCTCGAAAGCATAGCGTATGGGTGGTTCTAGATGTGAAAATTATGGCAGCTTAACCCCGCAAAGGAACCACTTAAATCCCAATCTCAAGATTATATTGTCTAAGACGCAATAGGTTTGCGGACCCGCATAGACAGGCCATTAAGGTAGTACGGGAACCGGCTATAATGGGAAATTTCCCTTTCTAGTATGTCTATCCGGGGGGTTATAGATCTATTGCCCTATGTAAAGTAACAAAAATAGTTGCTCGAGTACTGTAATAAGACAAGGTCGGGATCGAATTGTCTGTTTAGGAAGTGGTACTTTATATCCCTCCCCTTGTAGACCCCTCTACCATGATATTAAACCTTATAATCCACTGTAATAAGTATATCCAGTCATCACATCTGTAAACTAACGAAGAGGTGATTTCCAGCACGAGCCTTCTAAATTCTTGGTAATGCTGTGGCTCCGCTAAGATAGATAGAATGCTTGTAATACAGAAGGAAAGCTTTTATAAGACCTTCTTACGCAAGCATGCATCCAAAAATTTCCTTACAAAATACACGTCAGCTGTCTAAGCCTATATATGCAGAGATCTCCTAACCCTTCCATACTTCGATCCTACAATAGATCTAAACCCATGAATAGCAGTCTAAGTTGTGAAGTAATCGAGTACCTCTATGCCCCAAAAGAACAGAATAAACAAGTCCTCTTTATTTCCTTCTATATACGTAGTTTCATCTGTATTAGGGAAAATCTAGAACGCTATCTTCAGTGTATCATCACTAAATATACTTCAAAGCACCTATACTATTAGCTTTAGCGAGTGATTTCTCATGATACATGCATGACGCAAGGGTACTATTGAAGTCGCCCAAAGGCCACCTAGAGGCACAATACACACCAAACACCCCTATATCACCTCTATAGCTCTTGAAGGCCAAGCCCAATATTCCCCAACAACACGAAGCGCGCCATACAGCCCACCGAGTGATAGTAAATGATTACATATCAACAAACCGAAAAGCTTCTCGGTAAAACCTGCCAATCCACCAATCCCCAACCATTTCGTACAATATACATACCCTACTACGGGGGAATCCACTACTACCCCAATATGCAATATAGAAAACCCAAAGCACAAAAACAAGCCATAAACCCTACTCCACCACCAAACCACAAATGTTCCAAACAAGCCACACAGTCGCTCGTCTATCCTAGAGCCAAGACAGCAAATTGAGGGAGGGAAAAAAAACCAAGTCAATCCATATGTTTTTTTTTCTAATCTAATTACCAAGTATTACTAAATCGTACCCGTGTCAGCTCGTATACAACACAGTCCCTGCAACGCTAGGCCCAACCTCACTTCGATGCCCAGCCCCCCCCCCACAACTATCCTGGTCTATTGAAATTAGTTTTATATACCCTCGATGACTATCTTCATTAAAAAAGGAAATACCCCCATCCCTTCAGCAATTACCTATAGGATGGCCTGTATACTTAGAATCATCCATCCCCCCCAGCTGTAACTCCAAAATCACAGTATACATTATTACAGTACTTACTCTACAAATATATTCGTTGAACCTCGGCCTATTTTCAAATGCTTACATACATGTACTCCTCCGTGTCATATGCACCCCTTAGTAAGTTAGTACGTCAGCCCAATAAACGACGTCAGGGGCTATCCCACCCCCAACTTACGGAATGAAATTGTGGAATTGCATAACAAGGACTGGAATTCCCTGTAACAAGCGCTCTACACTGGGCCCATAACCCCTCAGGGTGGAGCGAGCGAGAGAGTATGAAGAGAGTTGGCCGACGTAATAAATACCCATCGATATTGTACGAGTAGACCCTTCATACCCCCATATCCATGCCCATAGCTACTTACTCGATGAGGAATCTCAATTCCAAAGGAGATCATCACAAACACCCCGTATCAGTGCGGCCAATGGTGTTGCAAACAAATCAAGCATGGTGAAACGCGTCTCTATTGTATATCTAAAACAAAAATAACCCATGAAAGATATTATTCAAGTGAGTGGAAAATGCCTCTATTTATGCAAACCACCTGTGTATAGTAGCGCATTGACATTCGTATTTTAGAAGTGGTAAAAAAGACCCAAAAAACCAGACCAGCACCATTAGGGCGATGCAAAAATGACAGGAAAAAAAATACAATAATACAGATTTTGTCCTCAAACAAGATCCAAGAATATAGTAGGTAAGATATTACCGTAAGAAAGAAAGTCTATAACTCGATTTGAATGAGGAAAAATAGAAGAGAAATAAATACTACAAATAGAGCACAACCTATAATATCCTATTCGGACAGTAGATACTTACAAGTTAGGTTATACACCAACACCATATCAAAAACCGCGCTCAAACTAACACCACCCAAGCACAACTGGATCATAAGACACTAAAAATTTAAGGTATAGTAAGGAAATTGATCTATGACGGAAGCGCATTTATGCGAGGGGAGCACGCTCGTGCTTCAAGGCTCTCCTGGTCTGCTTGTTCAGCTTGCAGTCATAAGCACCACCCCATGGGCAAGTTGTAGTGCCAGCGTTGTAGTCGAAGCAGCTGATGATACCAGTGGTAGGGTTCTTGTACCAACACGGCGGGCAGTCTGAACCAACACAAGGGTAAGCGGTCTGACCACCCTTGTAGGCAGTGCCAGTGGTGCAGGCATTTGTATCATCTTCATCATCGGAAGTGGTAGAGTTGTAGGATTTGCCTAAAAAAAGAATGTTAGAATATGAAGATTAAAGGGCAAATAGTTATATAACATACCAACAAAGTCACTGCCGGTAACCATGATATCAAAGCAAGTAGAATAAGTGTTGGTCCACTCCTTGTTATAATCGGTCTCTGGGTTGAAATCGGCATCGTTTGACTCGAGACCCTGCTCCCAAGCCCAGACCCAGACCATGGAGTGCCTCCCGTTCTCAATGTTCTCGGGGAGAGTCAAGTCGAAGTAGTTGGCCTTCTCGTTCATGGTGTTGCCAGTGATAAGATTGACGGTATCGGCAGAGAAGTTGGCCTGCGCACCCGGGAACCAGTTTTCCTCGGTAAGTTGTGACTTGTGTGTGAGCTCAGTCTCCTTCTCACCAGCCCAGTAAATACGAATAAGACCAGGATCACGGTGGATTGGAGAGCCAATGTCCCAACGGCTGTGGCCATTGCCCCAGTAACGCATACGGATTTTCTGGCCGGGCACAGCGGTGGTCATCGGGACATTGTCAGGGTAAGTGGGGTTAGCCTGGAGAGGACGGCACGCAAGGCCCTCGGTGTTGGCCTCATTGTTCAAGTTCCAGACGTAGTATGTAGACTCAGTGATCCAATCGCCATCATTGATCTTGTTACGAGGGTGACCGACGCAAGTTGTGTCACTGTAGAGGAGCATGGCACGTCAGTAAGGCACTCATTCCTGGAAATGATGATAGAAGCAAGCAAGGGGATGTGGGGGGGGTACATACGGAGTAATGTTAGGGTCAGCCTTGGCCGCAGCGTAGTTTGTGACATTGGTTTCAACACAGTCGAGCCATGAGTGAGCAGAGGCAGAGCCAGCCAAGAGGGCAGCGGCAAAGACAGAAGTGAACTGGAACTTCATTATGAAAGGAGTGATTGATGGAAATGAGTGATGGTTGATGGATTTGTGATGGTAATGCAGCAAAAGAGTGCAGAAAGAGAGTGTATAGTGAACGTAGAACGAAAGTCAAAACACTATAAAGAGTGAGTGTGTTGAAGCGTTGTTGGATAAGAAAGCCAAGGGGATCAGTAAGGAAGGAAGGCCTTGGTTCTTGTAGTGATGAAGAGAAGGAGGATGAAGGGAAGAATTGGGGGGGGAGAACAGAGGCAGGGAAGAAATAGAGCAGAGGGAGAGGACGGTGCATGCATCCCATGGGCAATCCCAGTCTCGGCTTCCTTCCTTGGATATGCAATATGCACAGGGCCTGGAGGTTTCTGCGTGCTGGCTGCCTCTCCCTCCCACTGCACTGGTGTTTCACCATTTCCCGTTCAGGGGCTGCGGTACCCCAATTCAACGGGTCTCCAATTGCTTGCTGGCCACTCTGCCCACCGCGCTTATTCGAATTGCCCTGGCATCTCCCTCTTGGGCACTACTCTTCCCAAGTCCATCATCCCCTCTCCGCTCAGCTCCTTCAGCCATCTGTCGTCACGGCTGATCCGGCACTCGGCTGGCTCGCTGCATGTCTCCCCTCATCTTCCTCATCTTCCTCATCTGCCTCATCTGCGTCCTTACCTGTCGTTGCACTGTGGCTGCCGTTGCCGCGCCTGATGGGTGATTGCTGCTGTCGTCGTAGTCTGCCCTGTCCTGTCCTGTCCTCGTTGCCTTCACCTCGTACTCTACCCGTCATGCACCTGTGTGGTACAGCAGACCCAAGGATGTGTTCTTCACAGCACCGTTCCTGCATCTCGGTTCCCCCCCTGAGCCTAACCCTTGCACCCTGCCACTCAGTCCCTGAAAACAGTGGCAACCCGTTGCCCAATATCGGTAGCCTAACCGTAGCTGGCCCGTTCTTGGCGTCCTCCACTCTGGTCGGGTGAGGCTTACGTATTTTCTCCTTCTCCGTCCAACGCTACTCCTTGTGTGTGCACATGAATGTGTAGTCCCGATCCCTTGACAGCCCAGAGCCAGCAAAACAAAGCACACGGCTCGGCTGAGCAGAAGACTCTCGAGTGCCATAACTCAACAGCCGATCAATGTTTTGTTTGGTCTCGGGACTCGTGATCTCTTCCTGATTGCTCTCCCGGGAAACTGCTGCGTTCTAGCCATACATAGTCGAGAGAAACAGAGAGGGGAAACAAAAGTGTGCCCGAATCATCCTATTCTTGTCATTTGTTGGATCCCTCTATTTAGAATTCAAAGGAGTGGTCAGGAGTGGTCTGGAGTGATCTTCGGCTTGCTCCGTTTTCGCCTCCCCTCGGCTCTGTGCCAAGGACCGTGCTGAAATACACGTAGACTTGGCATTAGATTGAGAATCCCCACATAGGGAATCATCCACGAGTGTTATTTCATCAGTCAGACTGACAGAATGTAATACGCCTGGAGTGACACTTCATCCCCCCTCAGACTCCTGCGGCAGCCCACACCCGCTACCCTGGATTATTACCCTGACATGGGTGTGTAGTAGATTAATGAGCAGTAACTACTTTCAATGTCTAGTGAATATCATGCCTAGACTGGATGGGAAATAAGTTACTACGCACTGACATCAACCCAACTTGGCCACGCGTCCGGGTTCTCCTTGAGATGAACAGTTCACAGGGCAGCTCTGAGAGAAGCTTTAGAAGCTTTCTGAGCACCCCACGCGAGGACTAGCCTTTGGGATCGGCTTTGCTTGTCTTCCCCTCTTACTATGAAATTACCGTTCGTGTGCAGGTAGCTAACTTCAGCGGTAAAGGCCACTCGACTTGTGTAGATCCAGCTTGGGTCAAAATATAAAATGCAACAAAACATACGTACGTACCCGGGTATCCGTACGCCCCAGGAAATTACTCCAGCTCTCGTACCCTGATTTACGTACGCGAATCTCAAGCTTTGGTTTCGCTACCACGCCTATTACATGTACATATAGAGTTTTAGCTACTGTGTTTGTCCTCACAGTAAGATTGTACTTACGCACACCTAAAGGAAAGAAAAAAGAAAAGAAGAAAGAAAAAAAGAAATGACGTGACAGAAGCCACAGAATGGACCGCGGCGCCCGCCGTTGCTGTGGGCATTTGGGTTCACTCTTCGGAAGATTAAAAGACTCTGTCTCGGATTATCTCTTCTTGGCTGTGAGGAAAACCGTTAAACCTATTTTTACGAAGATTCAGGTACAAAAACATAAGTTGGTACTCCCAACGGGAGATAGTTATTGGCGGTTAATTTAAAAAAAAAAAAACTAATCTGGGAAATTTATTACCGCGCGCGCGCCCCCCCCCCCCTATGAGGTACGTTGTATTTATATTTGTGGTATGGAAAAAAATTACTAGTAATAGTTGACCGAGTGGTTAGGGTTACCATAAATGGCCTTCATTTTCTTTACGTGACATCATGGGCGGCAAACATCTAGAGGGGGGGGGAGGTTGGAATTTTAGATATGCATTTTTTTTATTATTATTCGCATATATGCAATTAGATTATCCGACGTATCAGAAAGTCCTACCCAGAAGGCTAACATCAACATAGGCCTTGGTATACGTAGACATTGTGGAGAGGAGTGTGGAAATTAAATAATCTCTCTCTACTACGCCGTAACGGTGCACGCGGGATATCGTACCGTACCACATGAATCGATGTAAAAAAAAACACGATATGATACGGCGTAGTAAACGTCCCCACGGGAAATTTCTCCTATACCACGTTGCGGCGCGCGTGTACATACGATAACGGATATATATCGCAGGGATAGTTTCCGAGAAGGCGGGGAGAGGGGGGGTTGCGTGAGTTATCATGTAGGAGTTTTATAAAAGTCGTTTGGTATCTACGCATCGCGGGATTTTGTTTTGTTTGGCCCTCCGTTTTATCGATTGCAGGAGGTTTGTCCCTACGTATGACAAAGCTGGGTTTGTGATACCTGGAGTCTGAGTACGCGCTGTCGGCCAATGGGCGCTAAGACATGGATTGAAGATTCCTAGAACGGAGCGAGCTTTTCAGATGTGAAGTTCTTGTTCGTGGGTTTGGGTTAATTAATTGCTGTGGATAGGTGTGCTTGTAGGTGATTTGTGAGCTAACGTGTGGTGGAAATACCCAATGCTACATATGTATTAGGGCTTTTACTAGCAAACTTGGTCGAGGGGTTCGATATTGCGTTTAATAGGTATATCAAATAGAACTTCGATAAGTATACGAATACGAGCCGATAGTCTCATTTCTCGCAGTCTGTATAAATATACGAAGGTGGGGACTTTTATAAATGATGGTAATTTAGTCATTTCGGTATATATATCCAGGGCTGAGAATAGGTATGCTTGTAGAATAATCATTCTTGTAGGTAATAGTCTTATAGAGATAAGTAGTTATTGTAAAGACAATCCCTTGAGTCATCTTCAGCAGAATGTATACAAAGAAACAGTATACAACCGAGCTGCTGGTCGTATAAAATTCTTAACAATGTGATCAAGGTAAATATCCCAATCGCCGGTTCTATACTAACATGGAATAGGTGATCAAAGCCTGAGGAACTTGCTGTTTTCTAGAATGACCAACATCAGGTTAACCCGTTGTTTGTCAAAAAACCATTTCAGGGAGTAATAACCAGCACATGCACTAGTAAATAGGTCCTCATCACGCTTTACCAGCTGCAGACATGATAAAATGATGATAGTATACGTGCTTGTCGTGATGGGGTCTAGTCTGAGTACGCGCTGCTGACCAATAATGGGCGCTAAACCATCTCCAGAAGAGTAGGTGTATCTAAACCACTCGCTAGATCCCCCCATACAAAAAGAATTATATACACCCGACTATATAGGGGGGGAGTGTGCGGTGTGGCGAATTACGAAACGTGCACGAGATGGATAATGGGAATCACGGATTGGGATGATACTTACCCATTTAATGCCTCTCTACACGGGGTTGTGTCACCATTAATGTAAGGGTCTAAGCGATCTCGACGGATTCTGGAACCCTTCCTTGAGACATTCTCACGCCTTCCCCACCACGGTGGATTGAGAAGTTGGCTCGGTTGCGGCTCTCAGGCCCATGAGTTTTGCAAGAAAGACTAGAGTAGGCTCGAGGGAGTGCAGAGGCCTTCTTCTCCTGGGGAGTTGCGGCTATACCCCGAGGTCCCACAATGCGGTTCTGTTTCTAGACGGTTACTGAGTCATATAATGTCACTCATTCTAGAGGTGGCTGAAGAGACGCTAGTCGGTATCATTATAGGTAGATCCTTTGCTACATCCCGCTAATTCATCTATGTTGTTCGAATATGGACAATTGAAAATTCCCGCTCATTAATCAATAGAGTCGTAGATTTTAATTCTTTTAGCTATTTGTGCGTGGTAGGGGTGAAAATTCAGATCGACCAGTTGATCTACAGCCTCCGGTAAATCTAATAACAGTGGCAGTGGTCGCACTAGTTCTCCCACAAAAGTATGGGCTATTTCTCAGGAAAAACCTGCGCCACCGCAGCCAGGTGTCATCAGACTTTCCCCACCTCATAGCACATGTAGATGTAGTTCTAGATTTAGCGATTTGGGTTAGGACAGGTTCAAGACCTAGGTATATCATACTTTGCTTAATGTGCGCTGTATATAATATTAAATGCTAGTTAGGTGCTAGGAACGAGTGATAAACGATGGCCTGAATTTACATTACCCTCTACCACAACAAAGGCGCTGTAGTCTCCCGACAGTGCATATAACTCAAGCTTATCTAGATATTGATATATAAAGCCGGATAAGTATATATGAAAGCCGGGGAGATAGCCGTATTGATTAATACTAATGAATATATATTTTGAAATATTGTTTTATACTACATGTAGCTAAATAAAAGAACCTCCATTATGAGATAGAGTTGGAAAAACGGTGTTTTAAAACACTATTACCGAACCCTGCTACCTTTTAGCATAGCTCACGGGTTGTATGTAATCAATGAATAGATCTCCTCAAACCCGCCCCCTGCCACCATATACATTCCAAACGTACCCAGGGGATTTCATTCTCCTAATGCCCCTCTTAGAGCTAAAGAAAGGAGAAGAGGCTCCATGAGCCTAAGGATCTACATGGCCTATTTATTCTCATCAAGATAGGCATTGATATCATTCGCAAGTTGTTTCAAGTCCTGGTGAATATATCGTTTCATCCTGTCATCCCCCAGCACACCAGTACTAAAGAGCCACCCGAGTTGCTTATCGGTGGCTCTGATCTTATTCCACGTTCTGACTACACATGTCTCTGATGTGTGATCTAGGCCTGGGATGGAGGTAATCGTGACATCAGTATCGCTTACAGCCGAGCTGTTCGGCGTCATCATTGTCTCGGACTGAGGTTTCGTTAAAATATGTACTATATAACTTAAGAACTGGAAGTGAATACCTGTAAAGGTCCCTGGGTGGCTTCTGCCATATTTTCCTTCTCGAGAAGTGATAAATTCTTATCTGTGAGTTGGCTCAGACCATCACCGATAAGTTTCTCCATCTTCGTATGAAGGCCTTCCGCTATCGAAGATCCGATATCGGCTATTACTCTCCGCTCTAGCTCTTCGTTCTTTTTCTCTAGGCTATCGCATTTCCCTTTCAATGCTTCGCATGTCTTCTGGAGTTCATCTATCATCCTTGAATGCTCAACCGCACTAGCCGCTATATCAGACACTGGGAGGGAGTTTTCTGATGTGTTTTTGTTAGGAGTACCAAGGATTTCCTTGCGGAGTTCCTCCAGCTCCTGATTGTCTCTGAGTTTAAATTTCAAATATGAACCTTCCCAAGTTGTGACTAAGGCTTTGTCAATTTCGGTCCGGGTCTTCTCAAGTAAGTTGTCTATGGCATACCTACATGAATGCCAGGAGTATTCGCTGAACAGGATATTCTCATTAAGTGCAATAGACGGGTTTTCACTGGCTAGAATCGAATCGAGATGACTTGTTTCCGGTACGATTGCGGCAATATATGAAGGGGTATTGCTATCTTGAGGGGTGGTTTTGAAGGTGATAACCTTGCCTTTGATATTTCTGTACCATTCATAGTTTTCTGACCGACAGTCCTTGTTAGAGCTGCATGGACAAGAAATCCTATCGGGAATACCCATCACAAGAGGACTTACTGATAATCTGATCGCATAAGATATCAGACATGGTTTGGTATCCTTTGATATATCTGTATTGGGATTAGAAAACTTTGGATATCTGTGGGTAGCTAATAAACGGGCTGAGGTGTTTATATGCTGGGCAAAGTGGCTACTGGATCTTGCAAACTGGGTAGGGACTTAAGGTATGCGGGCCTCTGAATATCTTATTACTAGTTAATATCAAGTGTTGAAGGAACAAGTTCCCGGTGGTCCATCAGGCACCTCTACTTGGTTGCCTGAAGGCTGAGGCCATCTGATAAGAGCAGGACCAAACCCCAACCCTGAGATTATCTGCCAGTCAGTTACCCGGCTACCCAGGGTTAATCTTTTCCTCCCACCAAAGGTAAAAAAGAAAAAGGTCTTGGAGCGCTGGAGCAAAATGTCGTTCCCCAGACTATGTTCGTCAATGCACACCAGAGTAATAGGAGTGCGTCAAAATTATGCAAGATTTACCTTAGTACCTGCTTCTCGCCGTCATGTTTCTTCCATACGAATTACACGCACGTCCAGCAGCCCTAAATACAGCAAATTCATTAAGGTCTCCCCCGAGGTTGAGGACGCATTATCTCGGGGTGCTCCTGTAGTGGCCTTTGAATCAGCTACCATCACAAACCCTAAGAAAACTGGAGGTCAGATCTCGCAAACCAAGTATAAAAAAAAGAAGGAGAAGGAGAGAGGGCTTGCACTAAACTGTTGTTTGTATAGGTATACCTTATCCCGGAAATCTCGAATATGCTGCTAGGATCGAGGGCGAGGTCCGGAAGATGGGTGTTGTCCCAGTTACAATTACTGTCGTGGCTGGATTCGTACACATCGGCGTTATAGATGCGGACCTTTACAGGAGGTTGATGGCTAGGGAGCCTATGAAGGTTACGCAACGAGACTTGCCATATATCATTGGGATGGTGTGTTCAGACATCACACCCTCGTTATATTCGTTGTGTTCATTCTCAGTTTACTAAGAGGAGGGGGGTTGGGTAGCCTACGAAGTGGAGTGGTGGTCTGACTGTCTCGGCCACAATTAGTATCGCCGAGATGGTGGGAATCAAGGTAATGGCGACAGGGGGCATAGGCGGCGTTCACCGGTCGGCTACAACGTTGATGGATATTTCTTCTGATGTACACGAGCTTGGTCGGAAGAATGTGGCGGTGGTGTGCTCCGGCCCTAAGGTATATCTGGACTCGTTGGCGACCATCGAGTACTTGGAGACACGAGGTGTTCCTGTAGCAACATTCGGGCCTGGTTCGATGGAGGTAATGGTACCGACCTTTTATAGCCGCGATGGTGTAGCGCAAAGTCCGCTGGTTCTGCAAACTGCTAAGGATGCTGCAAAAGTTATTTGTATGGCTAGCTCTCTGGGAATGTATTAGAAGAGTTTACTAACGATATTGTCAGATGCCAGCCATAACCTAGGACTGAAGTGTGGGCAGCTTTTTTGCAATCCTATCTCGTCTGTATCCTCATTAAACATTCAGACTGTCGAAAAGAGCGTACACACATACTTCAAGCAGCGCAAGAAGAAAAATAAGAAAGATAAAGAAGTCGTCTCGGATATTATCAGCTTAGTCAGACAGTTTTCAAGGGAGCAAGCAGTACCTGCGGAGAAAACACTTCTATTAAGTAATGCTAGGAAGGCAGCGGAAATTGCCATCGAGCTGTCGAAGCTCGAGTTATCAGAAGAACCGTTTGTTCCCCCATCTCTCTAATATAAAATATATTCATTTGGTCTTTTCCATGTGTGGTGAGCTTATCTAACAATTTATCTAGTAAGTTTAGGGATCGCTGGTCTGACATCCGAGGCGCTTCCCAGGTTTCGTATCAGCCGTCGAGATTGGGAATAAGGCGGACGGTGGACCATGAACAAGAGATTGTGATCGATTGTGGCAAAAGAAATTGGCAGGGTGGTTTTTAATAGAGGAGGTGTGTATTTGTGACTGAGACTTTAGTAGATAGATCTAGGGGTCTCGGAGTGTGATAAAAGAAGGCGTAAAGGGTTGGTTTTGTTGTAATTGTACGCTCTACTCATTTGTTCAGGTAGATGTATTAGTATTTTTCGTCACTCAAGGATATAAGGGTAGTAAGTTTAGACTCTGTATATACCCTATAAAATCTCTATAGAGCACTGGCTGAAGAGTGAGGTATCTGCTCTGACAATCTGGGTTTATCATTTAGCGAGTGAGAGCCTGTGATGAGTACTGTGATGACTCAGCTGTAGCTGTGCCTAGGTAGAAACATCTACACAAGGGTAAGCTATCACATTAGGGGCCTAGAACTCAAAAAGTCTAGGAATAGATGTAGATATTCGTCTAATCAAGCCTTAGTTCTGTTATGTAATTACATGTATTTAAAATGAGAGATGAAGCTTCCAAGGAGATGTATTTCTACAACCCCGCACCCGGTAGTTGGTCTTCAACTCAGCGTTACCATTACCTATCACTCCCTATCATTACTTATCACTACTTATCGACCGTGACTACTGCATTGTCACGCAGGCCTGATTAGGGCTAGCCTGCTTACCTAGCCAAGAAAAACACATGGCATTACATGTAGAGTTCCTGTTCTCTCGAGAGACTTCATCTCTACTGATATGTAGCCCATGGAGGTTAGTTGCTTGACTTGATCAATCGGAGACAGTGCTCGGCTCTTCTCGGTTTCTTCCCCGTTCATTGATACCAGCTTTTGCTTTTCCCTTACTGGGCCCAATACTAAGCCTTCCCTCCCCTCCTTCAGCTCACTCAGTCCTGCAGTATGGCTCACTGCTGATGATATGACGTCTAGAACAGCTTTCTGAATAGAATCACACTATCCGCAATGCTACTTTACCCATTTATCCGCACCCCAGAGGTTGTATCTTGGGTGCCAATCTTTCCCTCCGTCGCAATTACATACCATACAGACTCTAGCACCATGTCATTCATCCCTCCGCGCACGGTTCAATAGGAAGAGGACCCTGCAGCTGAGACAAGTGCGCCGAGAACTTTCCCACTGACAGCGAAGCAACCGACTTAGTTGCTGGAAGGCGTCTATGAGAAACTTGTCGAACAGTGGAAAAAGTCGATAATCCAGACAGGAGATCGTATTTCCCCAAAGGTTCACAAACAGTCAATATGATCGCCGTACTACATGTTAAATTTGTGGTCTTCTCTGGTTGGGCTGTTGGGCAAGGGTTACTGGATGCTTCCCCATAAGACATTTCGGTCGAATACTGCTAGCTTCTTCGTGATTTCAGCCTTGTCTAGTTTGGCACGCACCTTTGAAGAACTCCCTTTAGCTACGCACTCCCTAATCGTGTTCTTCAAAGGCAGTAGACTTGTGGACTACCTCCGCTGTATCGAAACCGTCCGAGTCAAAAAAGGACGCGACGAGACGTATGTGCACCTCTCTCTGATCTGTGCATTTTCAAACACGGAGTACACGCATTTACGAGACTGACGACTCTCTAATAGGTTGAGTAATCGGCACACGCTACGCACTCCGGCGCGATCACGAATCTAGCCATTCCGTACCAGGAACAATGTCGTATCCAGCAGCTATGTCGTTTCCAGCAGGCATCACAAGAGCGAATGCTCTTTCCCTACACCCTCCGGAAACACCCAAAAGGCATAGTCTCAATGTTTCGGTCTCAGATATTTCCGATGTTGTGGACGGTAGTGGTAGGTTTATCGGCGATGGAGCACGGGAGACGTTGATCAATGCAGCTAGCGACGGGGATGAAGCTGCTGTAAAAAAGCTTATCGAGGCAGGGACGAATATTAATGCTGCGGGGATTTCCGGGAAAACGGCTTTGCAGGTGGCGGCGGAGAATGGGCATGAGGGAATGGTCAGGATTCTCCTGGGCGCCGGAGCTTTTCTAGTAACACCAGCAGCAGAATACTCCGGGAGAACGGCATTGCAGGCAGCCGCAGAAGGTGGCCATGAAGGTGTGGTGAGAACACTTCTTGGTGCTGGGGCAAGAGTAGATAGCCCACCAACTGGGTCTTCTGGAAGGACGGCTTTACAGGCGGCAGCGGGTAAGGGGCACAAGGGTATGGCTAGGATTCTTCTCGAAGCCGGTGCCAACATCAACGCCCCACCATCGAAGGCTTCTGGAAGGACCGCCTTGCAAGCGGCAGCTGAGGGCGGCCATGAAGATGTGGTCAAGATGCTTCTGAATGCCGGTGCCGATGTCGAGGCGCCTCCATCGGATTACCATGGCCGGACAGCTTTACAGGCAGCAGCAGGTGCAGGAAAGGAGAATATTGTCAAGATCTTACTCAATGCTGGTGCTAATATCGAAGCAGCACCAGCCGAGCATTCTGGTCGAACTGCTTTGCAGGCGGCAGCCGAAGATGGGCGAGAAGATGTGGTATCTATGCTTCTCAGGCATCGTGCCAACGTTAACGCTTTGCCGTCAAGCTCCTCTGGTAGGACTGCATTGCAAGCAGCGGCGGAGGCCGGGCACCAGGCAATAGCAAAGGCTCTTATAAAAGCTGGGGCCGACACCGATGCACCAATATCCGAGTTTTCGGGGAAGACGGCGCTGCAAGCAGCAGCGGGCGGTGGACACGAAATGGTTGTAAGGCTTCTTCTGGAAGCTGAGGCTGCTACTGGTGCGTCGAAATCAGAGTCGTATGGAGCAGAAGCACTGGAAGCAGCGGTGGGAGCCGGACATGGGGGAGTCGTTAAAATACTTCTTGACGGTGGAGTAAACATTAATGCTAGAGATTCACTTGGCAGAACGTGCTTATTTTCTTCAAGAATGAATAGTGAGATGTTACATGAGCTGCTAAAGTTGGGTGCCTATATTGACCACCAAGACTATGACGGGTTAACACCTCTTCATTATGCTGCCGATATAGGCTGTAAAGATCTCCTTACTTGCTTACTCGAGGCTGGGGCAGACATGGAGATTGAAGACAACAGGACTCGAAGACCTCTGCATCTAGCGCTTGAAAAGAAACACGAGGACCTAGTGAAGTTGCTCCTGGAGGCGGGTGATAATATCCGGGATTCTCGTGTCAAGAGTTGGCGGGTGGTGCTAGACGCAAGTGAGGACGATATCATTATGATAAGTGAGAACGCTTCTGGTGGGAATGCGATAAAGAAGAGCGATATCGAGAATGTGGAGCTTGGGATTGAATCTGAGGATTTGCTACCGATGAAGCATTTCTAGTAAGTACAAGTATTGCACCGATTTGAAAAGTATTATACTAAGCTCTAAATTAGTTCTGCATATGGCCGCAAGTGGGATGATAGGAAATGTTTACAACTAGTAGACCCCTGGGTATTCATGACGAAGTACATAGTCATCCAACCTCAAGATCACCCTAAGCGGGATCAAGTCGATATCCAATGGATGTGGGCACTTGTAAACCCGAAAAAGGATCAACATGTACGCTCACGAAATTTTGGTGTTGGTATTCCGAATATTGGACATATAGCAACGACCGCCCATACAAAAGGTGGGTATTACCTGTTTAAATTGAGGAGTTCCAATGTGACTGATTTGACTGGTAGCTCTTTTGATTTGTTACGTTGGTTTCGATTTCTTCGTCCACATCCCTCCGGATGCAGCTGAAGTGGAATCGGGCGAATCTTGTTTTCATACCGAACTTGAAAGGAGTCAAATATCTTGGATCATGCGGAAAACAGACTCTGCGGACAGAAATTCTAATCAAATCTTCCGCTCCATGAGCTATAGGAGTACTTTGGAATATGGATATGTACCAAAACATGGGGTTGATTTTTTTACGCTGTTTATCAAGGATCTGCACGAAAAATGGCGGGAAATTTTCCTAAGGGCTGATAATCATCTTAAAGAGAGCGTACGTATCTGGCTCTCCCGTTTCTTTGAGTATTTCTTGTTTTTGAATTGTATTCTAATTCTAGTCTCGACTACGTAGCGGAAAAACCTCTTGCGCAAGGAAGGGAAAACCACAAGCCTTATTCGTACTCTGCTAAGAGACGCGCAGCAATGGTCAGACTTTCGGTCATTGTATAAATTGCATGTAAAGAAGGCTAGGGATTTGGTGAAGAAATTTAAAGAGCGGCGCGTCCTGCACGATGAGGTAAATGTATTGGGGGAGAAGGAGCCAGTTAACCTTGAAGAGTTAGAAGACTACGAGTCAATAATTGATGCCCCTGAAGAGAAGAAAAAGAAGAAGAAAAAAGGGGGGAAAGCAGGAAAGGGACGTAAGGAAGAGGAAGAGATCATGGCCGAGATTGAAAATCTAAATTCTGCGATTGACTCAATGAAGAAAGATTGTAAAGATTCAGTCAACAAGCTAGAAAGAAAGACGAAGGACATGATCGAGCTTGTGAGTACTCATTTCTAATTAGCCTTAGAGGTAAGATTGTGGTCTAATTTGGGGTGGGCTACTTTAGGAATTCAACTTGGTTTCTATCTTCGAAGCGCGCATCTCAACTTCGACAGCCCAAAGTATGAAGCGGCTCACCTGGATTACTGTAAGGCCCCTCCAAGTATATTAAGTCATGGGTGCTAATGCGAGTCTAGTTTGTCTTTTTGCCGTTGCTTTTCGTCGCGGTAAGTATCAAGCCCTGTAGAATTCTTCTTAAGGAAATAGGAAGCTAATTTATTTTTTCATAATTACCAGAGTCTTTTCGGTATGAATTTAGACGTGTTGGGTAGCGGTGACGTTAAGTGGTGGTGGTACGCGATATTGAGTGTATCAGTGTTTATCATGGTTCTCTCTGGGTGGGCTATGTTTAAACATGCTAATGTTTGTTACCCTGGTTTTTCTGGGTGATTTATTTTATTAGTTGCTTACAAGTTACACAGGTAGTCGATAGATGGTGTGAGAAGGTGTTTGTTGGACTTTCGGGGAAATTTCCATCAGTTCCTTTTATTCAGAGGGATAAAAAGTTTCTGGGGGATGAGGAGAACGTAAAGCAGAAGTTTTCCTAGTAACAGACCTCATAAGATGGATAGCAGCTTACGAATAATGGATGAATGATGAATGATGAATGACAATTAATGGCTGGGGGTAATGGGCTGGGCGGGGTAACTTTTTATATGGGCGTTATATCACTAGCAAAATCATTGCTTTTTACTATGTTAGTATTTATAGGAAATCTATAGTTATATTCTACCTCTTGAAAGGAATTATTTGAGATGAATGGTGAGTGTGGTATGGTATGGTAAGGAATGAGGACGTGGTTTGCCTATATTACTGTTTTTGATGAACTAGCTCATTTCGTACACGGTGGTATGTAAAGACTATAGAAAATAGCCGTATATAAAGTCTCCGGTAGGAAATCAAATAAATATAAAATGGGGGAGAACCCTGGCCCTGATGCTGGAATAACCCTAACCCAGCAGAGCCCCTTGATCCAGAAACACCAAGAGAACATCACCACCAAACGTCACTACATCCGGCACCATAGGCTGCCAGCCGGAAGAGATAACCTGAAATCGGTCCCCAAAGCTCTATCAACCTAAATATGTCTCGATACTCTCCGCTTGACACCGAAGACGATGACCCACCGTCACTCAGCACCCAGCCTCTAATCGCCAACCCCGACGTTCTCTCTGCACCCACAGAAGGCACCAGTAATACCAAGGGTGGAGCAATAACAGGTTGGACATGGCTTCTGACCTTTACTGCTGGTATCAGTGGGCTATTATTCGGCTGTAGGTCCTCTCCTTTCCCTATGTTGGTTACGCATCATGCACTCAGCTTACAAGACTACCCGCTTTGCAGATGACACAGCTTCCATCTCGGCCGCCTTGCTGCACCTTGCACCGTCACTGTCTACGCCCGAGAATCCGGTAACTACCTGGGACAAGTCTCTCATAACGTCGTCTACGTCGCTGGGTGCATTAATAGGTGGTCTCTTTGCTGGATTGCTGGCAGACCGTATTGGGCGGAGAGGGGTAATCTGGGTTGCCGATGTCTTGTTTATTCTCGGAGCTTTGTGGCAAGCTTTGGCTGGAAGTGTAGGCGCTATGGTAATAGGCCGTGCTGTCGTGGGCTTGGGAGTTGGTGTTGGGAGCTTAATTGTGCCACTGTGAGTGAGGCCGAATTGAAAGATAAACCCGGACAAGAATATATCGTTTCTTTTGATATATTTGCTAATAGAAATAGATATATCTCCGAACTGTCTCCCCCATCTCATCGCGGACGCCTTGTTGTTATCAACGTCCTTTTCATCACCTTCGGTCAACTTATTGCTTATGCGGTCGGTCTCATCCTCTCTCCACCAACCCTCTCTCAAGACCTTAGCTGGCGGTTTATGCTCGGACTCGGTGGTGTCCCCGCATGTTTCCAGCTCGTATTCATGTTCTTTATGCCAGAGACGCCCCGCTGGCTAATACAGCACTCCCGTCGTGCCGAAGCTGCAAAGGTTGTGAGAAAAGTCTACGGGGATCTTTCTGAAAGATCAGTAGAGCAAGTTCTTGTCGGGATTGAGCAGGGTGTTGAAACAATTTCAAAGGACCCTTTTATGGAAAAGCTCAAAGCAATTTTCGTTATTGGAAGTAACCGGCGTGCTCTAGCAATTAGCTGTCTCCTCCAAGGCCTCCAACAGGCCTGTGGATTCAACTCGTTAATGTATTACTCTGCGACTATATTTTCCCTGGTTGGATTCAAGAACCCTACTGCAACTGCAATGGTTGTTGCAGGGACAAATATGGTATTTACTGTGTTGGCTTTCACGTTGATTGATCGTATTGGCAGGAGAAGGATCTTGTTATGGTCGATCCCGGGCATGGTGGTGGGGCTGCTACTATGCGCGTTGGCTTTTCATCATCTACCGATACTCACTTCATCTGCTCCTGCGGAACCCTCATCTTCGATTTGGACTCCAATGCTGATTATATTCATGATGGCGTATGTCGCAGCCTATGCGCTGGGAGTCGGTGCAATTCCGTGGATCGTGCAATCTGAGTTCTTCCCTATGCGTGTTAGAGGGCTCGGTACAGGTATGGCGACGGCGACGAACTGGGTGCTCAACTTTGTCATCGGAGCGACATTCTTACCAGCCGTTGAGTGGATGTGGGGTGGTGCTCAGGGGTTGTTTATCGTCTACGCGTTGGTTTGCGGAGTAGGCTTACTGGCAGTTTATAAAATATATCCAGAGACCAGAGGACTTAGGATGGAAGAGATTGAGGGTGTGTTGAGAGATGGATGGGGGGTTAATAGAGACATGAAGAGGGGGACAGATGAAGGGGATGATATTTGAGGGTGGTCATTTATTTTTTAGCGTGTGATGTTTTAGGGATATCTGCTTTATATCCTTATACTCGTGCCTAGCCCCAGTGTTCTGGATACAAGGGCGAAGGCCTTTAGCGCATTTTTAGGCGTAATCGGTTGCATATTTGTCTATACTCAAGTAACTGGGCTTTTCTTATACTGGGGGTGTGGGCGGTTGAATCATTACTAAGCTTTCTATGAATATTGCATATTAATTGGCTCTTTTATGAGATTTACAGTAAACTAAGAAATTGGGACTGTTTAGATCGCAGACGGGCTCGCAAGGGTGTTTCCTGAATTATGGATCAGTATTCTTGTTTCACTTTAGAGGGTAATGTTTAATTGGGTTATCAAAGACATACCGCCGTCAGGATACAGCACTTGGCCGTTGAGGAAGACACCACCGCGACCTGCGAGGTACAAAGCAGCGGCAGCCATATCTGCATCACTTCCAATCCACTCTAGAAATATAATCCCATAATCAGCCAGGATTATTTCATATCCGGAGAGGGAACGTACCTGCTGGGAGACTGTCTCCCATGGCGCGGAGCTCCGACTTTTGATTTTCGTCCGAAGAGCTGGCCGTCATCTCACTCGGAAAAAGGCCGGGTGCGATGGAGTTGACTCGCACTTTACACTGCGTGAATGTAGTTGCCAACATCCGTGTCAAGTGAATGAACCCTGGTTTATCATTAATATCTAGACATGTTAAGATCGGGAAATATATGTATAGCATACCGGCTTTAGAGGTCGCATACGCGAATTGACCATTACTACTACCTTTTAGCACCCCTGAGATCGATGTGATGTTTATGATTGATGAAGAGTATTTAGGTGTGTTGGAGGTTCCTTTAGCCAGGAGTCGCAGGAAAGCGACAGACATGAAGTATTGGGCAGTTAGGTTTGTTTGGAACGTTTCTATAGTAATAGTAAGTATTAGAGATATCCCTATGAGGGACCGGAGGTAGGTAGTGGCTGGTAAGATAAACCTTGCCATGACTCGGGAGTTGCTTTCCACAAGTGTTCAGAGATCGAATCTGCAGAAGTGAAATCTGGTTTCCTGTTATTATACCCAGTTGTCTGCTTCTCTTTTGCGACGCCGGCGTTGTTGAAAAGAAGCTGAATTCCCTTTGGTTCTCTATTGCTAATTTCCGATGCGAGTCGTTTGACGTCATCTTTCGAGTTGATATCTGCGGGTATTCTATATAGTGTGTCCATCACCTCAGCATATATTCTGATCACGTAAGATATAGAAGCATTGGGTTAGACATACGCGATGATTTCACCTGGGTTTGGGCCTCCTTTGCCTGAATACTTCTGGACGACGGTGTTGAGTGCTTCTTTACGACGCCCAGTAATGTATACAGTTGCTCCATTAGCTACCAGTGCCTGTGTGATCATTAATCCGATTCCAGAACCACCACCCGTAACGACAGCCTTGAAGCCTGAAACATCAAATAGCTTTGATGCGACAAAGGAGGAATTGGGATGATTCTGTGAGGTAGACATTGTTTTTACCGTGTAGATAATATAGACTTTTTGCACAGAGGTGCTGGGAGTGAAAATGGGGCGTCTGGAGAGCAGAAAACGCATTTAAACAAGTTTCTTTTGTCTATATAAATATTTCAATGACCCCCTCCCCTCATCCCCGAGGAAAGAGACTTGGGTGATTGAGGTTTATATGGCTTTCTTCGTAGAATGTATCCCCGGTGGTAGATGACTTCATTCGTGCCTAATGGCTAGGTAGTTGTGATCTTTCAACTAGTTCAAGTGTCGGGGTGAAAGAGGTCTAGAGTGCTATCTATGATCTATTAGGAAAGCTTCAAAGAGTGGTCTAGCCCTAACCCTTAAATATTAGTTAGTGGAACTAGATCGAGGAGACTATGGTGTGAAAGGCATGTATGTATCGTAGCATTGTCATTTATTTATCTAGTATTCACATCTATATCATTTAACTGTCGTTCAGAATAGAAAAGAAATAAGAAATAACAAATGAATGTATACCCCGAAATAACGTTGGTAAGGAGACCCCAGGAAGGAGTCAAGTATAAAAATACACTGGTAAAGGACCCAAGATTAAAGGAGAAAAGATACAGATACAGGTATAGGCCGGCCAAAGAAGCAAAGAAAACAGGTTATCAACCGTGCATGGTACTCGCTAGAATCCCCCCTCCCCAAAGATGCGCACAGTATGCACAAATGAAAAAGCAGTAAAAAAAAAAAAGTACTATTTACGATCAAAAGCTCCTGGCTGGAATCACTTAGGCTGAGCACTGAGTTGGGAGGTCCATATCGGCGGGTTTTAGAGTCTTGATAGCAGTGCACCATTTGGCCGTACGGTCCTCGGTGATATCACCGGCTTCGATGCATTTTTCGATGTAGTTCTTGAAGCCCTCGTAGCCGTCGTAAATGAGGCCCTCGTATGATTCTCGTGTACATTGCTTTGTCAAGTACCATGGTGCAGCACGGAATGTCAAGCTATAAGTACGAAAAAACTCATGGTTAGCATCTAGTGGGAAAACGGTGTGGTAGTGATCTTACCCATCGGTTAGGACTAAAGCGCGGATATCATTTTGCGTATTATCTGGTATGGCCGAGACCTCTGCGTCGGTCAATTGTTGGGCTGGCTTGCCCAGGATCTTGGTCACTTCACTCTCCTTTCCAGCCCAAAGTGCGTATTTATAGATCCATTTGAACATGAGCATAGCTTTTGCTATTTACCGGTAGGTATTGTCAGTAAACTGTTTTTCTATCTATGGGGGAAGAAGGAAATACATACTTCCTTGGCCTGGCCTTCCGGGGAAATGATTGATATTGTATTGGAAATCTCCCGACTCAAAAGCCATCAGGGATGTCAGGGCCGCTTTCGGGCCAAGTGACCAGACTTTATAGGCTTGATATGCACTGTTTATATGCGTCGCTACAGTAGTTGAATCGGAGCATTCTGTGGAGTATTTGGCGGTAGCGCAAGACTTGGAAGATGGAGAAAGAGCCTCTATTTGCTGACTCGTAATATCTGAGATTCTGACATTGCTGGTGAATGCTACAGCGGCGGTGGGCTGGATGTTTGCTAATGCGGCAAGGGCAACGGCCAAAATCGTTATCGGGGAAGCGAGGTTTCCAAACATTTTTTAGATGGTGTGTTATTAGTTGGAGATGTAGTTTTTGTATAGTTTGAACACCGAGATCAACGCGAGCGAGGGCTTTAGGACTGGAGGTTTGGTTGGTGAAGGTGAATTAAGAGGCAGAATGTCTATAGAGGAAGGAAGTTTGTAGTCGGGGGTTGCGGCCCACAGAAATATATAGCTGCTAAGGCGACCGGAGGATCCCTTGAATGTACAGCTTAGTCTGAAACTGTATAAAGGAGCGGGCGTCGCAGCATTCAATGTACATGTAGGTTATACCCACTAATTCTCTAAAGGTACCCTTGCATGGCATGGGGAGCCATAGAGGGCACAGTCTATTCTATAAGCGTCAGCCTCTTGCAGGTAGATGACAGTAAATGTAGAATGCAGCTGTCAGCTATGGGAGACGCGATATGATTGGAGGGAAAGCGCTGGACAGCTCACCAAACATAATGTACCCCTGAATTTGGAGACGAGCACGCTGGTGCCTGAACGTGTTGTCAGTTGTGTTTTTCTTTTGCTGTAAAAAATAAGCTCACCCCGCCACACTCTCTTTGCGGATGAATTTGTGCCTGGCCGTCGCGTGGCTTGGCCAAGTGATCGGTGAATGGCTGGTCAACCCAGCCGCAGCTGGATCCCAGCCTGCGTATTAAAATAGCACTGGCGGGGGTAAGGTACCCAGGTCTTTCCTTGTTTCAACTACAAGAATAAAGAATATTATGTCCTTTGTGGGTCTTTTAGTGGGCAGTGGCTCAGTTCTTGGCTCAACTGACTGTGGGCTGGGGTCTTTCTCATTTCTCATTTTGTGTTTTGGAGACACAATTTGACAAATACACCTGGATAGCTTAAGAATATTATCAATTAAGCTCTCACCCCATTGTCAACACCGCCACAGTGTAACTTATACTATAATTTAAACTATCGGTGCGTATCCCCAGGGTGCCTATATATACTCCGCGGTTAGTGGGCCCTAAACCGGGGTATATCGCTTTTTTTACAACATGGATATTAATTCTTAAAGTTATCCCGGCGTCTTAGAGTTTGGGGGTAGTCCAAGACCATAGGGCAGACTATACAACCAGAAATAGCATTTGAACCCTAACTGCATGCAGAGTGGGGAATAGATTGAACTTGGGACTTGTACCCAATGCCCCGTGGTATCTCTTAAGACTTGATCGTTCGAGCATTTGAAGTCAATTGTATAGGTGCAGTTCTTTGAACTACCCGGGTGATTCTGGGGCTAGATTGCGCTGCATTGGAATGCAGGCATCATGTTCAAAGAGAATAATTCCTGCCATACTATATCAGAGCAAACAGGGGGCTGGGCGTGAAGGGTTTAGGGCTAGTATAGATGAGTATATCCTTGATTACGTGAAGCTGCACGTATGTGGAGTTGGTTTAATTAATCGTCTGTATATTATAGTAGGGCTGAGAGTCACAACACACTAACTCTGCGGCGTAGTTTGGATCTCACTCAGATCCGAAACTCTACTTCTCAAGGAGCAGAAGCGAGTCTTGTTACATAGAAGGCTCTCTTTATTATGATTAATCAATCAATCATTGCTTGTTACACTCATTATAAAGCATGATTTGTACGTACATGTACCTGTATTTGGAGAAGTACATATATCATGTGGCCCCGCCAGTGTCTCAGCTCCTCTTTGTCTCAGGTATTTTTTGAAAGCTGGAACTCTGAATATGAGATGATTTTCTTATACAGCAAATAGTGGGGGTCTGTAAAGTTCTGTTAGAAGCACACGGTTATCGGGACGGAAATGAGCTTTTTTGTTTTGTTTAACGATGGAGACCTGTGCCTATGGCTGTGGTGTCATGAAACAATGCGCGGATAGGTCTCCTGATCTAGCCGAGCTGAAGAATGGGATCTGGTGTCTTTAATACGTCTACTCGGGGATCGGGTCATGATGATAACAATGGTAACGCAAACGGGGCCTCGGCTACTGCTAGGTAGTACGTTAAATGCGCCTTCAGCGAGCTAGACTCTCCTCCTCTATGCTTGTAGGGGATATATTGTTATGTACATAATATTATAGTCCCCTCCCAGCAAAGACACAAGACTGACGTGTTGTGGTGTAGGTGCAAGAGGCACAATCTGCGGCTCTGAGGCGTCTAGTGAATTTACTCCTCAGCCCTGCAAGATCTAACCTTATCGCCAAGGACTGTGAATGCCCGCCTATTGCTATAACAGCTCTTGATTAGCTTTGTCTCACCGGTGGATAAGCCCAGCAACCTTGACTTGTGTTCTTACCCGTCGAGGATAGAATGACTAAATTCATATGTAGCGTATACACGTAGTTGCGACCTTATAGGCGATGATATCAGTCTCGAGTTCCACAACTTGGTACATCTCTCGGTTGTGCTTGATCTCAGCTCGATCTGTAACAGCATTTTGCCGGTCTTTAACAAGTCTAGAAATTTCTTTGACACTTCCGAGTATGCTATGTGGAGAATGCGCCATAAGTGAGTTCGAGAATAATAGTATTTTTTTGTCGAAGCACTGTCCTTTTTAGCTTGTCTGCAAAGTTCTTGACCGAGAGAAAAATCCCTGGTGTTTATAGTAAGAGCTAGGATAACCTAGTAAAATCAAGCATATATCTATTAAGGTACAGCACATAAGGCACCTGGGAAGCGGGTCGGAATTTAGCTATGACAGAAGTGCTAGTAGTATGTGTCATGACGTACCTTGTCCTGGAATATTTATTAAAACGCCATATCCGAAACAAATTCTGTCCGTAGCTGTAGTTTAATATTCCGGTAAGGTTAATTGCATTCTCTGATCGGCTTAGGCTGTGCTTTTGAGAGCGAGCTATCAAAACGGCACCCTACAGGCGCCACTCAAGATCTTGGGGGTCCAATTAATAAAGTCCGGTCTATTTGTTTGACAATGCTTCTCCCGGGTGCGTATATTTGAGGTAGGGTTAAACGAAATATGTGCTATCGGTTAAAAGTGCTCTATAGAGCGCATCTATGTTTTTAAAGAGAGACTTCTGCAGTGGATACCCGGTTTTCCTTAAATTATTTGTCGATGTCTAGTAAATAAAAATCAGTAAAAGCATGTCCACGACCCGAAGGTTAAGATATTAAATCTAGAGGAAACTCCGGTATAAAACTAAAGGCAAAAAGTGTTTTAGGGCTAGAAACTTAAAAGTGGGAAAGCTTATAGAGTGGGGAAAGGGAATTTGTCCTATATATGTACTTTATCACTGAGGGTTCTGTAGCTATGTAGCTGGAGAAACATGGCGCATGAGATACATGGGCGCGATAACAAACATCTACTTTGCGCTAACGGGGGAATGAGTAAATATCAACTACAATATTATCTGCCTCGCCTCACCGGCTTTTTGCATACCGACGACTGATGTCAGACGTGCTGCACCCAGGGTACAAGCGCTGGCAGTTAAATTATCTAAAGTGGCTGAGGATTACGTCTGCATGAGAATAAGGTTATTACAGCACAGCATTTGCGGGGTGATTTTCTGATTAGGAAATGAATCCGAGCAGATTTATTATATGTACGAACGCCTAAGGCATGGCGTGTGCTACCTACCACCGCTGCGCAGCTGCTTTGGTTTTAGCGCTGCTGACGGACGGGGCGGTACATTGGCAGGGGCAGACAGGAACAGAATATAGTAACTTTTGGTTTTGTGGAGACTATTTCGCATTGCCTTTTCCTTCCTGTTTCTCGCTCGCAGTATAGAGAATAGAACTGCTAGTAAAACGTGGTTGAGCTTTGTCTGCGCTCGCCTCTACCACGGCGGTAGTGGTCGGGTGTCAAACCCTACATCGGTAGATCAGAGCGACAGCGAATTTGAATTACTATAGCTAAGTGAAACAACTCCTGTAACCGTATATGTTTTGCCAGTTCGTCTGGGGGACCAAAGACGGTTTGTAGTATACATGTATACTGTGTAATGGTGTATGTACTTGGCCATAACCAATGATAAGACTATAGTAAAATGTAGTTACCCTAGTACCCGATAGTAACTGGGTAATGAGTGGTACGAAGAAGTTTTTGTTCGAACTTTTATTACTCTTACTATTATTAGTTTCAAGCTTTTATTGTTCTTTGCGTCGTTAGGAAAAAGTAACATCATGCTTTTAGTTTGGATGCACGGAGCACATGGCGGCTCTAACTAAGCCTTGAAGCGATAACGGTTTTTGATTCGCCATGTAGACGTCCAATGTTTCGGATACAGCACATTTTGAGTGCTTGGCCCTTATGCCACAACGGCACTTTTATCTGAACCCCACGGAATAGTTACCTATATGGGTGTGCCTAACTCCGGTAAGGCTTCAAGTATCCTATCTTGTCCCCCTCCATATCCCTACCGTCAGAGGCCTTATGTTTGGTTTAGTTGTATTGTATGCGGCGTTAAACTAGCTAGTAGAATTAAGTCGTCGCGTTTCTAAAAGATTGGCCTAGGTTTTGCATTAGGGAAGAGGCAGAAAATTTTGGGGTCAGGATCATGCAAGAAAACTCTCAAAGCGCTATTTCTTTGGGTATGTAGGTATAGTTGGCGACAAAATTCTATAATAACCTCCTAACTTGGGTTACTATAGTTTATAAAATTAGCGGATCAAGATCACTAAATAGGTAAGTTCAATGTAGGTATAGGATATTTCTGCTTTAGACTGACAAAACGCATCTGCGGGTATGCCTTAGGCATTTGAATATGGGGTGAAACTGGGGCATCCAAGGTAGGCACTTGGATCGATCATTACATGCATTGTAAAAGTCTTAAACTAGTACTCCGGCAGTTTCCTATACGATTGCGTGTACTCCAGACGGTAGGTCAAGCTGTATGTATGTATAATGGATCGGGATATTACAGGAATTAACTATATCTACTGCTCTGTTTCTATTTTTTTGTTTTAGGATTGAAATAAATTACCTGTGGTGCAATCAGTGGGATCCCTGTACTCGACTTAACTACCGACTTGGAATCGTTGCACTCTACCTTTGCCGCCCAAGAGGCTCCACGCCTTCGATCTGTAAAGGTCTGATAAGAGTTTGCATGAATCTGAATGACGATGATGAAGCTTGAAATTTCCTGCGCCTGCTTAGACGAGAGGCGTAGTAATTGATTGTTTGTGTAAGAGCCGCATTTCCTAGTAAAAAAATACTATTTTTAGGTAGAGCCTTGTGTATTCCGGGATATCCGGATAGTAGGATATAAACCGTATCGGGGGGGGGGGAGGGGTCAACATTTATCCGTATACCCACTAGGCGTGGCACTTTACAGTACACACCATAAAATCGATTGTATCCCGGCATTGTGGATGAAGCGCCCGACAGGATTTCTAGAACCCCCACATGCGTGCATGGGACCGTGGACTATCTGAGCCGTATTGAGCCGCCGTTCTTGCATATACCTGACATGCCATTGTGGCTGGCTGAATATCTACTTTGAAGTTTCACGAGAGGAATGTGTTATAATTATCGTCTTGTTTTAGGTTAATGCTTACTCCCGCTGTAACGGCATCTCAAGGGTTAATTAATGAGAGGAATATTTAGTTATAAACCCCATTCCCTTCGATTTTAATTCCCTTCGACATCCAACAAGCGAGTTTCCTAGAAGGTCAAGAATCCAGATCTTGGGCAAATCAACAAATCATGAGTACTAAAATCGAATATCAGCGAGATGAGAGCTCGCCACTCAACTGGCCGCGAGGAAAGAGTCAGTACCCTATATTATTATGATTATGTGATCAAATGACTGACCGGTAACAGAGTTTGCGATATCTGCGATACTGTCTTTCATGACCTTTACAGTTACCATGGGTGCATCAGTTGTTTCACCTGCTATACCAAACATGGAGCTGTTCTTCGGAGTTGAAAGAGTAGTAGCAATTCTAAGTCTCAGTTTGTAGGTATCCCATGTAGTCGTTTGTAGTCTTTTGGATTGAGATCTAATGGCTTCGTGCATACAGATATCTTCTTGGTATTGCTTGCGGGACTATAATTTTTGCACCTCTCAGTGAGGTTTATGGACGAAACCGGATATACCATCCAACATGGTTGATCTTTGTGGTACTTCAAATACCAGCTGCAGTTTCATCGAATTTTACAGTTCACCTTGTAGTTCGATTCATTGCTGGTTTCATGGCCTCACCAGCCTTAACTGTTGCTGGTGGTTCTTTAACTGATATATTCACTAGTAAGGAACCATCTATCATCTGGCGAGGGCTTCTGATCCCAGAAATACTGACATGTTGATTGTTCAGCTGAGGATATTGGTATTCCTCTCGGGTTTTTCCTATTATCGGCTTTCCTTGGACCCGTTGCTGGACCTATTACTGGTGGATATTTGGCACAATATGCGCCAGGTGGTGTAATGGAGTCCTGGAGATGGATTCTTTGGTTCATGCTTATCTGCTCCGGCACATTGGGTCTATGTTTCTTCTGGATGCCAGAGACATATCTACCAGTCATCTTGGCGAGAAAGGCGAAGAAAGTTAACTTCCGCGATATTTCGATGGAGCCTGGAATGCACGCTGGTAGTGAGCTTATGGATAAAGGTCAACCTCAAGAGGTGCAAGTAAAGTGGGATGAACTTCGACAATCGATGGCGCGGCCGATTCTGTTGCTTGTCCAAGACCCTGTTGTGCTACTGATGAGTCTTTACTTGAGTTTAATCTATGGGATACTGTGAGAACACCATCGCTTTGCCTTCGAAGTTCATAAGCTGACTCAATATAGGTTTTTGTACTTTGGCGCGTACCCATATGTCTTCACTGGGCGTTACGGATGGAAACAGGGCCCAGCAGGACTAGCGTTCCTTGGTATTGGAATCGGAATATTCTTGTCGCTCCCAACAGCTGCTCTTGGAAATAAACACTACCTAAAGAGGAGGCATGCGAGAGAAGCACTTGGAATCACAGGACCATACCCAGAGGGCCGCTTGCCATTGGCAATAATTGCTAGCGTTTTGGCACCAGCAAGTGCATTTTGGTTTGCATGGACTGGGTTCAAGGATATCCACTGGCTTGTACCAGTAGCATCTGGCATTCCGTAAGACACCTACAATAGACTTAAGAAGTAGCAAATGACTAACTCATGGGATAGTTTCGGATGGAGTATGGTTACCATGTTTGTGTGTGTTCTCAGCTACCTTGGGGAAGCCTATATGTAAGTCTTGACTCAAGTCCACTATTAAAAGGTGTGTTTCTAACGGGTCTTGTAGTGATATATCGGCTTCATGTATGGCGTCTACTTCATTCCTTCGCTGTCTATTCGCGTTTGGATTCCCACTTTTCATGCCAAAGATGTATGCAGCTCTTGGCGCAGAATGGGCTGGAACCGTGCTAGGTAAATCTACCACTATTGTATTAAATCGTGCTTTACTAACATACTTTCAGGTTGCTTATTGGTTGCTTTTGCCCCTGTTCCTTTGCTCTTTTATAAATTTGGAGCTAGGCTCAGAACCCGAAGCAAGTACTCGGTCAAGTCGGCCAAGTCGGTTACTTCCTCAGCGTCGGAATCTTTCATCTCCTCAGCCGAAGCTTCGATCGTCTAAACTGAGTGAACATTCTTACTGTCGGGAGTTTGCTGTTCGAAGTCGCTATGACTTCGGTAGGCTATGATTTAAGGTTATTTTCTTTTTCAAATGTCACGTGGAGATTTTTTTTTAGAGCGTCTGCCTCTACTTGGAGTTAGTGATTTGTTTTCTGGACTTAGGGAGTCTTTTATTTGGTGTTTATTATATAGGGATTGTTTTATTGTGTCTTTTTTTATGTTAGTGGGCTGGTACAATTTTGTGGAGTTTGACTTGCCTATGTTCTGGGGGGTATATACTGGGTGGTGCGTATGACATTTACTATGAAAAATCTTTGGTGTTATATAGAATGGTGTTTTTGGTATATAAATATAGTCTAGTTTATGCCTATCTTTTGAAGGAGATATAAAGTGTTTACATGAATTCTTATAGGTCGGACAATCTATCCGGTCCATATTGTAGATTTTTCACGTTATTTGTGCTTAAGATGTTCTAACACTTTTAGTATAATCAGAGGGTTTATTGTTCCCTTAAGATAAACTTGGAGGCGTTTTTCTTGGGATGAAACTAGGTTTAAAGTCTCATAACTGTCCACTATTATATTATATCAGTCTTGATCTGTCTATATTTGGTCTATATCTTCTATGTATATCAGTCAGCTGCCCCGGGGATATAGAATTCGTAGACATGGTATATGTGGCAAACTAGATTATACTGACCTATGAAAAGGATCAATTAAATTTTATGTATGGCCATAGTTCCGTTGTTTCCGGTGTTTCAGAGGCCATATTGGGAGTGAAGACCTACCAAAGTCTAGGGGATGAGTAATATTTGGGTACAACTCTATGCTATTGTAGGGAACCCCCATCCTAATTACATGAACCTGACGATTAAGGTAATCCACCACTCCGGCCTGTCACCCTATCTAGACTGCAAGAGTAAAATGAAAAGAACAAGAAAATGCAGATACAAAGGTTCCTAACTAGTAGCTCCCACGCAACCTTCCTACCGCCATCTAATGTCTCTCTGACGTTCTCTCCATGTCGCCCCAACCCATCCTATGGGGAGCTCTTGGATGTCAGGTTTATTTTGTTAATTATAAGAAGTTATGTTAATTTATTGTACCCTAAATACTATGGGATTACCAACACTGAAGCTTGCAATTAAGAGACCAAAAGTACTGGAAATTAATCTTTACATGGCGAAGATAAAGTCATGCGATTGTTTTAAAATACACGAGAGAAATGATTTGTAATAGGGAATCTAATATAAACCACGTGCCGCCCCCTGCCTGATCTAAACGGCCCGCGCGGCGTAGCCCTCATGGTTAGTTATACTGGTTTGATTGAGAAGAATATTATGACTGTTCACAATAAATTCACTCGGCAAGTAAGGTTTGAGGCCTGGGATCGATGCTAGAGTAGGATACATTTCGCATCTATCTAATTAGCCGGCCGACCGTGTCGCATAGTCATCGTCGGCTATTTCCTACTTATTTGGTAGCGAGCGAGATCATGGGGTAGTTTCTTTGTACCCCCGACTGTCCATCTAGTTAATCAATTGCAAACAAAGTACTATAAGCCTGCCAGACCGAAGAAACCCACCTCCAAATCACAGCCATGATAATTCACGTTAAAGCGAATAGGTGTGTTGGAGTACGGCCGACAAGTAGTCGATCCCCATTAGGAGTCATAGGCATGTAGGGTATAAGAGGTCGGGCTTACCCCCCTCCTCTATGCGTATCATCGAACTATCATTCTATTGCTCGCACCCGTACTTTCACAAGGTGCCGTATCTATACGTACTCATATTCTGCGTAGCTAGTATGTCTTATACAATCTTAGGTAAAAATTGTAGCTAGCCTAGTCGTGGTCGTATTGCGTTCTTTCATGCCACCTCCTAACATAGAAGAATGTATCTGTATGGGGCAGTTCTCTTATAACTCTGATAAGTGTAGGTTTAATGGGGCCTGTGAATATAATTACATATAGTGAGTGTAACTCTTCAGTCAAACTGAAAGTCGTGATTGTGCCTAAAAATGGTGGATTCTTGTAAACAAACCCTTTAAGTTCCTTCATTACAATTGCCTGGCGGGTTATAATAATCATAGCCTATGGGTTCTATGTAATGGATTTATTGGGGGGCAACTACTTGGCTGGGTGGCGGTATCTACTATGCTTAATTCATTCATACAACTTGGCTGGGTACTCGAGGCGAGTGACGGATTATGATTTATGGCAACAAAGCCCTAGGTATTTTTTGCAATTCATTTATATATAACTCGGACCGAAAAATTTAGTCCGGAGATCAGTATACCGTACTTTTAAAGTAATGTATCTTGTACAGTTTCACTGGTTGAAGCTGATAGGAAAAGTGGCTTAAATTGCGAGCACCAGCCACGTGGCTTTAGAATACTAGAATAGTGACATAAGCAGGGCGAGGGAAACTAGCAAAGTAGCAATGGAATCTAAGGCGGAGAGAGAGGGGATCCTCCATCCCCTCTCTATGCGTTCATAGAGAGAATATTGAGCCTTTTCTTTAGTATTTTGAGGCAACAAGAGTACTCGGCCTTGCCGGAGAATCACCTGCTGATATTGCAGTCGAAGATAAGGTGACGGGTGTATTATAATGTCAGTTCTCGTGACAGGTGGTCTTTGACTACTACCTAGATTGTTGACTCGACTTAAATTTGTGAGTGTTTATTCATAGTACAGTCCAAGTAGTATATAAGGAGAGAATACTATGCCAGTACATATAAGATAGGCACTATCCTTACCCTGAAACGCTTACTAATGGCGAATATTTAATAAAGTTTAATGCAGGTGCAATCCGTGACCCCACCGAGCCGCAATACTTGGTGTAAGCCTCAAACCTTGGCACAGTGCCTGAGTAGTATGCATGGCTGGGGTTCCCTAGCCCGACCTTATACATTTTAATTCAATATTCCGACAAGGTTTGTAGGACATGATACCTAGTCACATTCGGGCCTATTATAGAAGTCATATTCCTTAGAGTTTTCTTGTTATTTTTAGAGGCTCAGTAGGTTGACAAAAATGGAAAGGAGAATTTCCGCAATACAATTGTGCATATTTCTTGTCCGTGTTCTCATATCCAGATATATCAACGATAATAAAAAGAAATTCGTAATTCACCCTCTGAAGACGACTCGATAAGCTAAAGAAAAAGGAAAATAAAAACAAAAACATAAATAAGGGATACTCCACTACTCCAGACACAAGCTCTCGTGAAAAGAGAATACCAGCGAGCATCACGCTCAAACATCATTCCATCCCGCCCAAGGAGCCCTATGCTGCAGCAGAACCTGTTGGATGCTTAAGGTTTCGTTACTGTTTTGGTTTGCTTCGCGGATGTAGGCGTCCCTTTTTCGATTCCCATCATGGATGTAGACTTCGCAGACCAAGCATTTCCATCGGCCGTCTTCGTACATTTCTCTACAGTCCGTAGGCAATGTCGTCCTACAGGTTTTACAATAGTAAGTGCCTAGGTTTAATGGGATTGAGGTTGCTATGGGTGAATTTTTATTGGTTGAAGATGTCCCGGCCTGGGCTGCCTCTTGTGGTTCCCTGTATTGCTGTCTCCCGGATCTGTGATGGGGATCTGTGAGATGGGCATTGATGAAGCTATATGGCACTGCCCGTTGGCAGACCCTGCACTCCCAAATACTCTCGTGAACCGGAACCTTGGCATCGGATTGGGAGGTGTTATTGAGGCCCAAGAGACGTTCTAGCTCTCGGTGTTCTGAGCCCGCGAGGTGAGCATCTTTTGTATTGTATTTCATGCTTTTCCAACAGATTGCACATTTCCAATCATCCAAGTTTCCCGATTGTTTTTGCGCCTGCTGACGGCAGAGTTCTTCCATCCTCTGGTGTTTGAGCCCTTGAACGTGGTCGGAAATTACAGACACTTGCATCCTTCTCTCGCAGACTCTACATTCCCAGTGCTCGTTGGCATGAATCCTAGCGCTTTGTACCTGATTCTTAAGCCCCTCGGCTGTCGGCTGTAGCCTCTCCTTCTCTCTGTGGCCAGATCCTGCTAGATGAGCCGCTTTCGAGCCGATATGCATCTTCCTTTCGCAGATCTTGCATTCCCATGACGTGTTTGATGGCCCTACCTGCGCCTGCGCCTGCCTCACTTCTTCCTGCCTCCGTAGCCCCTCCTGCCTCACTAAATCTTCCTGCCTTCGTAGCTCCTCCTTCTTCCGTAGCTCCTCCTGCCTCCGTAGCTCCTCCTTCTTCCGTAGCTCCTCCTGTTTTCGTAGCTCCCCTTGCCTATGTAGCCTTATCTGCTCCCGGTGCTTGGTCCCCGCGAGGTGTTGGTCCCTCGAACTGAAATGCATTTCTCTTTGGCAGAGCTTGCACTCCCATGGGTCTCCTGGATTCTCACCTGGTGGTAGGCGACGAAGAAACTGGAAGGGTTTGGGTGTAGGCGGCTTGGGGGGAGCTGCAACCTGTGCGGAGAACAAATTTGGTATATCCTGCTTCCAGAGATCAGACAGTTGCCCCGAGAATGGAGTCATACTGCTGCCCGGGAAAGCTGTGTTTGTGCTGGATTTCGCGAGGATAGACTGGTCGTGTAAATTCGAGGCCGCTCCCGATTCCTCTTCATTGTCCGGGGAAATGACGTTATGAGAGGGGCTATTATATTCGGACGGCTCTTCCACAGGTTCATACTCGTGCTCTTCATGGTTGGGGTGGACGTCTTTGACACTCCAGTGCATTGTCTCCAGGCAGATATTGCATGACCATGTGGGGCCTTGGTGTTGTGTCACCATCTCTGTAGGGAAGTCCTTAGAACAGACCAGGCAGTGAAATGTATCCGGCTCTGTGGTAACAGATTCAGAGGTCTCGATCGTCCGAGGAACTTCGCCAGGGGCTTCTTGTGAATCTTCATGTTCGCTCTCCAGGGGGTACTCTGGGGGATGATACTGATTTTCCTGTGATTCCGAAGGTGTTTCCTGTATATCTGATAAATGTTCATTCTGGTTTACAGATTCACCATGTTGTGCCTTAGCTGGGGGCAGTGGTAACATCCCTGAAGATGTGGAATCGCTGAGCTTGGATTCAGGCTCTGGAGATACTTCAGTGCATGTCCCGTCTTCTCCAACTGGAGAGTCAGTAAGTGCCTCCTGAGAATTGAGCTCAACATCCTCTGTATGTTTCTTGTCCGGAAAATGTTCTCCATCGAGTATTATTGTGCTTTGGCAGACTGTACACTTATAGACGTGGCCGGCGTGCTGCGTTTGCTCCTCTATGGGGATACTGTTATCGCAGATCAAACACTGGAAGCATGCGGATTCCAGCACTGTCTCGGCGGATGACTTAGGCTCGGTCTCGAGGGTTAATTTGGCATTCTCATCGGAAGGATCTGGCTCCGCACCCCCGAAGATCTCATCTAGCTGCTGCCCAGTGAAATAGTCCTCCATAAGATCGATTAGGGTGTTAGAAAGAGTTTCAGGTTGTTCCGGATTGTCAATTCCAATCTCCAGTGCGGGCTGGTCCAGACTATCGAACAGAGGGATAAGCAATTCCTCTGTAGCGGACATATATGTGCTGCTTGTTGAAGAAGAACTGGAGTTGGCATTGAAGGCTTCATCGAGGAGAGATAGTTCCGAGTCTACCGGGCCCTGTACAGTAGACTTTCCGCCAGTCAGGGTCCCCCAACCGTCGAACGTAATCGGTGCGATGTCACCGCAGATGAGGCCGGCCAGTTCTATTCAATGAGAATTAGCCCTATGTTCTCCGACGGCTCCTGAATTCAAAGGCGCTTGGGACTTACCGTGCTCGTTAGACTCATTAGCCATCACTGGGGCCGCACCGACATCCATGTAGTCATATCCAGCTTCGTTAGGGGTTAATAAGCAATACTCGGTGTGTTGATTTTTCCAGTCCTCATGTAGTGACTGATGGCAGAAACGGCACTCCCACATCGGGGCACTGCTTAAATGCTTGCTGATGTCTGCGAGGGGGACTTTGGTGTCGCAGGTACCACAGTGGAAAGTTTCGAGCGACGATGGAGGTAAGATTGGAGATTTTTTGCTGATGGGGACGGAAAAGTCTGCTGATGGGTTGCGTATATATGGTTTTGGTGAGAAGGCCTGCGGGGCGATTTTGATGTCGGATAAGCTGTGCGGTGGTGCCTGATCAACTTCAGGCTGGCAGGGAGGAATATCGGCGAGATCACCACCGTCATCGACCCCGCCAGCTCCGGAGCCAGCACCGTACCCAGATACCTCATCCCCGGCGGTAAAGTCACCAAGATCATCACCGATAGCGGAATCCTGCGACATACTCCTTGCATGAAGAACCTTGGCATGGTTTTTCCCCCTGAGGTGCTCTTCCCTGTGGAAAACGCTAATAGTCTCATCGCAATCAGTGCACTGCCACATTAAATAGTTCTCGACTGGGGCCTTTGACTTTGGGTTCGGCTTGGGGTTCGGCTTGGGGTTCGTGGGCTGCTTCTGTTTCGGTGGTTGAGACGGTCGTCTCCGAAACTTTATATCGTAGGATGAAGTAGAAGAAGAATCACTGCGCCGATCGAAGTCCATATTCCTAAGAAGTAATCTAGTTAATTTCCAACTATAAGATTGAACTGTATAACACTGAGATGAGGGATATGATACCTGAGAGTTGTGAGGGATTGTTATAAGAGTAAGTCTTGGGGGAGGGTCAGGCTCCCTAGGTAATTATACACTTGTGTAGAGGTGGGATGCCTGAAAACCGAAAACCCCGCATTACTGCGGGTGGGATCCGATGGAATCTGCATCTGGTTATAACTGTGTAATGAATGTGGGGTTCGTCTCCTGAAAAGCAAGGGGACATCCTCAGCCCCAAACTGTTAGATGAGTGAATGTCGTGGGGTCAACGTGGTCTGGACATATCTGTCTATCGTCACCTTATCGAGGCTCTGCGCGTTGACGTCGCTGGCCAATTACCCGGCCATGGGTGCAGCAACTATCATTGACACAGGGTTCTATTAAGGGAATAGCAAAACACATAAATCCCTGAGTCTCACATCCAATGATTTATCTAGTGGCATATCTGTATCGTCTCTAAGCGACACTTATCGCTTACATGTATATATTCTAATAAATGTGATTGTTACATAACCCCCATCATATGTACCATAGTATAGGCTCTCGTTACCATCAACCCCGGAAAATCTTGATCTATACGCCCAAGTATTATGTTAGATATGACTACTACTACTATTATTTGGGCATGAAAACAAACCCTATCAACGACGATTGTTCTGCATATTGGGCACGGGACTACCCTAGGCCCTGGAATTCTCCTCTGTTTTATACCCATCTTGTCGCAACACAACTACCACCACCACGGTTAGTCTCACAGATACCTACCAGCTATGACTAAAGGAATCTCTGTGAGGACATACTATACAAAGTACTAGATGATTACACGGAAGGAGAACCGCATCCGCAATTTGGCTATAACAAATGATGCAACCCGAGTCCGTCTTCATGTCATCTACCTCTGGGGCTGGTTGTTTTATTTCTACGTCCTCACCTTTTTGAGTCGCTATCGCGCGGTACTCTTTCCTGATTTTTGAAATATTCTCAAATGCGTTGTCAATAAACTGCCCGTATTCGCCGCGGGTATCCTTTTTCTTATCTAACTCACTCTTGCTGATTAATTCCAGCAAGATTGATGTTTCTTCAGCGAGCTTTTTTAGGTCCTGTGACAGTAGTATGTTCTGTTCATGCGCTTGAGGAAGCCCCACGGTGGGCCGGTGCCGGTCACCCCATGAACTGAGTGTATTTTCGTTTTGACTGTTGGTATTACGCCTGATTTCCAATGTCAGTTATTCTGTAGGGGTATAAGATTCCTAGAATCTCTAGTATCTATCTCGAACTACTATAACTCACATGCCACTGGAGTAATCATATGCTCCATTCGATGCCCGACCCCCAAGCTGATAATAATAATGGCCGGGGACCCCTAGATTTGGTCCATGTGCCTGAGTATCCTGCAGGGTCTGGCGTATGGGATATCTTGGATTTTGCTGCGGATCCCGTTGGGGAGACCCCGATCCCAAGAGATTAAGGAGATTCTGCTGGGCTACTGATATACGAACCGGCCCTGGGGATTGGGGTTGGGGTTGGGCTCGCTCCGTAGGAGCCGGGGGGGCTCTTTGTTGTGGTATGGGTTGTATACCCCTATTACCGGCTAAATACCGTGCTAATGGAGTCCCTGGGATGACGGATGGAGATTGCTGGTTAGTCGTTCTATTTTGACTCACTGGGAGTACTACTCGAGGCATGTTGGGTATATAGGGTGGTGCCCGTGGGTCGTAGATTGTTGCCGATCTTGCAGATCCCGTATTTGACGAGTTTGGTGCATCCTGGTTGGATATTAATCGAGGAGGATTAGATGTATTGCGCTCTAGTCGAAGCCTTTTCGCTTCACGTTTTCTTGCACTGCGTGATGTATTGGGCGCCGGGTTAGTGGATCTTGTTGCGGCGGAGATGCCCGGCGCGGGTCCCAGCATGCTGGACGATCTCACGGCATTGAAAGCGCCTGGGTCGGGGAGGTTTTGCCTCGACATGAGGGCTATTAAGGGCTTTGGAAAATCATCCGAGAGATCGATCCCTGATAACTCTAACTGGCGGTCCCAGAATCCTGAAATACTAAATGTTAGAGACCTACGTGGAAATCCGTCTTGATAAGAGGGGGATCTGGAATGTCCAAGACACTTGGCCATGCGATTGAGGCGTAAGACCGCCTCGACTTAAGCTCTGGCCGGTCAAGCTCCACTCGTAGCTCTTGAATGACCTCCCCCACTCTAACGTATCGAGTACAAGTGAGACTTACCCCGACAAAAGTCACAGTATTTGCTAGGAGCCGAGTGTGAGTATCTTCCACTTCTCAGTTTGCAGCGAGTAGCTGGTCCGAATCCTCACCTCCATCTGTAGAGGTATGAAGTATTGGGCCTCCCGTGCCTAGCTACTGTACTCTGCAAGAACCCCATCCAGGTGGGTCTCGTATCATCGCAAGCGCAGCAATTGTGTTGTCGGTAGGTACACCGAGAAGGAACTTTGTGGGCGCATCCGTCTTGTACAGCGCGGGGGTGGGCGCCTGACTGCATTCTTGAAGTCAAACGGGATTCGGGAAGGTCTGGTAGCGGCCATATACTACATGTAGGATTTATGAGGCAGATTACTTGGGACATTAGGCAACCCATATTTGAATGTGGCTAGTATATCTAGGTGCGCCACAACATGTGGGGGCTGGCTGTACCACCAAAAGACAGCAGGAAATAATCAAAGAAATTATATCAGGTCTTACTGTTATAACCGTACTCTAACACAATATTAGAACAGGTAATACCCTGTGAATTGTATAGTATCGGTACTGTATGAACAGAAGATATTAATGAGAGGAGATATCACAAGGGAGTAGCCAATCGAAAGAAGACTAGGCACGGGACAGCTTGAGAGATACTCTACCAGCCAAAAGGTAGATCACGGGAATTATTAGTGTATCCTTAGTTTACCGTAATCCCCCAGCCCTTAGCCTGCCTAGTTTCAGTTAGTTAGCCCTTTAAGATTCCTACTAGGTAGCCCAAGTCCTCAGCCTCACCCCTGCAGGGCAAGATCTTCCTTATGGCTGCCTTGATAAGATGTGATTAGATTAGATAAGTCTAGATAACACCACATCAGATTAGTATAAGCTATGTACTATTATCGCCTCGCATGTTCTGTGTTTAAATCTAGTACTCTAAAACTACTAATTATAATCAAATAGCTTATATAACTACTAGGGGATGTAACGTCCTTGCACTTTTTGTGTCAGGTATACTGCCTCTTTCTACTAACCCATGGATTAGATGCAAGGTTGGCGGTGGTTGATCCATAGTAGCTCACTCGTCCGTCTATGCCAAGACTGAATATCAGGCAGCCCATAGACATATTAGACCCCCGCTCCACCTATGTGTGCACTTCCTCTTAAACTATATCAATTACATGATGCCCCCCCAAAGCACCAACCACCTCTACAAACCCCTCTGTATCTTACAGGGAAAGTGGGGCTGCATAATCTGTAATGATCAGTTTACAGAACCTCCAGCGAGTCATATAGTCGGAAACCGCCATCGCACAAACAATGACCTGCTACTTTGGAGTTGTAGAGACTGTGCTACCTCGGCACTCCAGATCTCTCAGTCCCTCGATGAAGCTACCGAACGATACCAACAGATTACTCAAGGGTTCCAACCTACCGACGATTTCCTAGATGTTTCCCCACACACCCTCCTGCGCTGGAGTTGTAAAACCTGCAACATTACAACAATAGAGCCTCAAGAATTACATGAAGACAACAAACTCCATCGAGCTAACCTCTCAAAGCCTTTATATTGTAAAGCTTGCAATGTTATTATTAACGTTGAAACAAAGGCTTACCACGAACGCGGCAAAAAGCACATGGAAAATATTCGTGCCGGAGAGTATCTCTCAATGGCTGGTGGATTTGGATATTTAGAAAGCACAAAAACGGGTAATCCTAAAGAAACCACGGCGGCTAGTTTAACACATGATTCATGGACTTCACCAATATACCCCATGGACAGCTGGACTTGCACAGATTGCAACATAACGGTCCCTGAGTGGTTCCAGGCAATACATAGTCGTGGGAAACAGCATCGCAAGAATAAATCCAAGAAATCGTCCTGGATGTGCCAAATCTGTAATTTAGCATGCACCTTAAGCGGCCGGGGGTCGCATGAAAGAACGAAGAAACACCTCAATAAGGTCAAGAACCTCGCTAAGAGTAAGAAGGTCTTGGTAGATTTATTACAGGTCCCTTCAGATTCCTATGACCCGATCATAGGTATCCCACCTAACCTAAGTATTAAATTACTTCCTCTGCCACTAGTCCAACCACTGCTAATAAAATGACGGCAGATATTCAATCTAGTACAGTTCAGAGGCACAAGATACTTCGCTTGATACCTCCAGAAAAGAAATCAAAACGATTTTCAAAGCCGCTGTCACTTAGTCTTAACACACAGCAGTTCGTCAAGGTAAGCCGCACCAGTTTACAGGGCAGGAAGCTAGCTAACAAAACCAAAGACATCTAATCCCATCGATCATCTAGGGCCACATCGATATTACCAATCCAAACCGGGGGCGATCCGACGCCAAAATACTTCTACATGCTCGGTATGCGGTGTTGCAGACCCTACAGAATACAGCAGACTTAAACAACCTCAATGCACAAGCTGCCACGTTCAAGAGCGCGATTCAATCATATTGGAAGAAGAGTGGTTGTCATACTGGGAACTACCAGAACCAGACTACAGTGCTTCTGTAGAAAAAAGAGAACACGAGCTCCGCAAGGTTGGACCATCGCCCTTCATTGAACCTCATACAAATGCGGTCAGACAGCTCCTAGTACACCAGCTTGCACGCAAAAAGGCCCTCTCCCGCCATCATTTCTCGAGAACCTATGCCAACCCCGCGTGGAACCCATGGCGCGACAGCTCGCGATCGGAGGAGAAAAAGATTCGTGGCCGGCATGAGGTATTGGCGTGTAGGGATAAGAAGTATAATTTCCCTCCGGAATGTTTCGATGACGACAGTGAAGAGAGAATAGTAGGGGGGATAGTAAAGATAAATATGAAAGATATAGCTAGGAGACCTAGAGAGAAAGAATTGAAGACACCAAATCCAGGAATCAACAAGGGAAATAAGCAGGAACGAAGCGGCACTGGAGGCAGGGCACCCAAACCAATAATCGATACCCAGAAACACCTTGCCAAGGTTAGCAGAGGACACCACATCGAAACCCACAATACCTCGTCTCGCGGTCAGAGTAATGCGGAACACGTCCCGGTGGCTATCGAAGGTCAGGAGAATGAGTGTTGGTTGTGTCGGTTTAAGCAGATACAGGGCGGAAAGAGTAAAGTGGAGGGCTGTTCCTATCCAGACCAAAAAACTTGCACCGTAGAGTGGAGATGCTCTACATGCGAAGTGTCTTTATGTGTTAGCCCTTCTCGAAATTGCTTTGTTGAATTTCATAGGATGTAAGGTCACTTTGCAGAGGTGTTTGTGATTCAAGGCATCAATCAGGATGGACTCAGCGTAGCCCCTAGTGGAAGTATCAGTGGGAAGTGCGAGTAGGGATACTAGTTGACAATAAGACGAGTTTAATCATAGTTTCATATTAAAAGAAAGGAAATATTTTATTAGAGAGAGATAGGGATAGAGAGTCAGTGTGAGAGAGAAGACAAAAAACTCCGGAAACATAGAGTTACGCATGGAACTAGTCCGTGCTATGATAAAGAAATCGACAAAATCAGTATCTCGTGTACGTACAGTATCTAAGGCACGTACGGTGGCGAGTGACGCATAAGTTTATATTGAAAATTGTATAAAGATGATGGCCTAGCTGTAACATTGAAGCGATTTCTTTTATGGCACCAGTGCCAAGACCAGTGCTACGCTAGGGCACGTGATGAACCCCTGACAGTACTGCCGAGTTTATTTGTCACGTGGTATACTTTTGGTGGCGATTCTATTCCTACCCACTAAAGATAAACCACGTGATGAATAAATATCTCGGCATCACTAGTATGGCTCAGAGGTATGACCTGTCAGCGCTGAGTCATTAATCATGATATGGTTGAATTCTAGATGTTAACTATTACTATCTTGAAACTAGTTGGGCTCTTGTTTAGACTCCAGTCTGTGGTTTTAAGGGACTGCACCGACGGAGGCGCTCAAAGCTGCCCTATCCAATCCCCGTGGTCAGAGCAGGTTTCTAAGCATGTCACAGCCACCTCTAGTTTTATCTAGAAAACTCATAAATCTTATATACAGTATAACAAGATAGAAATTCTAAAACTGCTCCTTCAATAGACTTTTAATAAAAATCATAAATAGGTTATTACCTCCTGTCTGGTTTTAATAAGGGTCAGGGTTTCTCCGGGAAAGGATTATTTTGATAAAGCCCTTTCCAACTATAACCTGTCTAACCTATCTATGAACACCCTTAGATGTCTTTCAGAGTAAATTGCATACTTATGTTTGAGCAGTTTACATGAATCAAAATATTCTTAGGTGCTAGAAAACTCCATAGCTACAAACACCCCCAAGAGCCCCCGCATACTACAGACGTTCACTGAGGTATCACCGGCAGTTCTTGGAAATTTACTTCTCCGGAGTCTATTGTACAGCTGCAAGTGTGTGGCTAGGCGGAAGGCTGCTCTCAAACGAGTAGAAGTTAGATAATGTAGCAGCGGTGCTTGGGGAGGATACCTAGGTAATGGAGTATGACGGGGACTTTGGTGGCGTTTTCAATGGAGCAAGGGAACAACAGCAAGAACTTGGACGGCGACAACATCAGCAAACTTGAAGGTTTCTCTCAGATGCATCAGATGCATCTGAGGCTTAGAATACAGTTGGTGGAATTTGACGATCAGGAGACGGGGTTTGTCTCAGAGATGCTCAGCTAGCTGTCAGAGCTCTCAGGAGAGCCCCAGAGGCTCCTATAGTTGACTCTAGAGGCATCAGGAGATGTCAGGAGACTCTAAAGCCGTCTGTTGCGGGCAGCTCCGAGGGTCGCCAACTTTCGCGAAAGCGGGTGGCGTTCGCCCCCACTTCTGTTAGAAGGTCAGACCGTCTCAGGGCGCAGGTTTAACCTTGGCACTTACGAGAAAGAAACCAGTTTTGGGTCGGTTAAGCTGTCGCGTCATACGAGGCGTAGGTAAAACATCACGGACTGGGTAGAGCGGAAGCCCCGGGAGTCTAGAAGCGGTAGGAGGAAACAGTGGGGCTAGCACGCATAACGGAGGGGTTAGAAGGAAAGTAGCTTTAGTATGGGAGCCGTATAGAAAAGGGACTTACACGTCGAACGTGACAGGTTCGACGACATTTGTAACAAGAGAAGATAACAGGATGGGGTTCGGGTCGTACAAGGAGGAAAACAGGGGGTATATAAGAAGGGGGCTTCGCCCCCTCCTAGTGGGATTCTTTTTGTTACGCAATCTCTTGTTCTCTTAGTTTATCAAAGAAGTTTTCCGTTTCTTAGATTTGTTATATCTAAGAATTTTACCGAAGAACCACTGTCGCCCTCCAAGCTCTCCGCGTTTTCCAAAGTACCTGTCAAGAACACCCATTTCCTAGTCTGTATTGTCTATCTCCTTGTTTCGTGTATCGTTTCATATCTTGTAGGATTTCTGTTATAATTGGTCATGTAGGAAGTACACCTCGCAGGACGAGACGTCTATAGTTTCATGTAGAAGAAGGTCGCTCCTTCAGTTTCATATTGTCTCATTGTTGATCTCAGCGTCCTTCCAGAAAGGGTATAAAAGGGACGCACCTCTGTCAGTTAGTTAGTTCTTCACGCAACAACTTGCATCTCGGAGCGTGTCTACAACAACACTTTCTCCTCTTTCACGGGCGCAAATCTTCGGGCAAGCTCCTCTTGACTAGAGTTTCCTTCTATCTATTATCCATTCCCTTCTGAAGCCTTGCGTACCTTCAGAAATGCCTTTCTCCAGACCCTACGTTGACTATGTCGACCCCTTTGCCAACAAACCCCTAAGCGAATATGACGATGATTTGATTAAGTCACGTATCTACGGTCGGGCAATCTTGAAAAAGGGAGCTTTTCTTCAGAATCACCCAGACAGTAACTGGGAGTACTTTCAGCGAAAAACCGCCGACATTAAAGCGGAAATTGTAACGGGACACTCCCAGGGGAGTACTGCCGTACCAAAAAAAACCAACAACCTCCCTTTCTGACGAGAAGCTTCAGCAGCGAGGCTTAGAACCGCTCGTCAACACGGAAGGTCGACAGTCCCTAGGCTAAACAGGTATAAGGATTTTTAAGGGTTGCAAACTAAAGACTTTAAAAGGCTCTGCTTCCCAGGAGTGTAACGGGGGCACTCCTAAGGGAGTACTGCCGTATCAAAAAAAACTAACAACCTTCCTTTCTGACAAGAAGCTTCAGCAGCGAGGCTTAGAACCGCTCGTCAACACGGAAAGTCGACAGTCCCTAGGCAAAACAGGAATAAGGATTTAATGGGTCGATAACTAAAGACTTTAAAAGGCTCTGCTTTCCAGGGGAAAACAAATGTCTTTAGCGAAGAGTATGAGGGTCTCTGAACAACAGTTGTTCGTTGACTAGCAAGAATGGTTGTCCTAGGAGGAAGGACGGGTTTAAGCTAGGAATTTGATTGCGAGCAGGCTGCCAAGAAGCGGGGAATAATTCCTCCGTGCTTGGAAATCAACTGAGTCTAGAGCGCCCCTAAGAACTAGCGGGGTCAATAGACTAGCGACTAAAAGGCGTTGGTTACTAAAAGCTCTGTAACTTTTGCTATAATGGTCCGATTTCAAATCCGATTGCACCTATGGATTTGCAGCACTGTCCCCCATATACCCTCCGAGTTTGGTTCGGTTGGACGAATTTTCCTGACGGTTTTGGGGTTATTTTTGGGGTCCAAAACTTGTCTTTTTGTTAGGGAATCAGCAACTCAGGGGGGCCCCCTCTGCAAACGGCGGGTGGCACAGTGGGGCGCCTCGGGGGTGTTAGAAAACACAGAGTCCCCTAGGTAGGGTAACCCACTGGCGATTCCTGCCGTTGCTTAGATTCCTTTCCCACGTTCCTAGTCCAACCTGGGGACGTGGCGGAGAGGTAATCTTGATCCATAAGGACTTTAGGGCGAAGCACAAGGCATAGCCCCGTATGGTTCGATTCGTGACGCCGCCAGGTTAATTATTAATTTTGCTGGCGGCCCTAACTACTAAGCATAGCTTTGCTCTCATCTCACGGCTCTCGGCCTCCCATAAGGTTGGCCATCAGCGAAACCGTTGTTATTCCTCCTAGAGGAACAGAAGCTTAACTCTGTTCATGGAGGCAACCGCTTCAATCTCATTGCACTAGTATCTCCCGTAGCTATAAGCTACAGACGCATTACTCTGGTCTCTGTCGCATACCGACGACGGTGAGCTTCGCTCCGTCCTAGGGGCTCGCCAGCTCGCTTAGGGATCGGGCTATCATAGTAATGACTTTCCATAGTATCTATTGACCGGAATGGGATAGCTAGTCCTATCCCTCAAGGGAGATCCTTAGATCTCTCTATATGGAGAGGTACTTGAGACTAGTCATGACAATGGTTAAATCGTCACACTTATGGATCAAGATTACCTCTCCGCTACGTCCCCAGGTTGGACTAGGAACGTGGGAAAGGAATCTAAGCAACGGCAGGAATCACCAGTAGGTTACCCTACCTAGGGGACTCTGTGTTTTCTAACACCCCCGAAGCGCCCCACTGTGCCACCCGCCGTTTGCAGAGGGGGCCCCCCTGAGTTGCTGATTCCCTAACAAAAAGACAAGTTTTGGACCCCAAAAATAACCCCAAAACCGTCAGGAAAATTCGTCCAACCGAACCAAACTCGGAGGGTATATGGGGGACAGTGCTGCAAATCCATAGGTGCAATCGGATTTGAAATCGGACCATTATAGCAAAAGTTACAGAGCTTTTAGTAACCAACGCCTTTTAGTCGCTAGTCTATTGACCCCGCTAGTTCTTAGGGGCGCTCTAGACTCAGTTGATTTCCAAGCACGGAGGAATTATTCCCCGCTTCTTGGCAGCCTGCTCGCAATCAAATTCCTAGCTTAAACCCGTCCTTCCTCCCAGGACAACCATTCTTGCTAGTCAACGAACAACTGTTGTTCAGAGACCCTCATACTCTTCGCTAAAGACATTTGTTTTCCCCTGGAAAGCAGAGCCTTTTAAAGTCTTTATTTATCGACCCATTAAATCCTTATTCCTGTTTTGCCTAGGGACTGTCGACTTTCCGTGTTGACGAGCGGTTCTAAGCCTTGCTGCTGAAGCTTCTCGTCAGAAAGAGAGGTTGTTGGTTTTTTTTGGTACGGCAGTACTCCCCTGGGAGTACGTCCGTTACAAAAGTGACCGTGGCTCGCTTACAGAACAACACACGTCCACAACAATCTTTCCTACCAGCACCACAACCATAACCCCAACAGCCAAAGGCCCCAAAACCCGCGGCCCCCAAACCCCAGAAACAAACTAAGGCCAGCTACGCTGAAGCTGCCAGAAAACCAGCCCAGCCAGCACCAAAAGCCCCCTCCCCTCCAGCCAAAAAGAGGAAGGTTGAACCTCTCTTCAAACCCCAATACACAAAGATCAACAGAGAGTTTGTGACAGAACTCTCTGAACCTGCGCCAGAAGGAGTCTCTGAAGACTCTATCCTGGCTAAAGTCAACGCCACCCTCAAAGGAACGGGAGTTTCCTTCCTCATGGTCTGATTCACCAGCAAGTCAAACCTGGTCTTCTTCGGCGCCGCCAATCAACCAGGAGAGAGTGCAGCACCATACTCAGAGAATATCTGCGCGGCACTATCCGCTCTCGGTCTCTCCCCCACCTCAGCCAAAGCCAACAGCCGTTGGTCAAAGTTTATCTTCCACGGAGTCCCCACATCTGTCGGAGATGGAGTTAAAGCAGGCAAAGAGATAGCCGCCCACGTTGAACTTAACCTTCCAAATGTGCAGTTAGCACAAATCCCCAGATGGCTCAGCAGAGACCGGACCAACAAGAAACACTCCTCCATGATCCTTGCCTTCCCAAGAAGAGTCACCATCGAAAACCTCAGGTGCAGGTACCTAGTCATCTTGAACAAGATGTGCTGCCTCGAGCCCTTCATCCCCATCACTCCATGTCAAGAACATACATTTCCTAGTCTGCCTTGTCTATCTCCTTGTTTCATGTATCGTTTCATATCTCGTAGGATTCTTGTTATCATTGGTCATGTAAGAAGTATGCCTCGCAGGACGAGACGTCTATAGTTTCATGTAGAAGGAGGTCGCTCCTTCAGTTTCATATTGTCTCATTGTTGATCTCAGCGTCCCTCTAGAAAGAGTATAAAAGGGACGCATCTCTGTCAGTTAGTTAGTTCTTCACGCAACAACTTATATTGTTACCATACCTACCTTGTCCTTGAGTTCCTAGTCTCTCGATACTAGCCTTGCCTCGTGATTATCGCCTGCTGTTCCCCAATAGGTAATCGGTTTTTACACTCCATCAACACAGTGTCAAAACTGTCAACAATACGGCCACCATCATCTGCGCTGCAAAAGTGAAGCTTGCTGTGCGGTGTGCGCTGGCTCCCATCATTCCTCCGAACATAAGTGCCACTCCTGTAAGGGAGGCATTAAGTGCACCTACTTACCCATCAAGTGCGTCAATTGTCTACAGAACCCAGAACATAAGGCCAACGACCCAGCTTGCCCCACGCGAGCCAAGTTATCCATTAGTTTCACGGATGGATGTGCAGGGATACTCGGGGGATATTAAGCGGTGCCCTGTGCACGTAGGAGAATTGAGGTAGGGTAATCGGGGTTGGAAAGTGGGAACAAGGGAATTGTGCAAGCGGGGATTTTTGTATAAATAGGGAGCGTTGCTCCCTCTCTGTAATAGTTTTTCTCTTCTTTCCTTACGCAACGTCTCTTCAGTTAGATTCAATAGAAGCTTTTTCTTCTCGCTGCCTCTCTACCACTACATCGCTACGCGATCGCTGAATCCACTGTGACTACATCACAAACTCTTGGTATTTTGCTTGCAACGGATAGTTGCCTTGCCATTAAGTTAGTTGTGTCCTGTGGCTACGCTGCTCCCACGCTGTCCCCTTGAAAATTAGGAAAGGTAAGGAAATTGAGGTAGTCATGACAGACTAAGGGTCTTTTTTCTTTTTTCTACGTTTTTCCTTTTTATTCTTTTACGATCGCAGCCAGTCTGTTAAAATTCTTCGGTTATAAGGTTATTTTTCTCTCGCAGTTTTTCCTTACATGTTTTGATCTGGTCAGGCAGTTTTCTTGTTGCTTCATGTTTGTAACTTATTTTTAGTGCGCGCCATCTCTATGGCTTACCTAATAGGCCTTGGGCCTAGATGGGAAATAAATACTACTACTACTACTACTACTTGCATTCAATACCATACCTACCTTGTCCCTGAGTTCCTAGTCTCTCGATACTAGTCTTGCCTCGTGATTATCTTTCAAGGGGGACAGCGTGAGGACAACGTAACCACAGGACACAACTAACTTAATGGCAAGGCAACTATCCGTTGCAAGCAAAATACCAAGAGTTTGTGATGTAGTCACAGTGGGTTCAGCGATCGCGTAGCGATGTAATGGTAGAGAGGCAGCGAGAAGAGAAAGCTTCTATTGAGTCTAACTGAAGAGAGAGAGAGAGAGAGAGTTTTTATTTCCCATCTAGGCCCGGGGCCCATTAGGTAAGCCATATAGATGGCGCGCACTGGAGGTAAATACAAAAATAAGAAGCGACAAGAAAACTACTTGACTAGGTCAAAACGTGTAAGGAAAAACTACGAGAGAAAAATACCTTATAACTGAGGAAGTGTTACAGACTAGCCGTGGTCGTAAAGAAAAAAAGAAAATGTTCTGAAGAAAAAGAAACTCCCTAGTCCGTCATGACTACTTCGACTTCCTTACCTTTCTTGATGGATAATTTGGCTCGCGTAGGGCAAGCTGGGTCGTTGGCCTTATGTCCTGGGTTCTGCGGACAGTTAATGCACTTGATGGGTAGGTGGGTGCACTTAACGCCTCCCTTACAGGAGTGGCACTTATGTTTGGAGGAATGGTGGGAGCCAGCACACACTGCGCAGCAGGCTTCACTTTTGCAGCGTAGGTGGTGGTGGCCATAGCGTTGACAGTTTTGACACTGTGTGGATGGGGTGATGGGGATGAAGGGCTCGAGGCGGCACATCTTATTCAAGATGACTAGGTACCTGCACCCGAGGTTTTCGATGGTGACTCTTCCGGGGAAGGCGAGAATCATGGAGGAGTGGTTTTTGTTGGTCCGGTCTCTACTGAGCCATCTGGGAATTTGTGCTAGCTGCACATTTGGGAGGTTAAGCTCGACGTGGGCGGCTATCTCTTCGCCCGCTTTAACTCCGTCTCCAACGGACGTGGGGACTCCGTGGAGGATAAACTTGGACCAACGACTGTTGGCTTTGGCTGAGGTGGGGGAGAGACCGAGGGCAGACAGTGCCGCACAGATGTTTTCTGAATACGGTGCCGCATTCTCTCCTGGTTGATTAGGGCCGCCAGAGAAGACCAGGTTTGACTTGCTGGTGTATCGGGCCATGAGGAAGGAAACTCCCGTTCCCTTAAGGGTGCTGTTGACTTTGGCCAGGATAGAGTCTTCAGTGACCCTGTCTGGCGCTGGTTCAGAGAGTTCTATCACAAACTCTCTGTTGATCTTTGTGTACTGGGGTTTGAAGAGGGGTTCAACCTTCTTCTTTTTGGCTGGAGGGGAGGGGGCCTTGGGTGCTGGCTGGGCTGGCTTCTTTGCCGCCTCAGCGTAGCTGGCCTTTGTTTGTTTGTGAGGTTTAGGAGCCGCCGGTTTTGGGGCCTTTGGCTGTTGTGGTTGTGGCTGTGGTACTGGTGGGGAGGGTTGTTGTGGGCGGGTGTTGGTCTGTAAGCGAGCCACGGTCGCTTTGAGGTAGACTACCTCGTCTGTCAGGGTGTGAATGGAATTGAGGAGGGGGGAGATGGCGTTATGGATCAGCCAGGTGGTGTAGTTGACTGTCCCGCTCTTAGATTCAACGGAGGGGGGGAGGTAGGAGACCTTAGGGTCATAGGGGGCCAGGAAGTCTGGCTGGTCCAGAGACATCTCGGTGTCCTGGGTTTGGGGGGTAGGGTCTTTGAGGGGGGTCTCCACCTCGAAACTCTCTGCCAAAGCAGAGAAACGACTACCGCTGGCGGTAGAGTCGACTCTAGGTCGTTTTGAAGGGGAGGCGGATCTGGAGGAGGAGGAGGCCGCTGTGCCAAAGGGAAGGAAGGTCTGGGTGAGCGGGGTCAGGGCGGGGGTGGATCCAGGAGTGGCGGCCATCACTTTTTCTGTGTGCCTCCGCTGGATTTCCGTTTCAATGTCCGCCGTTTTCTGCTGAAAGTAGGCCCAGTTGTTGTTGGCAATCTGGTAGCCTGATTTAGTGTGCTGTTGGAGAGTCATTCTCCTTCTCGCTTTGAGCAGCAATTTCAAGTCAGAATCGTCGTATTCGCTTAGGGGTTTGTCGGCAAAGGGGTCGACATAGTCGATGTAGGCACCGGAGAAGGACATTTCTGAAGGTACGCAAGGCTTCAGAAAGAAATAGGGTATATAGATCGAAAGACTCTTATCAAAAGGAACTTGCCCGAAGGTTTGCACCCGTGAAAGAGGAAAAGGTCGTGGTATAGACACGCTCCCTAGGAAGAGAGAGAGAGAGAGAGAGAGAGATTTTATTTCCCATCTAGGCCCGAGGCCCATTAGGTAAGCCATATAGATGGCGCGCACTGGAGGTAAATACAAACAATAAGAAGCGACAAGAAAGCTACTTGACTTAGATCAAAACGTGTAAGGAAAAAACTACAAGAGAAAAACACCTTATAACCAAAAATTTTTAACAGACTAGCCGTGGTCGTAAAGAGAAAAAGAAAACGTTCTGAAGAAAAAGGAACTCCCTAGTCTGTCATGACTACTTCGACTTCTTTACCTTTCTTGATGGATAACTTGGCTCGCGTAGGGCAAGCTGGGTCGTTGGCCTTATGTCCTGGGTTCTGCGGGCAGTTGACACACTTAATGGGTAAATGAGTGCACTTAACGCCTCCTTTACAGGAGTGGCACTTATGTTCAGAGGAGTGATGAGAGCCCGCACACACTGCGCAGCAAGCTTCACTTTTGCAGCGTAGATGATGGTGGCCGTAGCGTTGACAGTTTTGACACTGTGTAGATGGGGTGATTGGGATGAAGGGTTCGAGGCGGCACATCTTATTCAAGATGACTAGGTACCTGCACCCGAGGTTTTCGATGGTGACTCTTCCGGGAAAGGCGAGAATCATGGAGGAGTGATTTTTATTGGTCCGGTCTCTGCTGAGCCATCTGGGAATTTGTGCTAATTGCACATTTGGGAGGTTAAGCTCGACGTGGGCAGCTATCTCTTCGCCCGCTTTGACTCCATCTCCGACGGATGTAGGGACTCCGTGGAGGATAAACTTGGACCAACGGCTGTTGGCTTTGGCTGAGGTGGGGGAGAGGCCGAGGGCAGATAGTGCCGCACAGATGTTTTCTGAGTACGGTGCCGCATTTTCTCCTGGTTGATTAGGGCCGCCAGAGAAGACCAGGTTTGACTTGCTGGTGTATCGGGCCATGAGGAAGGAAACTCCCGTTCCCTTGAGGGTGTTGTTGACTTTGGCTAGGATAGAGTCTTCAGAGACCCTATCTGGGGCTGGTTCAGAGAGTTCTATCACAAATTCTCTGTTGATCTTCGTGTATTGGGGTTTGAAGAGGGGTTCTACCTTCTTCTTCTTGGCTGGAGGGGAGGGGGCCTTGGGTGCTGGCTGGGCGGGCTTCTTTGCTGCCTCGGCGTAGCTGGCCTTGGTTTGTTTCTGAGGTTTAGGAGCCGCAGGTTTTGGGGCCTTTGGCTGTTGAGGTTGTGGCTGTGGTACTGGTGGAGGGGGTTGTTGTGGACGGGTGTTGGTCTGTAAGCGAGCCACGGTCGCCTTGAGGTAGACCACCTCGTCTGTCAAGGTGTCGATGGATTTAAGAAGGGGGGAGATGGCGTTGTGGATCAGCCAGGTGGTGTAATTGACTGTCCCGCTCTTGGACTCAACTAAGGGGGGAAGATAGGAGGTTTTAGGATCGTACGGGGCCAGGAAGTCTGGCTGGTCCAAGGACATCTCGACGTCCTGGGTCTGGGGGGTGGGGTCTTTGAGGGGGGTTTCCAACTCAAAACTTTCTGCCAAAGCAGAGAAACGGCTACCACTAGCGGTAGAGTCGACTCTAGGTCGTTTTGAGGGGGATGCGGATCTGGAGGAGGAGGAGGCCACGGTGCCAAAGGGGAGGACACTTTGGGTGAGCGGGGTAAACGAGGGGGTGGATCCAGGAGTGGCGGCCATGACTTTCTCAGTCTGCCTCCGCTGGATTTCTGTCTTGATTTCCGCCGTCTTTTGCTGGAAATAGGCCCAGTTGTTGTTAGCCATCTGGTAGCCCGCCTTGGTGTGCTGCTGTTGCGTGGTTCTTTTCCTCGCTTTGAACAGTATTTCCAGGTGAGAATCGTCGTATTCGCTTAGGGGTTTGTCGGCGAAGGGGTCGACATAGTCGACGTAGGGGCCGGAGAAGGACATTTCTGAAGGTACGCAAGGCTTCAGAAAGAAATAAAGTATATAGATCGAAAGACTCTTATCAAAAGGAACTTGCCCGAAGGTTTGCGCCCGTGAAAGAGGAAAAGGTCGTGGTATAGACACGCTCCCTAGGAAGAGACGTTGCGTAAAGAAGAAAGAAAGAAAACTATTACAGAAAGGGAGCGACGCTCCCTTTTTATACCCCAAATCCCACTTTATACAATGCCCTTGTTCTCATCCTGAACACCTGTTACCCTACCTTCCTCCTTGTATAAGTCACGACAAGACTTACCCTGGCGCCCCTGATCGCTCCGTGAAATTATCGCCTGCTGTTCTCCAATAGGTGATCGGTTTTTACAGTACCCAAGTTTTCTGTCCGCGTCGCCTAGACACACTCCCCTCACTAAGGCCCTTGCTACACAGATACAGGAGGATGAGGATTAGGTAAGTAGTAATAATACTAGGCCTTTGAGGCCGCAAGTGGTTTTCCACAGGGTAACGGAAATAGCTAAGCACCTCACCCAGCTGGTCTATAAGCTAAGGCACGTACGAATACAAGTGATGCATAAGGTTATATCAACGATTGATTAAAAAGATCATGATCTAGCTACATTAAAGTAATTTATTTTATGGCACTAGTGCCAAGACCAGTGCCAAGGTAAAACACGTGATGAATTCCCGTGACATGGTCTCTCATATACCCTTCGGCAAGACTACGAGGTTGCCAATCTCGCGGAGGACTTACTACGGGGAAAACCAGTAAACCTCTAAAATAGGCCAAAATATAGCCCTGTCGAGGACTCAACCTACCTTCCAGAGGCATCTAAATAAGCTCACCATGGGAAGGGCGTATCGAAGCTATTGTAGGGGGACAAAAATACCCGGTCACCTACAAGGTAACGAAAAGTTTGAGATGAGTATCACTACACAACCAAAATAGATAACAGAAAGTTCAATTTGGGAAAGAATGCATTAATAGTCTATGCACTATTTACATTTATTAATCTATATATTGTTGTGGAGGAATATATTATATATATCTAGATGAGGCTCTCGGTTGCTATGAGAGTGACCGGGTATTTTTGTCCCCCTACAATACGACTACTCATATTAGCGCCGTATAAAAGTCAGGTCCCCGAGACCATGATTCCCAGAGACTAGCAACTCTATAGTCATCGGATAATGACTTATACCGGCTTCCGTGTGTTTGTGCTTCCTACATGTAAAATATAACTCCAAAAAGCATCTTCCTCAGCAAGAATACTGCAGTTATAGCCTAGAAAGAGCACTCTACACACCTCAGTAGCATGAAATATATGTTATTAAGGATCCTTTATGATTGATGTATAGATAAATCTATAGAGAGGTAAGTGGTCTTAGTTATTGCTAGTGTAAGGTAGCAAGTAGCAGACTTGCGATTTGTTATCTTAGGCTAGACGTAATACATATTTAACTACTACAGACTTGAATCCCTTGTCCTATAGTTATGAATGGAAAGAGAATGAGTGATAAAAGATAAAGAGGAAAAAGTAAAGTCAAAATAACTATTCCACCTCACGATAAAACATTGGCCTATCAACAATAATCAGAAAATTGAGGTAAGCCAATCCTTAGCCTCTACAAAACAATCTGCAACCTTATTAAAAGCCTTTTCAACCTCCGCCCACACTTCTTTCAAAAAATTAACTATCGCCTGCGCGATTTCCACAATTTTGCCAACTGCCGCCTCCCAGAACACCATAAACCCACTCATGATAGTCCCCCAAAGGTCGGCTGCTGCGTCCTGCTGATCTTCGGGTAGATTGTTAATCATGTTGATTATTTTTTCGTTATTTTGATCAATGATCTCCGAGGATTTAGCCTTCATTTTTACTTTATTGGCCTCTAGCTTGGCCCTCCAGGCATTCTTGTCCGGCTTCTGTTCGTTCTTAAGACTGTTGGTCATCGTTTCGAATTCTTTCGTTTCAGCGCTGTGTTGATCGACACAACCATTCCCGACACTCTTTATATCTGCTTTTGTGCTTGCATTGACAATATCAGCGGCCTTCAGTTTGAGGGCTGGGCCTCGGCTTATGAGACGTTGCTTGGTTTTTTCAATATCTCCATCGTCCTCCACGGGGTTCTCGGGATCGACAATAGGAGGGTAGAGCTCGAAGAATTTGCGAGTGTTTCCGGCTTCATTGCACTCTCTATAGAATTGTGCCATTCCTCGGAGCTTCAGCTCCCAAACGGGGGCTTCTTGGGCGGTTACGGTTTCGGTGGCCATTGCGCTATGAATAGCTTTAGTAAGTTGAATTTAAAGGATTTCGTAGGGTATCTTACATATCTGATTTCTGGATAGGTATTGTGAGAAGAGAGGTTACTATAGGATGGAGGTCCTGGGAAGGTATTGCTATGAGAAATAGTTAGTGAGTTGATATTGAAAGAGAGGGCGGGATATAGTACCCTTTTTATAGATGGTAGATAGTTGTAATGAAGAGAGAACTTGATGAAGTGTTGTGTTCTGGGAAAGATATTGCGGTGGGAAGCCTGGTTTATATAAGAATATGGGGACCGCTAGCGCGTCAGTGTTTTGTGTTATGAAGACTAATGGGGCGTATGACTTGAGGCATCGGAAAGGTCTTAGAAATTTTTTTACCAAACTCTCTCCATAACCAGGATATTCTGCAGAGATAGAGTAACAGGTGGGCTTGACAAGGATGATTTCTGTGAAGGCTTTCGGCTTCTATCCAAACCGACAACGATATGCAACTCTGCTCGTATCTCAGCTGAAAATCAAGAAAAAATCGTATGATCCTCCGATTTCTATACGAGATAACCTCTCTGGCAAATCAAGTGACATCAAGACTGACTCCGAATAGGAAATAGAAGGCGAAGGTGCGGGAAAAGTTTTTATCACAGGTGGCGTTTGAAGTGGGTCTCGAGCGGGCAAATAAGTCTATCAATTAGTAAGAATAGCAATAGTATGTATATTCTTTCCAATATAAACCAGTATAATTTGAACTGCCACAACTAATGGCGAGGCTTATGACTTGATAGATGATAAGGGCTTACCTTCTGCTACTCCACTGATCGTCAGTTGATACTATCCCCCCGATTTGCTTATAAGTATAGCTTGCATATGCGTGGAAAAACGCTAAATCGTGGCTACAGCGGTGCATATATGAGGCTTTTTTTGCGGTCTAGAAAACAGGCTACTACATTTCAATAGCTACAAGATTTACAGTTGATCTAATCAACAAAAAAGTCCCGTTGCTTGGATATTCAATTCCTTGATGAATGAACTCGTAAGCCCATAGCATATATTACATGAGCCAAGTCTGTATGCCTTGTAAAAACAAGTATGTTAGCTAGAGCGTAGCAAAAAGAAAAAATCACAGCTAACAATATTATTCCTAATCCTGATAGCCCATATTACTAGTGTTGGAACGCCAAATAGTTGCCGAAAGTTGTATATGATGGTGGGTGCGCCTTACGCACCTCAGTGGTAGTAAGACTAAGAAAACACCAGGGCCTAGACTACCGGGGAAATAATGTGGCTTTATCCTGCATACCATCTACTACTACCCCTACTAGTCTATACCACAGACTCCTTATCCTTCTAATCGGCCAAAATGAACTACATCGCGAAACTGCCCCACTTGAACAGTCGGGATTTAAATAATAGCTCGCAACCGAGGAGGCTAGAACTACACGATCTAGTGCCAGGCTTCTAGGGGTGTTCAGGGTGTTCCCACTATACATGGGATAGCACTACTAGTACATAACACTTGCATGGATTCGTGAAACAGGGAGGAGGGGGCATTCAGCTATGAGATTCAGCTGAACCCCAAGATTTGCAGAATTATTACGTAGCAGAAGAACAGGTTCTTGTGATTATGATGATTTACGTATTGCCCTACATGAATAATAATCCCAAATTTACATTCCCTTGTGTGAACAGATGCCATAAACCGCGAAAATTGCTGTTCTCTGCCAGTAGATAAAACCCATATCACTCCCCCCACCCCAACTCGCTATCACTCAACATCTTTTCTCAATAAAATCATTACTATTACTATCACACCTCAAAGGTACTATTGTTACCACTCATATTACTCAAGCGCCGAGCAAAACTGATAATAAATACAAGCCCTAGAATTATGTCGGCCCCCGAGAGCGTCCCACAATGGAAGCAGCGAGTGATGCACTCCTCTCAGTCTGCTATTGATATCATCAACAAGCAAGCTGCCGACCCTGGAGTGCCTATCGCCCCTCGTGCATTCTTCAGCTTTGGAAAGCCCGATCCCAAGCCTGCGCCTACGCCTTCATCTTCTGATTCTATTCCTGAGAAGCAACAACAGCAACTGAAAGAATTCTGCCGCATTGCTCTCGGTGACCAAAAGAAGGCAGTCGTCGACTTTTCCAAACAGCTACGTGAGGCGATAGTTAGCTCCGCTGGCAAAGAAAGTATACGGAAAACGGCTAAGGCTGCTTACGAAGACATCAAAACGAAAATTACAAATATTATCGACAAACAGACAGATTCTGCGATTGATTATATCGGGAAAATCCCCGAAGACCAGCAGGAAGCAGCGGCAGATTACTGGGGTGACCTATCCGAGCGTGTCTATGCAACTTTTGCTTTAGCAATGGAATGTATTACATCTACTATAACACGGGTTATAGAGTTGAATATCCAGATTTGTTCGGTGGACGCAAGGATGAACAGCGAACTAGAGCGGACATTTGAGAGCGCAGCTTGGATGCTGAAGTAGTTTCTTTTATTTCAGAACTTGATTACCTGTTTGTATTTGAGATTTTGACAACGGAAAATGAAATTGGGAGGGGTTTTCGAGGGTGGAATGCATTTTTCTAAGTAGCAGAATGCTATGAGCACAGGCCCGTCTATATTGAGTTCAATTAAACAGTGATAATGTCGCAGTCACCACCGGACATCTAAAACTATAGTAGAACCTAATTAGATTCTTCTTTAAATCCCTCAGCCGAGCTTCGATGTACAGTTACACATATCATAATTCCACTTCTCTAGATCTCTTCTGGGGCCTTAAAATACTTGAAATTGAATTTTGTATCTCTGAAACACCTCTAAAAGCGCTGGGGTGGAAATTTGGTAGGATGGAATTATGATAGGTATTACTGTATTGAAGTCCGGATAATCGGAACACAAAATTATGTCACTTAATGGCTCGTACGAAGATCGTGAGAATAAATGGTAGTAGTGAGCGCATTGTTTGGGAAAAAAAGCCATGATAGCGATGTCTCATAGCGCCACTCTGCCGAGGTGGGTTGAGTACCGCATTAACAGGGGAGAACGAGAATTGCACTTTGGGATCTAAGAAGTGTGACTGGAAGATCTTACTGGTATCCGCGTCTTCGCCACTTTCTGCTAGACGGGGAAGAAATTTTATTCGGTTTTCTTTACCTCTTATTTCAACCACGAAGTGTAATTCTCGTTCTCCCCAGTTAATGCGGTAGACCTCCTACCACTCTACAGGCGCGCCAAACACATCACCCAATGGAGTTACTTACCTATTGAGGCCCGCTACTAGTGATCCCGACAGATCAGTGTGTTGGGTTGTTTATCTTTGGCCAAAGATAATCTCTCCACGGATCAATGGCACCGCTATTGGAGATAGGCGGCTAACCCCATCCCGTACTAGTACTTGGTGGCGGAGTGAACACGCACCCTGCATATGGCGTATCCCTTAGTGGGGACAGTGAGCTTGTCAGGTATACTGGCTTATTCTCGGTTCTTCACGTATTGTCCACAGTTTGGACCACAATACCGGCCCGTTGGCGCAGTTCCCCAATGTCTGACAGCCGTCTATTGCGAGCTCTCTTAGCACCACGTGGATTGCCAAACATATGTGCACTTATGCTTACTCCCGTCTGCTAATATTGGTGTAAGCCCCCAGCAGTACAGTTAGGACCTTCTCCCCGTTACTCGCATATGCCGTGGGCAATATAATCTGCCAAAACTGGGCATTATTTATTGATCCCGTACATGGGCTGAATCCTATGCATTCCTTGGCGTTTTAACTGTTAGTTGATTATGGCCCAACACCGATTCTTGCACTTGCACTTGCACTTGAAATACTAGCGATGTCAGAAGTGCATGCCCAGTGCAGTTTGTGGACCCATAAAAACAGGTCTGTCTCCCAACGGATTTAATCTTTGGTGGGGTCTCAAACACGTTGCAGATCGTGTGGGGTAAATGCCGCGGTGAAACCAAACAGATCGCCAGAATCTGCGCCACCTCGTCTGCGCTATGGAAGGATAAGGTTAGGGTTCATGTAGCCCTCCTATCGGAAGGAACATATGCCGTCCCCACACTTTTACTAGAGGCGACCCCCGCCATGGGCGCGGTCGTCCGGTCATGATCATTGCCCATTGCCCCGGTGCCATTTGGGGGGGTCGCATGCCCTGAACGAAGGGCCATAATCATGATCAGTACCAAATAAACTGTCCCGCCAGAGGGCCTCAGAGCTGGCCCTAATTGACTGGCCCTGGGCGGGGGGCCACGCCCGCCCCCCTACACCCGTGACTGCTGCGCATCCCTGTCCCAAGTCTAGAACCAGAACCCAGTATAGTAAACTTGAGAATTTGTTATACTCCGTACTCTAGGCATATCTTTATACTGTGCTAGGTTCTTTTAGATCATCGGGAGTACTGTTCCAGGTGCCAGTGCACGGTCCTGTACTGGGTTAGGGTTTACTCGATTGGGGAGCTGATCTATTGGCTGAGCCGGCTGGCCAACCAGAAACCCGCTAGGCCTTGCACCCCATAACCCTTTCACTTCGTTCAGGGCATTTCACTTCGTTCAGGGCGCACGGCGGACACGAGAAGTGAGACATGAGGACTAAATTGCTTCGGAATATTCTGTCACCTCATACCCTTGTTTTTCTGAGGGAATATCCTTTCAGAGCCGCTTAGCCGTTTCTAATACACAATTTTAAGTTACAGACACAGAACCAACAACTTCCCATCTTGCCCTATCTCATTCTAAGTAGGTATTCCTCCTCCGCTAGTTATTTGCCTTAACTCCCCCAGAAGCCTCAGGCTCCGGTGTCCATAGAATATCACTCGAAACCTCCGCTTTTTGAGCCATGTCGCGGTACTGGTGCAGTGCCCAGATTGAAAGCAGCTCTTCAAGCTGTGGCAGCCCTTGCGCCGTTAGGAAAGCATTGACTGATGTTATCTGCAGTTTGTTACGCTCAAGGTCCATCATGTTCGGGGACGGCACGACCTCGTCGGATTGATCCGGCGACGGGCCTTTCGCGGCAGTAACTCTTCGGTAGACATCTGTCTCGTAGTCTACAGCTACATCTAGGTTCTCTACAGCCTTCATATGCTCGTCACTAGGCTGGCCTCTGAACATGAAAGGCGGCTTAACCCATTCCCAGACGCTCTTGACCTTTATCTCCCACCTTAAGCGGTCGACAAAATTCTGGCAGTTCTCGAGAAGAATGTTGTAGATAGGGTTCCTCTTGATAATCTCCTTTGCTATTCACATAAAAGAAAAAAGAAGAAAAATCAGCCCTTGATAGTTTTTAGAGAAGCTTTTATACGTACCTTTCTCTAGAATCTCTTCATCGGTGAGTTCGGTATCGAGCCAGGGCCCAAACCGAGTGAAGAGACTCAGTTTTGCTGTAAGGATATTGCTCTTTCTACATACTGATAGAGTGTTTCTGGGGGTGAGGAATGTATCTCCGGTGATAGGAAAGATCTCGAAAAGGATTTCCGCAGGCTCGCCAACCTATTCCGTTAGGGAAACAGTAGAGGGGAAATAGTTTATGGGAACTTACCACTAGCGCCCAGTGGTTCATTGGGACAAAGTCGATGAACACTGTGCCTCCATCTTTGTTTTCTGATCCAAGGGGCCTGGAATAGCATGACATCTTTCGAGCTGGCATAGCTGAGTAGGAATTGCGGAAATTGGAAGCGTGGCAATTGTGGTCTTTGTCTCTACAAATTGTACTATACGTACCAGTGAGGAAATCCCTTAACACTTACAAGAACCGCAATATATCTATGAAAAACTCAAAGAATTATAACGCCCCCCTTCCCTCCTCTTTCCAGGCCTTCGGGGTTTGAGCACTCCGAGCACATCTGTAGTACATAGTATTCTTCTACCTACCAAGTATATGCAAAGGGGTGTTTAATCGTCGCTGTTAACTGCAAATTATTCTGCATGTTTCTCCCTGTGTAGGTCCTGAAACCATGCGGTCTGCGATAAGAGGCCTAATCTCATGATCATAGCCTCTACCCAGCAAGTACCGGTGTTATCGTACAGACCCATAAGCTCAATTAGTCTGTATAGAAAAGCCACCAAAGTCAGAACGCGTCAGCTGGGGGTGTCGGTACCGCGAATAGGCTTTTCAGCTCTTCGTTAAGTATTGTCGGGTAGCAAAAATACCCGTACATTTGCGCAATGGCATGGCAACGCAAAGCAGTCAACACAAATAAGCGAAAATTAACAGCAAAAGCATGGAATAAATGCCAGGTAAAAAAATCAAAAATAACTGAATATACATTAACACTTGTTTTAAAAAAGGCTAGTCCTAATGGTTATCTAGGCTCTCTAGATCATAGGTTGTATTAAAGTACCCAAAACTCCAGATTTTATCATTTCCCAAGAATGAATGATTCTTTAATTTCATCACCTCAGGCCTATAGTTTTATCTGATACCATTTGGTCATTTTTTAGCTGTTGTTTTGGATCAGTTGTGTTGTCATATTGTAAAGTGGGTTGGTTGTGTTGCTACGCAAATGTCCGGGTATTTTTGCTACCCGACAATATATCTAATTCACTATCCAGCTAGCTTCCGGACTCAACAGCATGATAACGCCCAAAAACGTATGCTCCGGTGGCCAGTGTAATACACATACAATGCCTATGTGGCAACTCACAGTAGTAAATTGAGCCAGTAAAATAACTCTGTCTGCATATGTTAAAAATGTAGTAGTAGTTTTTACTATTGTTCATTTCTAGAAAACCGCTACGGAGATATTAAGGCCATGGCCTAATATAACTACAGGATCATGAGTGTTAATTCCCAAGTCCTATTCCTAAGACCCCAAGCATTAACCGGTGCTGATCAAAGCAAGTGTCCGTTGCGATTTGGGCTACATAAGTGGATTACCCAAGATAGAGGTGGAATAGTAACTCGCCGTGGGTCTTTGTAGGCGTTGAAGTAACGCCGGGCACTCCGAGATCTGCTATCGGTGTTTAATTCTGTAAGCGAGATTGTGTCTTAGACTACAAGGGGGACTGGGCCAATAGCGCCCAGCCTGACAGCTGCAGAACGTGTCTTTTCCCCCTTTACAGTCTCCGGCAGAATTATTGCGAAAAGAGGGGTTAGCGAACAAAGGGACATCAAATACCAATCAGACCTGAGTCCTAAGTGGCGTATTTTTGCATTAATTCTACCGGAGACTGTATTGCCACCACGACTAGTTCTGCCCAAGCCACCAACCCGGAAACCTCCGACTCTCTACAAAGCATCAACGAGGAGCTTGCCTGTACCCGAAAAAGCAACACTATACCAGTAAGGTAGCTTTGCTAGCCGTGCAATTTATGCAAAGCTCTGGCAATAACTGTCCGGAGTATAGAGCTCTGCGTGCAGTTAGTCGAGTACTCGTAAACCGCTGACGTTTTTGGGGCGGGCTGATATTACATACAGTCTCCGGCAAGAAAGATCGAGAAACCAGGGTTAGTGAGCAGGGGCCCTACAGCCAGTACAATTGCTAGAATCCTTGCCACAATACTGAAAAGCCAATAGAAACCCTAAATTCGAATCTCACGTTTCTCGATCTTTGTTGCCGGAAGCTGTACCATATAATATAGACTTGGCACATTTTTGTATGGTATGCAGTCTATTCTACAAACGTCAGCGATTTACGAGTAATGGCCGATGCATGTAGATTTTGAGCTACAAGCTAGTACTACAGTGGCTCTAGGCTAAGTCATCGATCTACACTGAAAAATTAAACGAAAAAGATAATCATGAGAAGGGTGAAAATCCTGTCTTTGTCTTTTGTTTCCCCCCCAATCTTGGATACACCCCGTAATTCTATGTTTTTCTTGTACTCTTTCTTGCGGGATATAAGTCGGCATTGGATTATCAATGGATATGGGCGCATAAACAGTAAAACAAGATAGTATAATCTGAAGTAACAAGATATAAATACAAGAAAATACGTAAGATCGAAAAAGCGCGTTGTACAGCCTCTAGCAAACGGGGTACAAAAACAAGTTCCAGAAATGCTTCCTCGCTGAGGACTATGACTGTATTTTTTAGCTAACATAATACTACCTATTTTTATATACTGCAGGAAGTTGTATGTGTGTACATATGTTGTTAAGTGTAGCTGAGCATTGATCTTACAAGCGATGCAACCCCTCTATAAGGTTACACTAAACTACAAACACTACCTAGAGCTCTTGGGGAGCTCCATGAATATAATGGTATTTTTACGGTGGTTGCGATAGTGCAGTAGTAGTCGTTTGGAGATGCTCGTATATAAAATATGATTGTTGCATAGATATTTCGCCAAATTTGGCAAGGCACAATATATATCATTCGCCTGTTCCGGCTGCTCTACGGCAAGGGATTTAATGGTGAGCTCAGTAGCGAGCAGCCAATCCTTCAAAACATGTGGTAACACAGGCTTGGCCCACCGCGATCGGCTTCTGTCGTTTGTTCTGGTAGTCGACCAGTGACCTAATCGTGATGAAACAGGGACAAGGGTCGCTATATCTCTGCTGGAAACCCTAACCCCATGTATGTTCGTGTCTACGTTGATCAATTTGATCTACCCAACAGGAGGAAATCCTGAGTTAATTTTCTAGACCTGCATACGGCGACGTAGGAAGCTAACTATACTCAATGATCACCTTTGTATATATCCTCTATAGTACCGGAGTTTCTAGTTCCAGATCCGTACCTTCAAGTGGATCTTGATCCCACCCATGCCGAAACCTCACCCGGGGGACTCAGCTAATCGGTGTTCCCCGAATGCGGTAACTAGGAGCGCCATGTCTTTCCTACGAGGCCACTTTTGTAAACCTGTGCTGCTGGTCAATTCGAGCATCTATTCCTCGGCAGAAGCGCAAAATCCAGCCTTAGATTCGAGGAAAAACAACCCATAAGGCGCATTACACCTTGCAGATACAATGTGAAAGTAGGCAAGACATGGAAATGCTCGAAGATAACGAGTACTCGTATTCTCATGACGTTTGTAGAATGGACTGCTATTGCATACCATACAAAACTGCGCCAAGCCTACGATTTTGTATGGTATGCAATAGTAGTCCATTCTACAAACGTCATGAGATTACAAGTACTTGTGGTCTCATGACGTTTTGGGAATCGACTGGGTCTGCATATGGGTGCATATTGCTGCATGAGTGGGAATCCAGTAGATACCGCTAGAATAACACAACAAACCGTCTTGGCTATTAGAATTACAACGCAAAGACAAAAGGGATTCCCCTGAACCTCTTAAACTCTCAGGGCTAGGGATACTTAGGCCATATGAATCTATATACAGACCCAATTCTCAAAACATCATGAGATTACGAGTAGACGGCAAAACGTGATGGGATATCTGCCAGGGGATGCTTGAATACCAACAATCGCTTATTTATGTCATACAAAGCAAAGAAGTCTTGGAAATAACATCGGTAACATCAGCACTAGTACAAATCTGCTTCCCTGCCCTACCACTGCACCTCCAGAACCAATGATCGGAGGTCCACTATTCACTCCCACAAATCAAACAAGAAAAGAAAAATATCCCTCAAGAACTCCTGTCGGTCTGTTAGGAATGAATAATTTCAGGTAAAGGTCAGTTGGGAGGTTACCATCAGAAATGAGCCTAACTTAGTCTCATGGGTAGACTTAGAGTGAGGTTCGTACTGTGAGTTCCCCAGTAGCCCAGTCATCGTGCAACGTGCTCACCGTGCTCTGTGGTTTGATATTGTTGATGATTTCTTGTGTCTTATCATCAATTACGGCCAGATCATCCGGGAGGATCCCCGGCAAGCCGCCACTGGATCCCATCTGGAATTTTGGAATCTCAAGGGCCCCAAACGAGGTTGGTTTAATAGTGGCAAATACTTTGAAAACATTGTCAGCCGTTTTCAGCCCATTTGGTACTGACAACCGGATCTGCAAATCGCGTGTGTTTCCAGCGTCAACCATCTCGTAACTCGAGCTCTTTGGGTAGATCTGCGAAACCTCCCAAGAGGGCCCAAAGTCGAAGATTGTGATCATTAGTGGTAGGTGTAGGAGATTTCTAAACCGAATTGTGACTCCCTCTCTTGCGGTTGCCTCGACTATACCATTTGTTGTTTCTGGGGTTGACACCAAGTATTAGCATAATGACAGTATAGGAATAGCAGTATGTTCTTACCCTTGCCCAGTACACAAAATTCAAATTTTCCCTTTAAAAATGTCGGACTAGGGTTCTTCAAATCTCGGACCGCGCGAACTTGTGCGAGATGCATTACACACTTGAGGATCGCCTCTGGGTCCCCCGAAGGTGCGAGGTTAGGGAACGGCTTTTGTTCCGCATCCAACACCTCGTATTCCGCACGATTATTCACAGTGATGTAGTAGTCTGCAGAGCCTTCTTCACCGTCTTGAAATAGGGCCAACGGGGCGACACTGTTTTGGACAATCTGTGGATAGATCTGCCGAAGTTTATCTAGCATATCTTTCTGAGGTATGTCTTGTGAGATGTTTGCGGAGTGTTGATACTTTATACGTGTCTTTGTATCTGTAGGTTTCCTCATGAGAACCGCCTGAGCACCATTGTCCCAGACCGGAACGGGGTTTCCAATGATATAGGCCTCTGATGTAACCGGAGAAACATCTGTCACCACAACTTTCGCTAGACGGTCTCCGGTACCGTTCCAGTTCCATGGGTAAACCAGATACTCCGCTCCCAAGCACACGCCATGTGCAGCACCACCGTTTAGTCTCACCATACTATGCTTATCCTTATAACTAAAGGGTCTTGTAGCATCAATTGAGGGCATATACTGAGCGGCGCTTTCTTGACTTAAGAAGTAACGGCTTCCATTGCCTGAGAGTATTGGTTCTTGGTCTCCGACATTTTGCTTGTACAGATCTCGTAGGTATTCGATTTTACGCTGGATATCGTCGTTAATCCTCCGGTATAACATTTTATGCGTAAGACCCTGACCCCCGGATTGAAGTGCATTCAATAGTGACCATGTCAAGAGCCCTGTCGGGGCATTGGCCTTACCAATGGGGGCTTCTAGTGCGGATTGGTCTGCGCGGCAGGCAGCGAGTAGCTCGAACCCGTACGGCTCCAACATCCAGTTTTGCTTCACCATGCCTTCCTGGGGTTTCTGTTTCCCCCAGGCTCTAGACAACGCCGCGTGGGGTACATCGAGCTTTTCTGTGGAAATGTCTTCATCATTAACGTTGGTTAATCCACGCGAAATAAGTTTCTTTTTCGTGTCACGCACGGCACCAGCTGAATGGCAACTATCGAGTACAACGGTCAGGACCACCTCCTTGTCCACCAATTGCTGAAGAAAGTAGGCCATCTCAACATCTCTCAGGAAGCGACCATTGGTGCGGCAGTCGGTTGGGACAATTGATTCGTCATAAGCATTCATGCCTTTCAACTCCTTATATAGTGTCCGGGCCCGGAAGCCATGTCCGGAATAATGAAAGTATACCAAGTCTCCGGGTGAGGCTTTCTTGGTGACGGTTTTCAGCGCATTCACGATGTTGTCGTATGTTGGCCACTGTTCTTCTGGTTCCGTCGGTACCGGGTCACCCTCGTTGGGGGATCTGGAGGCAGTGAGCTTGATGATGTGGTCTTCGACAAACCCTTGCTCCCCAAGGAGATATTCCTCGACGATAAGGATGTCCCCGACGCAGCCTGTAAGGTGGTCGGTCTCCAGTCCATCTATGTAGCAGTTGATTCCGATAAGGACTGCCCATTTCTGTGGTGTACTGTTTTCGTTCGCCATGTTTGAAAGTTCTGGAAATAAAACTTTAAAGTGGTGTTGGTTATGTGGGTGTTTCTGTAGGTTTCTTGGGGTTTTTGGTATTTCAATAACATGAATATACCTGTATTTATAAATCGGTCTCAGCAGAGCACCTGATACAATCACAGGCTATTTGGGGTGGGCTGTGTAATTTCATGATACTCTTGGTGAAGCAAAAATGTGGATAATACGAAAACCTACAATATTGCCGGTGTGCATGAAGATCTAGACCCCTCTCAACGAAAGTCAAATAACGTACGTAAGGATATTACGAGTAAAGTGGCAAAAAACGCCTGAGGTGAGACATTGGATTTTAAAAATCCTTGGTGAAAAGAACCCCGCATCACGGAGTCTCCGGAGTGATCTAGAGCAATTATCATTCAGCTAAGAGTCTTTCTATTCCTGTGTTAGGTAAAGCATACTTGCAGCTTGATAACGATTGTGGGTCAACTATATCCACATACCGATGCATGTGAGTGCATAGGAATATTATTTGATGTGACATCTAGTGAACCGTTTCGGAATATGGAAATGATGCTCCCTAGATACCTTGAGTTGGGGTTCAAAAAGGTCTAAACGCCGGAGATAACTGTATTCATTCTTGATTTATTGAGGCTCTCAGTATTGGGAATAAGAAATAGTTGTCTATGTACGCTGTTATGGTTTATTGTATGCTATAGCTTATTCAAGGCTTTAAGTTCTAGAATATTTTTCAGAGCCCGGCTTGTTTATACATAGCTAGCTAGTTATTGGGATATGCGTAGTTCCGGTAACCCTGTATCTAATGGGAGTGGCAAAGAAAGTTCAAGTTTCTGCAGCTCCTCTATTCCTTGTTGAGGTCATTTTCCTTTCTTGCCGACCTTTGCTTCTAGGACTTAAACGATCACCCTAGATCATCATAGATATCTCAAGGTTGGAGGCAACTACCGTATGAGAGAGCCTAGGGGGAGTAAGTGGTCGGATTGATAATAGAATGAATTTCATTACAGTCAGTCACGAGTACCGTCTTGCAACGGACAGGGATTATATCAAGTGTTTTATAAGCAAGAAGAAAGAGCCAAGCTAAGATACTTTACTACCTATTGGCTCCAAACCCCTTTGTTCGTTGCCAGACGGTACTCCTCACGACCGGGTGAGCGACTGTACAGCCTCCGGTAGAAAAGATCGAGAAAGTAAAACCTTAGATTCGGGGCCTTGATTGGCCTTTCGCGTTCTCGGCGAATATTCTAGCAATAGTAATTGGCCCAAGAACCCTTGTCGGCTACCCTTGTTTCTCGATATTTTCTACCAGAGGCTGTACTATCTATCTAGTTGCCGCTAATGCTGTTGCAAAGTGAGGCAGACCGGACTTCACCGTTTTGGAATTGACAGCATTGGCGAGTCTAGTGTTACCATTGAAGGGCGTATTTAGGAACTAGAAACTACTGCCGATGCCGATAGACAAGTGGGTCAGATGATTTATCTTTGGCGTGCAAGATAATCTCTCCACTTAAGATAAATAACCTGACCCACTGATCTATCGGCATTGCTAGTAGCTCTATGGGGGTATGCACGGTACAGTTAGTTTTTTTACGACCTAGTAAAGGTTTCAGGGGTCATAACATACCGTATTACCTCGATAAATTGGCTATGCAGGCGTCACCGCCACTTCCTATCAAACGTATATTAGCTATCTGATCGTAAGGATTGATATCTTAATCTAGTTTCAATATGTTTAGAGACAGCCTAACAGGGTTTAGGTAACACGTTTAAGTCTAGGTGGCGGCGACGCCCACATAGCCAAATTATTGAGCTAATACGGTACTTATGTCCACATATAACATGCAAGGTGATTCCCGGAGGCTCACTGCAAGCCACGCTTCCAATCCCACCAAAGAAATGCCAACATGTCTCAAAAAATCAATCCTATAGTTATAGACCTGCCTACTTGTCCCACAACGTTCTTATGTGGCGTTCTTATAATAAACTCAGGTGGGCTGAGTAGCTGTGGTTCTGTAGTCTCACCAGGAACTACAGCGATGTATACCTTTTAGAGTACCTACCCCACTTAGTTGCATTATCTGTAGTTGGAAGAATATGCTATACTAGAAATCAGCAGATTTCCCAACACGTATCATGGGGTAGTACCTGGGTGTTTGGGTATTTTGGGGCGGTATTAGAGACTCGGCCAGCATTACAGGTACTATCTTGTGATTCGTTTGGCTTGGGGATAGAAATATCATGCATAAGTGATATCCGATGCGGTATAGAGTCTGTAGCGGCCCGGCGTTGCGCCCACACCACTTGGAAAATCCCGGGGAAGACTAAGTAAGTGGGGTAATTAGATGCCACTGTTAGCTATACTCGTAACCCCCTGACGTTTCCGGAATGGACTGCTATTGCATACCATAGAAAAATATGACAAGTCTATGATTACCTGCATACTTTATGTATGGGTTATGTAGGCGTTACTAAAACCTCCTATCAAAGGTATACTAGCTATCCGATAGTGAGGATTATTATCCTAAGCTAGCCTTGGTCATTAGAGAGAGCCCAATGGAATTTGAAAAATAATAGGTGGCTCTGATAGCGTGTAGCCTATTCCCTGGGATAATGCGGTATATTCAATTATAGACACTGGCCTCCTATCAATGTGTAAGGGCACCCGAACTTCCCCTCATTCTGACTACGTGGCAGCTCTTCATCCCTGATGATAATTAAGAAGGCTCTAAGCCTAAACTTGACCTTTTTTCTTTACTTTAGGGGCATTTGGTGTGAAATCACCACAGAAAAGAACATAAAAATGTTGATTATAGCTTTTAGCTTAGTATTCGGGGAAATAAGTACCCAAAAATGTAAGTTTTATATTCATAACCGAAGCTACATTGTAATGCATAGAGGCTGCCACATCCAATAAAGACTCTCTTATCCGAGACTTGCATTTTCGGGTACTTCTTGCCTGCCCCGAATACACATGCAGCTTAGGTACCGAGAATTGGGGGCTTGCATTTCAGCTTCATTATCTGTGGTGAGTGATATTTTGAGAATGATTCACGTGGGGTAGTGTTTTGTGGATGCAGACCTAGACTGTTCTTAATAGTTTATGGCGTTCGAGATCAGAGCAACTATTGACTTAAGAATACCTTAAAGGGCAAGGTTTATGATTTTCGGTCATGGGGCCACTTGCTCTCGTAATTGATTTGAAATATGCCGGAGGTTCAGCCAGTGGTGAACATGATGGAGATATGGTCGGTATAGTTTGTGTAATTTTAAAACTCTACGTTAATACCTCTAGTTAAAATACTCTAGCTGGGGCGCTTCAACTCAAGGCTAGCGCTGAGATACCGCTATCAATATTGCTACCCCAAAAATAATAACATAATTAAATAATATAGTCGGGGTAGGCAAAAAGAACCTGAGTATACAAGCTGCAAGTAAAGGATTTAGTCTAAACAATCCCTGCCTTACTCGTATCGACCGGCCTGGACATCTAAACAAAGTACGAGCAAAAAGGTCTTGTAGTGAACGGGTTGGTAGTAGCACCACTTACTCAAAGTAAGAAATTTCTCGCCTTATTTTCTTGTTTAAGAGGGAAATTACCTTTACAAGCTGGTGCTTCACTATTTTCAGCCTCCCAGTCCAATTATGGATCCCCGCCAGTTAACGTGGTGCATAAGAGCGTTGCCACACCCATGTTGCTTAATCTTTACCTTAGATCTGATAAGATCCCAAGACCTCCGCCTATATATAAGCTACGTTAGTTAGACAGCACCCCAACGTCTAGAACAGAACCAAACCCTCAGATTATCGGAGAAGACGACATAAATTTCCCCAGATAGTCTCTAATTCAAAGTATATATCTCCAAGGTTTCATCTCAGAAATATTCCCTAAGCTGACCTTTTGATTAGCAGCTCGATGAGAATCCCCGAAATCGAAATGGCTGGAGTGCTCGCTGTTATCAAGCGATGGAATGCCAATATCAGCCCTCTCGATAGCTTGATCGATCAAGCAAAAACCGTAGGAGAAGAAACCTCTCCTAGCCAAATTATATTAAATAGCCCGGAAAGCCAGCCGTTCTTAAAATTTAAAACCCTAGACGACCTTGACAATGCAGTCAAACAAGCTAGAACAGCGGTAGATGCAACCCCAGGAGGCCACCCAGACCGAGCAATAGTTCTATACGACCTAAGTGCCTTGATCGACTTAAGGTACCGGCTCACCAGCAACAAAGAAAATCTCCAAGAGGCCAAGCAGCTCGAAAAACAGGCCGTAGATACAATCCCCATCGACCATTCGAGTCGACCAAGCATGCTGAATGATCTGACATCCAGGCTATTATCTAGATATCAGCTGACAGGGGATATGGAGGATCTTGAGCAAGCCACTATGCAGGCGGAGCAGGCAGTGACAGGAACCCCGGATATCGATTTACCGAATCTCTTGAGCAACAAGGCTAGCACGTTCGGCGTTCGGTACGAGCGTACGGGAAAAGTAGAAGACATTGAAAAGGCGATTATGTTCTTGAGACAAGCAATTGAGGCTGCCCCCCCAAATTATCCCGAGAGAGCGGACCTGCTGAGTCGTTTGGCCTTTGGGCTAGCGGCAAAGTTTGCGCAGACGAAAGATATGAAAACCCTCGATCATGCCATCACAAAAGCAGGGGAGGCATTGGTTGAAACTCCTCCGGATAATTCGATTCTACCAAGGCGCTTGGACAACTTAGCCACCATATTGCTCTTTCGGTACCAGCAAACAGGAAGCTCAAAAGACATTGACAAGGCAATTAAGCTCATGGAAAAAGCAGTTGCTAATCCCATTGATTATCCCGACCCAGCGAATCTCCTAGTTACCCTCAGTTCCTTACTTGTTTCTAAGTACAAGAAGATGGAAACTAGCAATGACCTTGAGCAGGCCATAATGCGGGCAATGCAGGCGGTAGCTGGGACCTCTCGAAGCCATCCAGACCGAGCAAGACGCTTAGAACTTCTTGCTGAAGCACTCAGTCTTAGATATGAGCGAACCGGAGGATTGGGGGACATCGAACAAGCAATTACACTCATGGAACAAGCAGTTACCAGCCCCACGAACTATCCTGACCCAGCGAGGTTTTCGCTCACCCTAAGCACCCTGCTATTTTCGATGTATAAGAAGACAGAGCTTATCAACGATCTTGAGAAGGCCATCACACCGGCGGAGAAGGCTGTAGCGGAAACCCCCCCGAGTAACCTAGACCGGCCACTACGACTAAGCCACTTGTCCAACTTACTGGTCTTTCGGTTTAAGCAAACTAAAATAGTTAAAGACATCGAGAGGGCGATTGACCTCTTGGAGGAAGCGATTGATGCCACCCCCCCAAACCAACCTGACCCAGCGAGTTACTTAAACACCCTAAGCTCTCTGGTAGCATCTAGGTCTAAACAGATGGTGGTTAGCGAAGCCCTGAGGGATACCATGAGACTAGCCGAGCAGGCAGAAATTCCTTCCGATAACCTGAACCTGCAGCAGCGGCTAGGATGGCTGTCTAGCATATTTGAAATTCGGTTTAAGAAAAAGCTAACGGAGGAAGACATTGACAAAGCCATTGCAAGTGCTAAGGAACAAATCTCTATTGCTCCCACAGATCATCCAGACCTCGGCAGTTTGTTCAGAACCCTGAGCTCCCTACTAGCAAATAGGTTTAAACAGAGGGGTATTCTTGACGACCTTGAGCAAGCAATTGTAAATGCGGAGGAGGCGGTGAAAAACACCCCAATAGGTCACCAGCAGCTACCGAGACGCCTAAGCAATCTTTCTAATATACTGGGCCTCCGATTTCAGCAAACGGGGGTGGAGGGGGATATTACTGAGGCCATTACGCTCATTCAGAAAGCAATTATTGCTATTCCCCCTGATAGCCCCGACCTAGCGAGCTACACTAGCAACCTGAGCACTCTATTTGTATCTAAATATGGGCGATTCGGGGGAAGTGATAACCTTGAGCAAGCTGTTATAATGGCAGAGCAGACAGTGGCAAAAACTCTCCCAGATCACCCAGAACTCCCGAGGCGGTTGAGTAACTTGGCCAGTATATTGGCTCTCCGATATAACCGGAAAGCAAATCTAGAGGACATCACTAGGGCAATTGCACTCACAAAGCAAGTGCTCAATAGCATCCCCCCAGATCATTCTGATCGAGCGAATTACTTGAACAATCTAGCGTGCCGGCTAGTAAACAGGTTTGACAAGAACAGAGGGGATAACACGGATGATCTCAACGAGGCCATCAATTTGGCATCTCAAGCCGTCTCACTCAAGCACAGCAACCGATTCGAACATAAGTCTTGTCTAAGTAACATGCTAAGCACTAGATACGACTGGGGGAAAAATCCTAGTGACCTCACGAAGGCCATAGAGTTGGAGGAGGAAGTTTTGGCCTATGTAGAGGCAAAAACACCCCCGATCCACCATGACCGAGCGATGCATTTGATGAACCTTGGTGCTAAACTGGGTTCCAAGTACTATTACACAACAGCCTTTGCGGACCTTACAGAGGCTATTAATCGGACAAAACAGGCATTGGCAGCAGCTCCACCAAACGACCCAATAATACCACAGATCCTAAGCAATCTCACCGAATATCTAGGTTACAGATATCGGCGGACAGGAAACCCTAGCGACCTAAATAAAGCTATCCAACAGGCCTCGGAGGCGCTTAAAGCGATTGACATTGACCACGATGATCGATTTCCAGTGTTGAGCAATCTGAGCAATCTTTTAGGCAATAGATACTTGCTAAGAAGAGCCCTTAAGGACCTCCAGAAATCAGTCGAGTTGGGTGAAGAAGCAATAAAAATCCCTCCAGACAGCTCTAAACGACCGGGCTACTTGAGTGACTTAGGCAACAAATATGAGCTTTTGTACATGCGGACGGGAGACCCAGAAAAGCTTGAGAATGCCATACGGCTAGCGAATCAGTCAATTGAGATAGCAGACGGCAACCCAAAACGTGTTGGGAACCTTAATAACCTAAGTATCAAGTTATTGAAACGATATCAAAGATCCAAGCGTTTCGAAGACCTCAAAGAGTCCATCAAGCGGGCAGAGCAAGCAGTTGCTGAAATTCCTGCCAGCTCCTACTACCACCCTGATAGTGCTGCAATGTTTTCTAACCTTAGCGAAGGTCTAGCACTTAGGTACAACCTTCTTTCCTTTTCTTGTGCTTAAACCATTAACTCTATATAGGTATAAGTATTCACATGTACCAGAGGATCGTAAGCGCGCAATCGACCTAGGGAAGAAGGCAGTGAATGCTGTTCCTTGGAACCTACCAGACCGTGCCATATACCAGTACAACTTGAGTCACCACCTAAAAGAGAGGTTTGACAAGACGGGTAATGCCGAAGATTTCCAGCAAGCTCTCAATCACCTAAACGAAGCTTTTAAAAATAAGCATGCAACTCCAGTTATTCGAATACACGCTGCAAGACTGATAGCAAAACTCCTACAAAAAGATAAAAAATGGGTAGAAATCAACAAAGTTACTAGTGAAGCTATTGAGCTTCTCCCACTTGTCAGTCCACGATCACTAGACCAGAATGATCAGCAGGATGTACTGAAAGAATTCGCCGGCTTCGCTTCACTTGCTGCTGCGGTAGCTCTTAACGCCGAAGAGTCTCTTAACGCTGAGGAGTCGGCGACTAATGCCTTAAGGCTTCTAGAGCTTGGTCGAGGTATTATCACAGGCATCCGGCTGGACAATAGGATAGATATCTCGGGGCTCAGCAAAGAGCATCAAGATATCGCCAAGGAATTCCAAGAGCTTCGAGATGAACTTGACTCGTCAAATAATCCATTATCGATTCCTCCAGGACCACTAGGGCAGTCGCCTTATGGGTCTCTCGCGACAGAGCCCACCCGACGCCAGGAAGCCAGCGACAGATTCGCTAAACTAATCCACATCATCCAACACCAGCGGGGCTTTAATAACTTCCTCAGACCCCCTGATGAGAAGGAGCTCAAAGATGCTGCATCGTCCGGTCCTGTTGTTGTCATCAACGCCTCTATCCGCTGCGATGCATTCCTCATTCAAAAGGATAGTATTAGCGTATTGAAATTAACCAACTTAGATGAAACCAGCATTGAGTACTACGCAGACATTTTAAAAGCACGTAGGTCGGAAAGGAATATTATGCTACTGCTGGATTGGCTTTGGACTTCCATGGCAGAACCGGTTTTGAATAAGCTGGGGTTCAAGGAGACTCCGTCGCGGGGAAGCGAGAAATGGCCACGGGTATGGTGGGTGCTGACTGGCCGAATGTGTCATTTTCCGATACATGCCGCCGGACAACATTCTGCGCATTCTACAGACACTGTACTTGATCGAGTGGTGTCTTCGTACAGTCCTACTATCAAAGCACTATTGTATACTCGTCGGAACAAACTCAAGGAACGTGAAGTCGATAATGTTTTGCTCGTCTCGATGCCTAAAACGCCTGAGCTTCCGGATCTTTTGGGGACTACAAAAGAAGTGGAAGCCGTTGGATCAAAGCTTTCTCCTCTCATGGAAGTAGCGAGCCTAAAACTACCTACTAAGCAAGATGTCCGAGAAAAATTGAAAAACTGCAAAATATTTCATTTTGCGGGTCATGGCGAATCAAACTCCTCCGATCCATCGAAGAGTGGTTTAATTGTTCAGGATGGTCTTACTGATCCTATCACTGTTAAGGATCTACTCGATATTAAGCTACACGAAGACCCCCCTCAGCTTGCGTATCTGTCGGCTTGCTCAACTGGAGTGAATTCGGTAGAACCTCTGCTAGACGAGGGGATACATCTCATAGGTGCCTTCCAGCTTTCCGGATTCCGACACGTGATTGGGTCACTATGGACAGTGTATGACGAGCACGCCGTTCAAGTGGCTGGAGACGTTTATGGGGAAATGATTAAGGGAGGGATGAGCGATGAATCAGTATGTCTAGGTCTACATAATGCTTTGAAAGCTCTCCGAAGAGATGTCCCCCTGCCCGGCGAGCCCAGAGACTCAGTGGTGGTAGGTGTGAGCGGTGATGACAATGACATAGAGAAAATTAGTGGACCACTTTCATGGGCTGCATATATTCATACGGGGGTCTAAGATATACCGATAAGGTAAGCAACAAGTTTATTTAATCTTTATGGGGACACTGGTCCCCCACCTTTTAAATTACACTAGCTTAAATGGTTTCCTAACAAATGTGATGTTTTTAGGAAGGTTACCAAAGGGGGCATTGCACATTATACAATTCATATTCATGTTCAATATGTGTATCAGTCTGTTACTATTCAACTATGTTCAGTCGATCAAGTTATAGGAGCGATGTTTTATTTATTTTTCTTTGGCACGTATTCAGCGTAAAATTTTATGTACTTTTCAGCTGATTTATCCGAGCACGATAAGATGCCTAGCTAAGTAGTTGCGACGTGATTTCCAAGTCCAAAGAGTTCTCGTATCATTGAAGAATGGGATGTAGTACTAAGGAATCAGAGCATGGGCGAGTATAGAAACTTGTAGTCCCTGAGCTGAAGAGGTAAAATCGGACTTTGAAAGATTTACCCACTAATGTCTCTGGGACTTTATAAAGCAGCTTATCTTGTTATCTCATAATAATTCTATAAAGAATTGATAGGGAAAGGCAAGACGAGTCCTCTTATACATTTAGAATTGCTTGATTTCGTCCATATCTAGAGGGGGAGCGCCAAGTGTTGCCAAGAGCAGTAGCACCTCCCAATCAATAGACCATGCAAGGTACGAATTATTGGGGACTCAGGCCAATAGGAATAACCCTTTACTCTATACCACGATCCGCGCCTAGGCAGAAATCGTGGCTAGGCGATAGCACAACAACCACAAAGAAAGTATCTATTTAGAACCCCATTATACCATATCTACCGAGGGGCGCTTTTGGTACCTCCGTTTCACGGTGGCATCGGAGGAAACAATCAGATGCAACGGCACGCTGGATACTGGGACGAGCAAGGTAGTTGACTCATGCTCGTTGGAAACAAGAGCAAGTCGCATGGGCACCCATACACAGTAACGGGCAGCCTTACCAATCGTCCGGTCCTTGCTTGGACGCGACGGAAACAAGGGGACTGGCTGGGCACCGTCCGCCGGTAGTCAATTGTGGTCCGACTGTGGTCGAACTGCCGACTACAGAGGGTAGGTGAGGTAGTCGAGCTTGATCAGAGACCATCTTCTAACCCTAACCTACCTACATTCTAACCTAGGCCTTGGGGGGGCTTTGGGCATATAGGTGCATGTCCTAATCTATTTATAGGATAATCTGTCTGTCCGTCCACACATTGGATAGACTGGCTTGGCTGGAAAACTGTAGTCGACTACAGTCTAATAAGCCCAATGTAGTCTTCCCAGTCCATAATTCGGGCTGGCTTGGCAATAAAAACTCCAGTCGACTGTAGTCTGACTCGACGGTTGGCACCACTGGCTGTGACTAGTTTAATTTTTTGCGTATTTTTTCCATACATATTCCGATTTTTTGGGGGTTCCTTAGGTTGTAGAAGGACACCCCCTACCAGGCCATAGCTAGAATTTCTTCACAAAATTTATATTCTTAGTGCCGAGCCTACCTCATTAAAGACATAACTTTGATATAAGCATACAAAGTTCTGCTCCCGACCATATGCTACTATCGAGACTCCACTGTATTTTGATAATGCACAGACAACTTTACCTCGATTGAGCTACCACTTTTAGCTAAGTCACACTGTCTAGCTATTGTCTAGCCACTTAGAGAGAAGTATTTTTTAGCACGTTGTGGCACACGCTAGTAGACAAGTATTACTAGCCATAGAGACACCTGTCCTCTTAGAGGAATGTCCCAACTCAGATAACTCCTCTCCCGTCTCATTATTGTAATATCATCCTTGTTTTTTTCTCTATGATCGAATTAGGTCATCTCTTCGTTTAGGATCTTCGATGGTAAAGAACACCTGGCAGCCTACAACGTTAAGGGATAGTCAAAGCCTGGCAAAAAAAATATCTTATAGGCGCTCGCGTTTGTAGTTGACACAGTTGCTTCCTAGAAGTACCAAGGCATAGCACTGAGTCTCCTGTGGGGTCCTCGTTGGTCGGGCTCTCGAACACACCTCCAACATTTACTACAGTCGCTGCGTATTCTAGTTACTGTAACCCCATAATATATTTGTGATATGAAGTGTTTTAATGTTATAGAAGGCGTATTGACTAATTATATTACCCTAATCAAATTTCTAAGAACCAACCTTTCGAATAAAATACACGTGAGGAGCTATTAATAACATACCAACCATCCCACTACCGTCATGGCTTATCAAACATATCGCAAACAAAAAATAAATGTAGTCTAATTAGAAAAATCAATATATGACCAGATACTCGGGGTTAAACATAATAGCGCCCTCGAAAACAATCTCAAACGGTGTGATATCAAGGTCGGGGTCCAAGGGAGTCCCGTCATCAAAGGGTGAGCTCGAATTATAGGATACAAGAGAGCATTTAAATCCCTCAGGGCAGCTTTCGGTCCCTGTCTCCTGACCAGTGCTCGCCTAGAGTGAATTGACCGCGTCAAGATCCGTAGATCTCGCGTTATAATTCTAGTCTTATAGATGATGGCAAAAGCTGATGCTATTCGAAATCTTCACGTAGTTCAGCGGCTTTCCGGCCTTAAAAAGTCTCAAGTTTTTCAACTTGTGCTGGAATGAATGGAAGAGATCAACCCACGAGTAGCTCTCTATATGGACATGCTCCCAGCACCCGGTAGCACAGTCATCTAGAGATAATTCCTCTAGATCCGATGCCACAGGATCCGAGGTAATAAAGAATGCAATGGCACCGGGCTTTGGAGGGGCGAAGAAGAATCCCGATAACTCGAGTGTCTTGAGCTTCGAGTGTCCACTCACCGAAGGAAGAAGAAATATACTGCAACGCGAAATGGACAATCCGGACGTTCCCATTACCCTAGACGACATTTTTTACCCAGCCAATCCGAAGAATTGGACGTGGGGAGCCTTGATGTGGAGAGAGTTTAAAAGAAAAAGCAAGTTGAGAAGAGAGGCAAGAGGAGAGGCAGACGAGGGGGAGGCAGAAATCAGAGAACAAGAGGAAGAATGGGGATGGGGTGACATGTGGGAAGATATAGCAAGCAGCGCACACGGACAAGAAGAGATTAGTGAAGAGGCGTAAGGAGTTACAATTTTGTTTGACTTTATTTGTTTATTTTTATTTTTATTTTTATTTTGTTATTTTTATTTTATTTTACTTTGCAAGTATGGGTAGGATTTTAGTGCGGGTACCATAACCTCAGGGTTGCATGTACTTAAATGATAAATTCATTCATTCATTCATTCAGTGTCTTGAGCTTGGTAAACTGAAGGTCTGTAGGAATTTGTGGATCCAATCAACCGACTTTAGTATTAACGACTTTATGTTTATATATTCGTTAACTAATCGAAGAGGAAAACATGAGAGTTGTCCTCCACCTCATCGTAGTTGGTAGAGATGCAGAGTAACAAGTGGATCAGGCCACCCAAAGAACTCTGGAATGAAGGGTGCCAGACGTTTTCATTGGTGCGAGGCAGCAAATATGTCACTATAAGTGATGTTGGGGCTATCGTGTTTCCAATGAAGGCTGGAATGATAGTGTTCTGCACCCTGGCTGTGTGATTTTCGTTGAATGTTCGACATGTGAAACGCAGAGGTAAGGACTGGACCTGGAGGATGGAGTCGACTAATTGGTTCTGGGGTCTAGAAATAGTTCTACATGAAGTTACCGGACTCTGAGACTCTGGTCAGCAGTAATCCCTGCTCGCGCATCTGGGAAAATATGGTACATACCCACAATCGGTGCTGGAGGTTATCAGTCATGCAGGGCAAGAGTTCCAAGTTGATAGAGAGCTCAGTAACCAATCCCGTAGCACTAGAGGATGTTTCAAGGGGACAGCGTGAGGACAGCGTAACCACAGGACACAACTAACTTAATGGCAAGGCAACTATCCGTTGCAAGCAAAATACCAAGAGTTTGTGATGTAGTCACAGTGGATTCAGCAATCGCATAGCGATGTAAACGGCGGAGAGGCAGCAAGAAGAGAAAAGCTTCTATTAAATCTAACTGAAGAGAGAGAGAGAGAGAGAGATTTTATTTCCCATCTAGGCCCGGGGCCCATTAGGTAAGCCATATGGATGGCGCGCACTGAAGATAAATACAAACAATAAGAAGCGACAAGAGAGCTACTTGACTTAGATCAAAACGTGTAAGGAAAAACTACGAAAGAAAAATACTTTATAACCGAAAAATTTTTACAGACTAGCCGTGGTCGTAAAGGAAAAAGAAAAAAAGGCGTACTTAAAAAAAGAAGAAGAACTCCCTAGTCCGTCATGACTACTTCAACTTCCTTACCTTTCTTGATGGATAACTTGGCTCGCGTAGGGCAAGCTGGGTCGTTGGCCTTATGTCCTGGGTTCTGCGGACAGTTGACACACTTGATGGGTAAATGAGTGCACTTAACGCCTCCTTTACAGGAGTGGCACTTATGTTCGGAGGAGTGATGAGAGCCAGCACACACTGCGCAGCAAGCTTCACTTTTGCAGCGTAGATGATGGTGGCCGTAGCGTTGGCAGTTTTGACACTGTGTAGATGGGGTGATTGGGATAAAGGGTTCGAGGCGGCACATCTTATTCAAGATGACTAGGTATCTGCACCCGAGGTTTTCGATGGTAACCCTTCCGGGGAAGGCGAGAATCATGGAGGAGTGATTTTTATTGGTCCGGTCTCTACTGAGCCATCTTGGAATTTGTGCTAAGGGCACATTTGGGAGGTTAAGCTCGACGTGGGCGGCTATCTCTTCGCCCGCTTTAACTCCATCTCCGACGGACGTGGGGACTCCGTGGAGGATAAACTTGGACCAACGGCTGTTGGCTTTGGCTGAGGTGGGGGAGAGACCGAGGGCAGACAGTGCCGCACAGATGTTTTCTGAATACGGTGCCGCATTTTCTCCTGGTTGGTTGGGGCCGCCAGAGAAGACCAGGTTTGACTTGCTGGTGTATCGGGCCATGAGAAAGGAAACTCCCGTTCCCTTGAGGGTGTTGTTGACTTTGGCCAGGATAGAGTCTTCAGAGACCCTGTCCGGCGCTGGTTCAGAGAGTTCTATCACAAACTCTCTGTTGATCTTCGTGTATTGGGGTTTGAAGAGGGGTTCGACCTTCTTCTTTTTGGCTGGAGGGGAGGGGGCTTTGGGTGCTGGCTGAGCTGGCTTCTTCGCTGCCTCAGCGTAGCTGGCCTTTGCTTGTTTATGGGGTTTTGGGGCCGCCGGTTTTGGGGCCTTTGGCTGATGTGGTTGTGGCTGTGGTGCTGGTGGGGAGGGTTGTTGTGGACGGGTGTTGGTCTGTAAGCGAGCCACGGTCGCTTTAAGGTAGACCACCTCGTCCGTCAAGGTGTCGATGGATTTGAGAAGGGGGGAGATGGCGTTGTGGATCAGCCAAGTGGTGTAGTTGACTGTCCCGCTCTTGGACTCGACGGAGGGGGGAAGGTAGGAGACCTTAGGGTCGTAGGGGGCCAGGAAGTCTGGCTGGTCCAGAGACATCTCGGTGTCCTGGGTTTGGGGAGTGGGATCTTTGAGGGGGGTCTCTACCTCAAAACTCTCTGCCAAAGCGGAGAAACGGCTACCGCTGGCGGTAGAGTCGACTCTAGGTCGTTTTGAGGGGGATGCGGATCTAGAGGAGGAGGCCGCTGTGCCAAAGGGAAGGAAGGTTTGGGTGAGCGGGGTCAGGGCGGGGGTGGATCCAGGAGTGGCGGCCATCACTTTCTCTGTGTGCCTCCGCTGGATCTCCGTGTCGATTTCCGCCGTCTTCTGTTGAAAGTAGGCCCAGTTGTTATTCGCAACTGTGAAGCCCTTAGAGGAGTGCTGCGCAAGAGTCATTCTCTTTCTTGCTTTAAGCAGTACTTTCAACGTGGGATCGTCGTATTCGCTTAGTGGTTTGTCGGCGTAGGGGTCGACATAGTCGAAGTAAGAGCCGGAAAAGGACATTTCTGAAGGTACGCAAGGCTTCAGAAAGAAGTAAGGTATATAGATCAAAAGACTCTAATCAAAAGGAGCTTGCCCGAAGGTTTGCGCCCGTGAAAGAGGAAAAGGTCGTGGTATAGACACGCTCCCTAGGAAGAGACGTTGCGTAAAGAAGAAAGAAAAACTATTACAGAGAGGGAGCAACGCTCCCCTTTTATACCACAAATCCCCCTTTATACAATGCCCTTGTTCCCATCCTTACATCTATTACTCTACCTTTCTCCTTGCATGAGTCACGACAGGACTCACCCTGGCGTCCCCGATCATTCCGTGAAAGGATGCTTTCACGGATCAATCAGGGGCGCCAGGGTGAGTCTCGTCGTGACTCATGCAAGGAGGGAGGCAGGGTAACAGGTATCGAAGAAGGGAACAAAGGCATTGTACAAATGGGAATTTTGGGTATAAATAGGGAGCGTTGCTCCTTCTCTGTAATAGTTTTCTTTCTTTCTTCTTTACGCAACGTTTCTTGATCGTTAGGGACAAAATACTTCGGAAATTACTCTAAGCGACGGTTACACACACCAAAATCTCTTGTTTTTCATACCGTCAGACAACTTCCCCGCTTTAGTTCCATCAACGTTTCTCTTCAACGCTATCAGATAGCTTGAAGACACCATACTACAGACATCGTGGATACCTCAGCCTCGCGTCCTGAGAGCCCATCCACCCCTCCCCCTCTCTTACCAAGGATATTCGCGCTACCGCTCTCCCCAGAGAAGTGCAGCCTTAAGCGAACTAATTCCTCCCCAAATCACCGGTCAAGCTCGCCTAGCAAGATGTCTAGACAAAGCACCCTCCCCTTTGGAACCACCACAGGCCCAGATAACACACCAGAACTCACAACGGACAGCTCAACCATGCCCGACCCCACCTTCCCCGTCGTCGAGGAAGAAGCAATGGACGAAGACAAAGACTCCAACTCTGACGGAGAAGAACCACACTTCACTGCCCCCCCATACACACAAGAATACGACCCGGAAACCAACTACCTTCCGGTAGCGCAAGACTCCACCATCTCTAAGTCAGGAGCTTTCAACTATATAGCGTGGCTGGTTGGAGAGTCCTCGCTAGCGAACCAGTCCGAGATCGCGAAACTCAGGAACGAGATTTCAGACCTCAAAGAAATTATCCAGAAACAAGCCCTGGACGCGCAAGTCAGGCACAATACCATTACTACCAATATACTACAGCTGAAAGCAGCCAGTAGCCATTCAATCCCAGCAAACCCTCCCCCGGTCCCCAGAGACACCAGACCAGGACAGAATAAAAAGAGTAATCAAGCCCAGCCCCCCAAAAACAAAAGCTACGCCGCAGCAGCAGCATCTGCACCAAAAACGGACAACTGGGAAAAAGTAGCACCAAAGAAAAAGGCCCCGCTCTTTAAACCAGAGTTCTCTAGAGTCAATAGAGAAATCATCATCAAAACCATCAGTGACATTCCCATCACCACCACCGACAACGCACTACACCACATCATAAGCAAAGGACTAGAACAAACAGGACAGAAAGTCCTGATGACCAAAAAACTGGGCAAACAGACAATAGTAGCATCTGCCCCCTTCGATCAGGACTCATCACATCTTCTCAAGTTCACCAAGGAAATAGCGGGCACCCTCAACAGACACGGGTTCAACGTCGGGGAAGTAAAGGCCAACTCCAGGTTGACAAAATTCCTGGTACACGGCATCCCAACAGATATCGGAAAAGACGACAAGGAATCTGGAATGAACCTGGCCAGCATCATCACTGAAAGCTACAAACAAGTTAAACTAGCTCAAGTACCATACTGGTTCACCCAAAAAAAAAGCAGAGAAAACAAACCGTGGTCGACGATGGTCATAGCGGTGAACGGAAATTACACCCTAGAGACCTTGGGCTTTAGGTACCTCATAGTGGACAACAAATTCTGCAGAATGGAGACATATCACCAGTACGGACCAAGCACACAGTGCCACAACTGCAATAAGTTAGGACACCCCACACCGCTGTGCAAAGAAAAAACCCCCACCTGCGCAGTCTGCGCAGAACAACACCACATCAAGGACCATAAGTGCGCCCAGTGCAAAGGAGGCATCACTTGCGAACACACCCCACATCGCTGCGTTAATTGCAACAACTCGCTACACAAATCCTCAGACAGGAACTGCCCGATGAAGCTACAGATAGCAAAGGACCGCAGAACAGCACAAGAGGAAGCATACAAAGAAGCCATGGACGCCGACTAAATGTGTGACATCTCAAAAACAGGCACAGCCCTAGCGCAGCAGCTGAACTGCGCCAAGGGAATGGCCTCCACTCTTTCAGTATTGGAACAAGCTAGTTCGTCCAGAAACATTTTTCTTTTGTTACTACAGGAACCGTGGGTCCAGGAAAACGGACTCCCCCCATCCATACCTAATTTTGACTTATTCACTCCGGCAACTCCAGCAAAGTGCGCCACCTATGTTAGAAAAGACCTAGGGCTAAGACCGGTCATCACCCAGTCAGTCGAAAACTTTATACTAGGGGTCACAATCCAAATCAACAAAAAAACAGTACTCATTCTTAATATTTACTCACCCGGAAGATCCAAACACATAGCAGAGGCGACAGCAAAACTCCAAGTCGATCCCAATACGTATCTAGCGGGAGACCTCAATAGCCACCATGAATGGTGGTACAAAGAAAAAACTCCTCTACATTCGGACAGAATAAGAGCAGACACCCATGGACACAAAGTAGCAGAATGGCTCGAGGATCAGAACCTAACGCTACTAAACGACTCCAGCTACACACACTATCCAAGGAACGGCCAGTCCCCGACAGTAATAGACCTGACAACGTGCAAAATAATAGCTTCAAGAGCCTAATACACAGCGTACAAACTGACGAAGGACCATCCCACAATTGAGATCACTCTGCGGTTCAGACGGCATGGAACTTCGAACCCCCAAAAAACACAACAAAAAGAGCGTGGAACAAGCTGAACACACAAATCTTCTCAGATGAGATCCGAAAACTCAAAGCGAACCGGTACAACTGGACGAGCCCAACAAGCACGCTAGACAGTGTTAAAAGCATTCTTAAGGAAGTAGATCGCATCATAGAAACCACAGTCCCCCTGAGAAAAGCAGGGTGGTACAGCCACCCCTGGTGGACAGAGCACCTAAACACCCTAAAAAAAGAAGCGACAACAAGCGCCAGAATCGCAAGAAACCTCCCGCGCAATCCCGAAGCAAGAAAAACGGCAAACAGAGCAAGCAACCAGTGGAAACAAGCAGTCCGATACGCCAGAAGAGACTACATCAAACAGAACATCGCCAAAGCAGACAATAATACACTGTGGAAACTTGTCAAGAAACCCAAGAGAGTTATGAGAATACCGGAAATGCAAGGTGATGACACGTTTGCGGGGAAGGTGGACAGGTTTAACACATCCTTCTTCCCCAAAAATGACAGTCCCCTACCCCCAATTCCAGATAAATTTATACCCCCTTGTACCGAGGATCTCAGTAACGCATACACAGAGATAACCATAGAAGAAATAAATCGGGCATTGTCAAGAAACCTAAAAACAGCACCAGGGGCGGACAACATGAAGTGGGACACAGTAGTGGCAATACACAAAGCAAACCCCGAACTCCTCCAAGTAGTCTTCTCACAGCTACTGTGGCACGGCGTACACCCAGAAGAGTGGAAGATAGCCAAGTGCGTACCGATACTCAAACATCGAAAAACGGAACTACAAGAACCCAAATCCTACAGACCTATTTCCTTATTACCCTGCATGAGCAAGCTACTGGAAAGCATAGTGGCCAGAAGAATCACCCGGTATGGCAAAGAGTGCGGCGGACTCTCGAACTCCCAGATGGGAGCAGTGGAAGGACGGTCCAGCACAGACTCCCTGCTAAAAATGCTCACCCCAGCACAGGAATGGCTCAGAATAAAAAAGACAACAGGCCAAAACCCTATAAGACCGGCCATACTTACAAACGACGTAGAAGGAGCCTTCAACCTGGTAAACCACGAGCGGCTAATACACATCATGAAAGCTAGGAAATTCCCCACGTATACCTGCAAGTGGGTGGAAAACTTTATCTCGCACCGAAAAGTCTTCTTTGCCTTCAACCAGGAAGAATCGGAACGGCTACCCTACAACTCAGGAGTACCCCAGGGCTCCCCACTCTCACCCATACTGTACATGATTCTAGCGGACCTACTTCTCAGACCAAAAGAGACGACCACAGAACTTAACAACGTCTACATGGACGACGACGCCATGCTGCAAGGAGCCAGATCGGAGAAGTTCATTGCCATTAGGCTACAAGAACGGATGAGTGAGAAGGAACAAAAGGCACAGATACTGGGCATCCGTTTCGCCCCCGAAAAGGCAGACCTACTGTATCTCCTTCCAACAACCAGCAAATCCAGCAAGACAGTACCAGTTAATCTCTACGGCAAACCTGTCATCCCCCAAACGAACATAAAAATACTCGGAGTCTACCTAGATCAAAGACTCACATTTAGAGAGCACATCAGCAAAGCTATCTCCAAAAGCAACACAATACTAGCAATGATCAAAAAAACCATCAACAACAACACGATCACACCTAAAAGTGTCTACAAACTAATAACAGGCCTTTTCCTGCCCTCCCTAATGTGGGGATCGGAAGTGTGGTGGACAGGTGCCAGACACATTCTGGACCGTCTGTCCCCAATTTACAACAAGGCAGCGCAGATAATAACGGGACTTCCCCAACACGTTGACACCGGAAGACTCCTGAAGGAGGCCGGCCTCCCCCCGCTCAAAACACAGCTGGATATCAAATCACTACGATATGGCATCAGGACACTCAGTAGCACCAGCGACAGTCCCAACAAGTCAACTCTAGTAAAACTACTACAGAAAGAAAACCACTATCACGGAGTAGGATTAGAGCGAATAGCCCACATTGTTCAGCACTACACTCAACATCAACCCATCGAAGACACAGAAGACATCCCAAAAGAACTGTGGCTCCCCCCTTACAACATTACTATATCAAACAACACCAAGGAAGAAGCGGCCAAAGAACACAATCACTGGGTCAGAAACAACCCAAACGTACTCCCAGTGTACAGCGACGGATCCAAAGACAAAACAGTCAGCGCGGCTTGGACAGGAAACCTGTCAAACCGGATATCAATAAAAGGAAGCGTAAACATAGGGCCGAAAGCGGACATACTGGACGGAGAACTAGCAGCAATCGCAGGGGCACTCAGAGAGCTGGTAGCCTCCGGAGTCACGAAGACCGAAATATGCCTGATGGTCGATAACCAAATGGCGCTAAAACGACTCACAGGGGCAGCAGCACCCAACAAAGAGTTTACAAGGCAAAGCCTGGAGGACATTAAGACGCTACAGCAGAGAGGCTGTAGTGTCAGAGGACAGTGGACCCCCTCACACGTTGGCATAACAGGAAACGATAAAGTTGACGCTCTAGCCAAAAAAGCACTCGAGATAACAGACACATACGGAAAGATTACCATCACCTGGCTCCAAAGCCTCCCACGACATGTACCACAAGAACAAACAGGCTTCACGAAGGGACCGTACCCACCTTACAGCGAAGTTAGCAAGCGCTTTGCAGACACACTCTTCAGAGTACGTAACGAGGCAACACATATCGATCCAACACACTTTCGAACATCAGCACAGTGCAAGTGCGGAGCGAATCTCTCCAGCAAGCACGTAGTACTACACTGCCCATTACTGGACCAACAAAGAAAGGAACTAATCGATCAAACACATGGAAGCTCCTGGGAAGACATAGTCAGCCACGACAGCTATCTACCCCTACTCTCGTTCCTGAGAGCAACGAAAGTAGTTTGGAAAAAGAATAAAAGGAAAAATTGAAGGCGACCTGCGGGAAGGAAGTTTTTCTTTTGTTTGCAGGCAATAATATCGGGCGATAAACGAAGGGGAAAAGGCTTTAGTTTTGTTTTTGTTTTTTGTTTTTTGTTTGTTTTTAGGCGGTAGTTTGTAGGCGGCCCTTCGGGGCTTACGTAGTGGCCCACGGGGCTAGATCGGACAATATATACTATACTTTACTTTACTTTACTTTCTTCCTCGTTATGAGGCATACCCACTCGGAATCCCAACCTCGTCGACGATAGAGTTACTGGCAAACCTTCGGGCGCGCATAACTTCTTCAGCAAAATTACCTCTGTTGTACATGTTGAGCATGAGAATACCGCAAACCTTCGGGCGCGCTGGTTCCTCTTTGTCGAATTCTACCTTCTTTCTGGTGCCCCCTTGGGGGAGTTGCGTCCACCAGCCCCTATTACCTCCGGACTTCACACTGCCAGTCTCTGTAAGCCTAGCGCTGGAACCTCTGTCAAAGTCTTCCGGAAACCCTCTCCATCTCACTTGATTTGGATGAGTTCTTTACGTTGCCGCTTGAGCGCTTTCATTACAATTTTGGGGATCCCTTAACCAAGGACCATTCCCCACCATCACCAGCGAGCGGGCAGCCCCCCTCAACAACACATTATCCTACCGGACCAGGCAGACTCGATTCTCCAGGCTCCCCACTATACGACAACACTTTCTCTGACCGGAAAAAGTGTACCAGTCAAGAAGTGGTTGACATCCGGCTCTCATACGGTCATCCTGTGACGATTTAATCATCGACATGACTAGTCTCAAGTACCTCTCCATATAGAGACACCTAAGGATCTCCCTTGAGGCATAGGACTAGCTATCCCATTCCAGTCAATAGATACTAAGGAAAGTCATTACTACGATAGCCTGATCCCTAAGCGAGCTGGCGAGCTCCTAGGACGGAGCGAAGCTCACCGTCGTCGGTATGCGACAGAGACCAAAGTAATGCGTCTGTGGCTTATAGCTACGGGAGATACTAGTGCAATGAGACTGAAGCAGTTACCTCCATGAACAGAGTTAAGCTCCTGTTCCTCTAGGAGGAATAATAACAGCTTCGCTGATGGCCAATCTTATGGGAGGCCGAGAGCCATGAAACGAGAGCAAAGCTACGCTTAGTAGTTAGGGCCGCCAGCAAAATAAGTAATTAATTAACCTGGCGGCGTCACGAATCGAACCATAGGGGGCTAGGCCTTGTGCGTCGCCCTAAGGTCCTTATGGATCAAGATTACCTCTCCGCCACGACTCCAGGTTGGACTAGGAACGTGGGAAAGGAATCTAAGCAACGGCAGGAATCACCAGTGGGTTACCCTACCTAGGGGACTCTGTGTTTCTAACACCCCCGAGGCGCCCCACTGTGCCACCCGCCGTTTGCAGAGGGGGCCCCCCTGAGTTGCTGATTCGCTAACAAAAAGACAAGTTTTGGACCCCAAAAATAACCCCAAAACCGTCAGGAAAATTTGTCCAACCGAACCAAACGCGGAGGGTATATGGGGGACAGTGCTGCGAATCCATAGGTGCAATCGGATTTGAAATCGGACCATTTTAGCAATAGTTACAGAGCTTTTAGTAACCAACGCTTTTTAGTCGCTAGTCTGTCAACCCCGCTAGTTCTTAGGGGCGCTCTAGACTCAGTTGATTTCCAAGCACGGAGGAATTGTTCCCCCGCTTCTTGGCAGCCTGCTCGCAATCAAAAATCATAGCTTAAACCTGTCCTTCCCCCAGGACAATCATTCTTGCTAGTCAACGAACAACCGTTGTTCAGAGACCCTCATACTCTTTGCTAAAGACGTTTGTCTTCCCCTGGGAAGCAGAGCCTTTTAAAGTCTTTAGTTATCTATCCATTAAATCCTTATTCCTGTTTTGCCTAGGGACTGTCGACCTTCCGTGTTGACGAGCGGTTCTAAGCCTCGCTGCTGAAGCTTCTCGTCAGAAAGGGAGGTTGTTGGTTTTTTTTGGTACGGCAGTACTCCCCTGGGAGTGCCCCCGTTACACATCCACCCCCTTACTATCAACGGTATGCCGACTGACAACGGTCTCTACCTTCCCTACCTCGGTTCCACATAGTGGAAACTCAACTCTACTTTACATCCTACGCTCCCCTTACCTCTCTGCCAGAGGATTGTCCGTGTCTAACTTCGGCTAGGGAGAGGGTCACGACGCCGGGAAACGGGAGCTCTCGTCCGTGAGGAGCTGTTCATCATTTGCACCGCGATGTTAGTGAACCTCACTCGGGACCCGACACACCCCCCGGGATTCAAGCCCATCGACATGAAACGCCAGATTGGAAGATGCTTTTGGAAGAGCAAGAGTTGTTTATTATTCGGTTGCATGTTCTTTCTTTGGTGTCGCTTAGTTAGTTCTATGTGTTCTTTCTTTGGTGTGTTCCTCTACACGCTTAGTTCGTAGATACATGTACATTCTTTGGCCGGTACCCAGTACCGTTTAGTTAGCTTTGGCGGAGTTGTTTGGCGGTCTCTTCGGAGACTTACTTAGTGGGCCACGGGCCTAGATAGGAAATAAACACTTACTTACTTACTTACTTTCTTCAGTCAGACTTAAATACAACTTCTTTCTTCGCTGCCTCTCCGCTGTTTCATCGCTTCGCGATCGCTGAACCCACCTCATACTTCACAAACCTTTGGTATTTTGCTTGTAACGGATAGTTACCTTGCCATCGAGTTAGTTGTATCCTGTGGTTACGCTGCCCTCACGCTGTCCCCCTTGAAAGATGCCAAATTAGCAAAATACGCAGCGTTTGATGAAGTGTTTTTAAAGTAGATTGTCTTTGAAAGTAAGTGGTGTAAATTTAAGGTGGAAGAATTTATTGATGGTACGGAGATTCAGAATATCTTGAATGTTGGTGACTGTCAAGAACGACAAATCATCAGTTCTCACTCGGTCACAAATTGTCACTCGACCACCAGTCAGCCTTGCCCGTTTCATATCAGTTTCATGTCTAGTCTCATTGATGTTTCATGTATGGGATGACGTGGCTTGCCACGTCATCAGGATCTCCTTAGTTTCCTATCACGTATCTTGTTCTTGTTTCATGTAGTCTGACACGCTACGCGTGTCAGCCTCTGTGACGATCTAACTATCATCATGACCAGTCTCAAGTACCTCTCCATATAGAGACACCTAAGGATCTCCCTTGAAGGATAGGACTAGCTATCCCATTCCGGTCAATAGATACTAAGGAAAGTCATTACTATGATAGCCCGAGCCCTAAGCGAGCTGGCGAGCTCCTAGGACGGAGTGAAGCTCACCGTCGTCGGTATGCGACAGAGACCAGAGTAATGCGTCTGTAGCTTATAGCTACGGGAGATACTAGTGCAATGAGACTGAAGCAGTTGCCTCCATGAACAGAGTTAAGCTCCTGTTCCTCTAGGAGGAATAACAACGACTTCGCTGATGGCCAACCCTAGGGGAGGCCGAGAGCTGTGAGACAAGAGCAAAGCTATGCTTAGTAGTTAGGGCCGCCAGCAAAAATAATTAACCTGGCGGCGTCACGAATCGAACCATACGGGGCTATGCCTTGTGCTTCGCCCGAAGGTCCTTATGGATCAAGATTACCTCTCCGCCACGTCCCGAGGTTGGACTAGGAACGTGGAAAAGGAATCTAAGCAACGGCAGGAATCATCAGTGGGTTACCCTGCCTAGGGGACTCTGTGTTTTCTAACACCCGCGAGGCGCCCCACTGTGCCACCCGCCGTTTGCAGAAGGGGCCCCCCTGAGTTGCTGATTCCCTAACAAAAAGACAAGTTTTGGACCCAAAAATAACCCCAAAACCGTCAGGAAAATTTGTCCAACCGAACCAAACTCGGAGGGTATATGGGGGACAGTGCTGCAAATCCATAGGTGCAATCGGATTTGAAATCGGACCATTTTAGCAATAGTTACAGAGCTTTTAGTAAGCAACGCTTTTTAGTCGCTAGTCTATCGACTCCGCTAGTTCTTAGGGGCGCTCTAGACTCAGTTGATTTCCAAGCGCGGAGGAATTGTTCCCCCGCTTCTTGGCAGCTTGCTCGCAATCAAAATCATAGCTTAAACCTGTCCTTCCCCCAGGACAATCATTCTTGCTAGTCAACGAACAACCGTTGTTCAGAGACCCTCATACTCTTTGCTAAAGACATTTGTCTTCCCCTGGGAAGCAGAGCCTTTTAAAGTCTTTAGTTTGCAACCCTTAAAAATCCTTATACCTGTTTAGCCTAGGGACTGTCGACCTTCCGTGTTGACGAGCGGTTCTAAGCCTCGCTGCTGAAGCTTCTCGTCAGAAAGGGAGGTTGTTGGTTTTTTTTTGGTACGGCAGTACTCCCCTGGGAGTGCCCCCGTTACAGCCTCTTCCCTTTCATGTTTCGGCCATACTATAAGTATCGAGCCATTTCCCCAGTTCTTAGTCTTAGCTCTCTATCCTTCAACTTGTATATACTACCAAGTACCTACTCTAGTTCCAGTCTCTCCAGTCTTCTAGTCCATGTGCCCATAGTGTCCCAGCTCGTTAGACATCACCTGCTGTCCCCACTAGAGCAAGGGCTTGTGTACTTTTACAAAGGTGGCAGGAGAGGAAGAAGTCGTATTTTTGATGCTTTTTACTATCGCTTCGAGCCTTTCAAAGCGATCGTAAACGCTGGTGGGTAGGTGGTTGGAGGCGTACCGTGTCTTTGTCTGAATGTTATCGACTGCGGCGGTGATAGTGTCAAGTTGGTGGGAGAGTTCTAAGGTGGCATGTTTGGCCTGGGCCGCAACTTTAAAAGTAGAGCACAAGAGAGTGAGGAGCAGCTTTTCCATGGGGGAAGTATTGTCGTCATTCATGGCATTGGCGACAGTGGAAGAGATGAGAGAGGAGTTCGGCATGCCTATTTCATGGTCTATGAGACCAGTTTGGAGGTTGTCGTAGATTTCCGTGAGGGAGGGGTCAGGGCTTGGCATTTTGAAGCCTAGGATTTTGGTAAGTTTGGTGGGGAAAAACGGTTGCCACGCAAAAATTTGGTGTTGAATTTCAAAAACTGAGAAAATAGAGGGGATGTAACTGGGAGGGAATGAATATGTGAACTAATATAAATACTTGGCTCTCTGAGCTCTCCCTGCGCAAGCCAGTTTTCTCCTATATACATAAATGTGGTCGACATACGCCAGGGGAAACCTTCAGTTCAGCATCACCAAGTGTATCACGAAGGGTCACTCAACGGTGGAGCAACCCACAGGGAATATCCTGGGCCGGAGATGGCTGATACAAGCACTGACGACAGGTGGCGTCAACTTGCGGGTAATGTTATACCCCTCAGAGCCCCAATTTTGCCTTGACTCCCCCGACAGCCCTATATCAAACTGTGGGATTATTCCCTGCAAGCTCCCATGTATAGACTTTAGGTTCACGATATGGATCCATCAGGGTTAGGTTTAGAGATATCTAATCTAAATGTGCCATCAGATAAGATTGTTGGCGCGTTGATATCTGTCGACGCGTTATCTAGCTGCCATATCACTCACTATAATGTCGCATCTCCGACCGGAAGAGTACTTTGAGACTACTGCCCCTGACCAATGGGCTCTCAAGGGTTTTTTCGAGTACTACGTGTCGTCTATCAAATCTCCCGAGTTTCAAAAGCTCATAGATCTTTATACGCGTACTCTCACTGTAATTTCTAAAAGACCTCTGGAGTCATCCGAGTCACAGCGTGCCAATTTTCTATTCAAAGCGTATAAGAAAGTGTGTACAACCCTCCTAGTAATTTTCATTTGTTAGCTGCAGTTTGCTACACTGGCGGCCGAGAGTGAGCTGCACTGACTACTTCGATTATAGGGGAGGGACCACGCCCTTGCCAGAAACCTTTGGGCTGAATATACAAAAGAGAAATCAACGAGTACTACCTCAACCACGATAGTTAATATTGGTAGTATTGGAAATGTCGGTGTGGTCCACAACCAAACAAACCTCAATGTTGCCAAAGACATAGGTGCGCCCACAGAGAACAAGAGAAGAAAGTCAAAGCGGAAAAGAGCTACACGCGCGGCGTATTCCCCCCCTCCACAGTGTCGCATCTGAGCCTACTTAACTTTGATAGTTCACCGCCACCAACCTATGCAGAAGCTACGGATTCTTCTGCAGACGACCGTGCATTAATAAATGATAGTAAGAGGAGGAGGACAGCTGACATAAGGTACCTTAGTATATCACTCTTCTCCGCTGATGGAGGGTCACGTTTACTCATTGTAGTAGTCTTCTTCCGAGACCTCTACAGGAATTCCACCAAGAGTACTTGAAGATGGAACCTAGCCGTATGTGGAAACTGAGTAATGGAAAAATTGTAGAGGAAACGATTTATAAAGCCGTTATCGAGTCATCGGAGCCTGTTTCGGAGCTGCAGCTCCGCTGGGTCGTCGATTCTAGCGATACTTGGACGAAGACAATATTTACCCCGGGGGAGCTGGAAGAGATCACGATGGAAGAAACAAATCGAATGCGCATTATCAATGGGATAGAAGGTTCAAAGGTTGACTGTCTAAGCTCTCTATCGAAATACAGTGGGGTAAGTTTCGTATACCGTCTTTTCCCCTCCACACTTTTAACCGCAATCAGGTAGCAACAACCAGCGAGCTCCGCGAAATTCTTTTTAGCCCCCAGTCAACCAGTGGTATCGAAGAAGAGTGGGTTGAAACTGTCTTAAAACAAATGTAAGCTACTATCCTACTAATCTGTCATATAGAGGACTTACTTCTGGAGATTTCAGGCTTGTGATGTATGAGAATCGCAATAACCCGCTCAAATCAGAGCAACTTGAGAACTGGTATGAGATGAACCTTTGGAGTGTTCTTGTTGATAATCTTTTTATGCGTTCTGTGCATGATGTGACATTACTACGGTACACCCCCACCCCCACCCCCACCCCTAGCCACCCTATACCTCTAATACTCGATTCCTTTTAGCAAGGAGGCAAGTTCCTTGGCAACTATGGAAGCGTTGAACCACGCCAGGACCGCAACCGGGCCTGGAAATTACATGAAGACTGGTACACGCTCCGACCTTATAATAAGGGGCGTTGGCTGCGATTTCCCCTTTGAGTACGGTGCGGGTGAGACAGCGCCAAAATATAGTGGCGAAATCGCGACAAAATATATCGAGGATGGAATAAAGTTGCGGATAACCATGCGCCATATGCTAAGTCGGCTTGTTCAGGCCGTCAAGGATGATGATGTGAATAAACTAGAAGTAGTAGGGCTGCAGTGTTCAGGTAAGATATAAATAAACCCCCAGATAACAGTTATATCACTGATCGCCCTTGTTTGCAGGGTTACGCGCTACCGTTCTTAGAATCCGTATACCAAAGGGCTTCTATGTAGGTGTTGTGGGAAAAGAAAAGCCTAACGGGATCCCCGATGATGTTAGACGTTTACCAGCAATTGCGACACTTATGCGATCTCTGTGGCGGATGAAAGTCAGCGATGTATCCAATATTCTTCTACATCTACTCACTCACTAACAGGGATTTCTAGGTAACAGTAGAAGAGTGCGTAGGGATTGTTAATAGGGTATAGTAACATATTTGGTGATTTTTGGTGGGATTCGTCACACTCCCGGGTTCGTCATACCCCAGGCGTGCCTCTAGTTAGTAAGTGTAGAAGTAGATGTGTCCTTATGTCCAGATAAGAGAGGGATTTGGGACTAAGGTCCGACCCCCTCCTCCTTAATAGTAAAACGAATGAATAAACCTACTACAACATGACTGATTGGTCAGCACAGCACCCCAGTGATCCACTGTGATTTAACTTTAAGCATAGAGTACACCAGTCTAATTCGTATCAGACGCTACATTCAAGATTAGTAGATTTCTTTACTTTCCTAGGTAGTCGGGTGTGGTGTGGTGTGAGATAGGGTTAGGTATTCTGCCAAGTCTGCGCCACCTACGCCACGCCTGCGCCAACCACCTCCTTTTCAAGTCATCCATCGCCTCGCGTCGCCATCCCTCTTTCCCCCCATTACGCGACGTGCAGTTTCTCAACACCAGGTATGTCAAACCCCACCTTTATTTGAACAATACCCGTGAGCAGTGCGAGTGGGAGTGGGAGTTATACTAGTATTCTGGTGGCCTCGATGATTTGCCCGGTTCCGAGCAGACCCTGTTGGGTGCGAGATACCCCGCTCTGATTCCTGATGCTTAAGGCAGCTTGTTTCAAACAAGTTCGCCAACCCAGAGTACTAGTCCCACCGGTGGCCCAGACGATTTGCTTTTGGATGTAACGGCTTCATAGCCTGTGGCGCCTTGCTCTATCGTTTGCGGCTTAAGGCAGCTAGCCAACCCGGTGGGGGTGGAGGGTGTTTGAAGGGTGTTTGGTGAAGCTCGCTAACTTTTATAATTTATAACCATCGACATTGTTGGTGGAAACAAGGCGAAGATGGTTGCGGTCGGTGCGTTCAAGTTATATGTCTAGAGAGAATGGTATCTGCTACTTTGTGAGTGTTCTCGTTTCTCTTATATAGGTAGAGGCTTACTTCTATAATCTCTAGTCCTCCCAGCACCGCTTCAACGCCGTGTCTCGCTTCCACAAAGGGCTGTAACTCAATGGTAGGTTCTCCGTAATTCATCCCCAAGTGCCCACGTTGCTAAACTATGGCTTGCAAATTCAGTGTAGAAATAATGAGGGGGTCATCGTGCGCGAATAGATGCTGTATATCTAGTTTCTGGTGAGATACAAGTAGTATCTTTTGCTGCTGCATCTATTCGCTAACAAGCTTTGAATGCAGTGTTAAGATCTAATACAAATCAATGAAACACGTCTATTTATCAGCATAAGCGTAGGTCGGTGTTGCCCCGTGCACCTGCTTGTGTGGGAAGTCTTACTTAGATTAGTCCTTACAGGGAGTATCAACTTTCGATTATGGGCTGTATATGTGTTTTGGTATTTAAAATATTGAATATCTTATTGCTTATTTCTTGACTCGTGAATATTATATGTACAGCCAATTACATAAAGTAGTTTTCCGGTGAATTGATGGAAGTCTACACGCTCCTCCGTAGCTAGCTGCCGTCTTACTCAGAGATCAGGTCTCCGAGGAGAAATACCGCGATACCCATAATCTTCACCTTTGTATAATATGATATAACCCGACTGCAATAGTATCCAGGATCTAATAATAGCAGCAGTCATGATGGCCACCCAGCGAGTGATGCATTGTGACCTGTGGGATACATCAACCTCCAACCTCCAACCATTCATAGACCGTCACTCGGGCACAAAGGCAGAGAGGAGTCTTGATGAGCAGTTATACATGCATATATTACTACATGTGCCCATCGACCCCTCAGAGACAGACGGATACAGGCACATCATTCGCCAAGTCAACCCGTGGATATTCAGGCATCCATGTGTAACCCCAGTCAATCAACAGATATATATACATACATGCATGTCCTCCATCTCCACCCCACTCTCAATGGGCATACATGCAATCTCTGCTTAAAGACAATGAGCTCCTTTCGTGACGACCGTGGGTCGCACCACCAGAGGGACCTTCACCAGCCTCACCGTCCTGCAGACTTAATGACAGAACCCACAGTCCTATCTTCGCTACTCTCGTACTGCTCGGTCTGCGATAAAGACCTCAATATATTCCATCGATATGAGCACTTCCTGAGCAAAGAGCACGCAAAGGCGTTGCGGGAAAGGGGTGGGGAGATTGATGCCTCTGAACTCGTCAGCACCAGTGATACCCACGCCGTGTCTCCTACGTTCAATCAATCTGGGTTTTCCAGGACTAGTAATTTTGTATCTCTACACTCATTCCTAGAGATGCAGGCGCCGAGATATGCCTCCGAGCAACCCGCTAATCATGATACGCCTCAGTATACTTCCTCTAGGACCCAGACGAGTATATATACCCCCGAGTCTGCACCGCAAGAGAGGTATGTCCCCGACCAATTCACTATTTATGGTATCTCTCCATACACCCTCTAAAATAAAACCAACCAGGTATACCCCCGGCCTCGGTTCGGGAGAGAGATATTTCCCAGAACCATCTACTATCTACAACACCCCTCAACAGACCCCTTCAAGGGCGCAGACGCCCAGATATACCCCCGAGTCGCCGCTGCGGAGATATATCCCCAAGATACCCGCTAATTATGATACGCCTCAGCATACACCCTTCAAGTCACAGATTCCCAGGTACAGCCCTGAGCCCGCAATCGGAACAAGATATTCACCAGAACCCCCCTTCACACCCACCTATACTGAAACGGCTTCACCTATCGATCACGAGCCCCAAACCTTCCTCTGCGGTATATGTAATGCACCAATCCCTGTATCAGCGGTAACATCACACTTGACAAACTCTGCTACCTGGAAATGTTCTAAATGCGAGTACTCGGTACACGCAGACTGGAAAGAGCAGCATCTCGAAGCCTGCGTCAAAACTGACGGTGAATGTAAAGTGGACAATGATTGGATTCAGGAGAATATGCAGTTTGCTGCGCCGTCGGATGGTGAAGGGAGTGATATCGAGGGAGGGATTGATCTTCTGGGCGGTGATGATGTATTGGAGCTTACCGGGTGGGGTGTAATGAACTTTCAGCATCCAACCCCGGGGCTTCGGGATGGAGGGGTACAGAAAGAATATTCAAGTACCACCACTTCGGCAACTGAAGATGGTGGAGTACAAGTAGAGCCGTCCCCTAGAATTGATGAGTCTGAGTTCGGGAGTGAATCGGGGGATACAGAATATACAGATGCTATTGATACACAACCATGGGATTCAACCTGCGGCGAGGAATGGGTAACCACCACCCCCGAGATTGATATCAGTGCTCTCGAGCTGGGCCTTGGGTATCAGGGCTCCCAACCATTAGCTAGAGGTTCAAGCCTATCACCACCAGAAACAATCCACTACTTTCCACTAGTCGAGGTCGAAAGCTACACTCCCAAAGTGCCTGCTGAGCATCTAGAAATTCCTGATGTTGACGTATTCTTTATGGAGGAGATGGATCAGGGTATTCCACTCGCCACGGAACTCTCACAGAAATCGTCAAGTCCCACAGTAGACATAACCTCCAATGTCACCGCTAGCCCGAGTACCCCGTCCTTCAATCAGGACAAACTCCCCCAACAGCCGGGGGTTCATGATCCATCACTTACACTCTCCCAACTCCTTGGGTTCAACAATCCGACACCATCATCAGATCACTCAGTGAAGAAAACATCTGAGACCCCAGCCGGTCCGTCTACCCGGTCAAGTCACCAACTTCAGTCTCCCCAGGAGCCAGCTATCTATGAGCCCCCAAAAATACTCTCGCAAGTACTGGAGATCCATGATCCAGAACCAGAGCCCTCTCAGCCACAGGAGAGCTCTCACCCGGCACTAGAGCCTTTCCAACTACCAATATTATACGATTCGTCACAAACCCTATCTCCACTACTAGGGGTTTATGATCCTACACCACAACCACCAACCCCCCCGGCAAGTATCACTCCCGACATCCCCGCTAGTCCGTCTACCCCGCCCAACAACCAAGGTCAACTCCCCCAACAACCGGAGGTCTATGATCTACCAGCGCCACAACCCTCTGCCGAACACACCATTATACACCAGAGCTCTCCGCCACATGTACAGCACATATGGGGTGCCCGAGCTCTCCCAGCACCTCAGGCCGGGAACACGGAATGGACATGCAACCTATGCAAAAGATCTATGCAATATGAGAGTAGAATGCCACACCTTATGGGCTCTAAACACCGGATACAAGTAGAGCTCGATAGGCAGGAACAGCTCCGGAAGCGGGCACTACCGAGGCCACCACCGAGAGCGCCTCCGAAGCCGCCCATAAGTAAGTTCTCTTGGGAGTGTGAGCTCTGTAACAGGGTCATGGATAAGGCTACACAAAGATCTCACCTGGCAGGGAGCAAGCATAAGTTGCAGATGGAGCTCAAGAAGAGAGAGGGGCCACGGAGTACTGTTATTTCCGAGGCTGCCCGGAGAGCTGAGGAGATGAAGAGGTTTGATGAATTGCAGAGAGCTGGGGAATTACGGAGAGCTGAGGAGTTGAGGAAGCAGAAGGAGGTTCAGAGGTTGCGGGAATTAGGCGTACAGGAAGGGTTCCAAGCACAGGAGAGGTGGAAGCAGGAGAAGGAGCGTCGGCAGGAGCAGGAGATAAGGCAGCAGGAGCTAAAGAGAGATGAAGAACTTCGGAGGCAGCAGACCCTGGTTCAGGAAGAGGAACTGAGAAAGCAGGAGATCCGAGATAGGGAGTACAAGCTAAGTCAGGAAGAGCAGCGGAGGCAGATGGAAGTGGAACGGAGGCAGGAAGAGGCGCGGAGAAAAGTCGAGGAGTGGAGGAGAGAGGACCAGAGGCAAGAAGAGCTGAGGAGGCAAGAAGAGCAACAGAAAGCGGAGGCTTTTCGGGTGCAGTTGGAGAAACGGAATGAGGAATATCGTAAGCAGGAAGAGCTGCGGAGGCAGGTACCACTGAACTTATCCATAAACAACGCAAATTGGAAGTGCAATGACTGCAAAAAGACAATGAGTATTAACTCACGAGAATCTCACCTAGGAGGAAAAAAGCACCGAGCACAGTTAGAGCTCCTAAAGGCAACAATATTGCAGAGTACAGCCAACCGATGGGCTATTGATAGAGAACAGATATCGAAAATGCAGGAGGATGAACGGAGGAAGGAAGATGAGCGAAGGCGAGAAGAGATGAAGAGACATGAAGAGAAGCGGAAAGAAGAGAATGCCAGGGCACTGGAGGAGAAGGAGAAAGAGAGGCATGACCACCTAGCCGGGAATAAGAATTGGAGGCGTGAGCTTCAGCAACCTACGGCTACATCCTGGGACATTCCCGACTTTGTAGAACCACAGTGGGGGTGCGGGGTTTGCAAGAAGAGGTTTGCTATAGGTTTGAGGGACGAACATCTGGCAGGTTCTGCACACCAGGAAAAGTTCCGAAAGGTCACGGGACAAGGGAGCGAGATCAAAACAGAGGTTGCAAGTAATGAGATACGTAAAAATGACGAAAATAAAGTACGTCCGAAGATGCGCCTACAGCTTTGGCTCAGTAGCAAAGTTCGCGAGGCCGACGTTACAGTGGTACCTCCTCCGGTCGAGCACGACCTATATACGAAGGAAGCCATAGCTACTATGTCACCCCCTAAGATCAAGCCTAATCTAAATATAAATGGTTTCAGAAGATACAGCGTTCGTAAAAGGGAAATAGATTTGGCGAAGGGGGGTGTTCAAGTGGGTGTCGAACATCAAAAGCAGACAGCCGATAATCACGCTACTAGTGGTGGGGAGGCAGGTTATAGAGACATTCAAATAGTGAGTCCCATATTATCAAGGGAAGGACCCCGGAAACTTACATCCGCTCTCCAGGCCGGGCTTCACGTAGTGCCTCCTGCAGGGCCAGGAGTCTTTTGCGAATACAGTGTCTCAGAGAAGATTACTTCGCAGAGTAAACCAAATTCCCGTCCCGCACATTCAATATACCAGGCCCATAGCCAGCCCCCAGTGCCCAGAATACTACAAAAAGAACCTCCGGGCCCTGTCAATAAGATGCTTACCCAGGCCAGCGATACAACTTTTTATTGTGAGTGCGGCAAAAGGGTCCGTAGGAAGCCCTGGTGTAGGGATTGTGACTACTCAGTTTATAGTTCGTGGGGACGGGTGCGGAACAATGAATTACAGCACCAGCGAGACATGACATTACGACGACCAGAACCCCAAGTCGAATGGTGCTTGGTGTCTAAGAGGGATAATCGCTAGTTTTATATGAAGGTTCTTCTATCTTGAAATGATTTTTGTTTATTTGGGTATCTTCATTTATACTTTGTTTACGCTAGTCTACCGGTATTTTATTAGTTTTATTATGACCTGGGAGGGAGTAGTGGAGAAGGTGGGTTTCTTTTCTGGTGCATGAATCTTTTCTGCTGGAAAAATCTACGTAGGTGAAGGTACAGGTTGTTTCTTACTAAGTCAATATGTATGTCTTCAATGCATTGATTTTTCTTTTTACTTGAATGCTAAACTATACCTATTCAGCCCCCACTCTTTCAAGAGCGCCACCCATAGTATTCAACATGTGAAAGTACGGGTGTAAGCAGTAGAATTATTATTCAATATTACACCTCAAAGAGGGGGTAAGCCCGACCTCTTAACCCTACATGCCTATACCGTTGTCGGTCATACTTCAACGCAACTAGCCGGCAAATAGCTGCTATAGGGGTGTGAGAACAGTATAATCTCCCTATAAGTATCAACAGTATATACTTAGTACGGTTTTACGCCTATTCTATGATTCTACCCTGAATGGTATGTGCCCATGGAAGCCCTATATAATTCATTATGCTCTTCCGGGCACCGACCTTTTACATTGTGAGCTTAGCGGGTAAGCTATATAATACTTTCTGGTGATTTACTAGTATATTCATCACGGGATTAGGACATGTGATAGGGGGGCGAGTGATATTTCGTGATTCTCATTGTGGTTTCTCTTTTTTCGCTCAGCAGTTACATGAGCCTGCGGGCTATGGTAATCCTAATGATAGTGGGAATGTGTAGTAAATAGGAATAGAACACAAAATCCCTTTTTGAATATAATGGGTGGTGAAATCGATGAGCGGTTAGATTTTTTGTACATATACCATTCTATAATATGGGGCTAATACTACATGTATTCTGATCTCCATCTCCATACCAGGGAATTTACATATCATATCTACTAATTCACTACTTCTAGGAAGTATCAGTATATAAATAGGTAGTTCGAAATAGTTTACAAACTCTATATCTATATAGGAAAGTCTGTAAAGAAACCGCAACCGACAACACAGGCAAGTAGACGAAGCCAGCAGAGAAGGAGCATATTACTTGCTATCATAAGAAAATGATATATACTAGGCTTCAGAGTATTCAAATAATTTACAGGGGATGATATATCTTTATTCCCGTGAAGAGGGGATAGGTAGAGGATACCAAGGTGGAATCTATGCGTACTACTGGTACTATATATACACTTTTGTATCCTGTATATTCAGGGATTGTGTCTAACCCTGATATATAATTCTCTAACCTCACATACACCATACCTTAATAAGGTACTTTATAGGGCTCCTGTGTTGCTCTCTACTCAATTATCTTAGTATCATAGCCTATTTTGTAGAGGTCCATACACTGCAAGTCAAAACGTCGTAGCAATTGATTCAAGCTAAGCTACATATACATGTCCACCCATCACCATCTTCTGTCTCAGAACCACTATAATTCCACCCAAAATTTCATATTCTCGCCTAGAACCGAGAACCTTAACAAGAAAAACACCTTTAATCGATCAAATTTACTCAAGGCCAGGGTATATTCGGGCGGGGCGGAGCTATACCACACATAAAGTCAGCCTCTTCGATGCACCAATTGAGAATCATAGTGTAACAAACCTTATCTTGCCATTCTCGGCTTCTCATACTCACTCCCCTACCCCAAACACCACCAGTACAATGGAACCGCACGTGTCCCATCCTGGGCAGCCCCGTTATCGTTCAAGACATAGCCCGCCACACCCTCCGGGGCATACGCGGACAAATTCGACACCTTACTTTCGTCCGCCTGTGTACCATACAAGTGATCGTGAAGACTCCCACTGTACCAGCGCTTGAGTTCAACACTGCCATCAACCTTTTTGTCAAACATGTACCATCCAATCTGTTCGGCCTTGTATCCGAGATTTTTAACGGCATTATCAAATTCAGTGCGGTCAGTCGTGTAGAAGTGGTCGCCGGTGGAGGCCTGGAAGCAACGGTAGACTGCGACGGTGCCCTTGACATTATCACTGTAGACATAACAGGCAACGCCCAAAAACTTGTAGCCAGCTTGGAGAGCGAGTTCACCCTTGGGGTCTGTTGTATAGAAGTGGTCAGGCATTCTGAGTGTAGCGGAGAGATGGGATTTTTTAAAAGGTGTTGCGGAAAGATAGTCTTAAGATTGTAGAGAAAGGATGGCTGTTAATGCTGAATTGGAATCGAGGAGAGAATAGCTCTCCTTATGTACTTTCTGAAGGAGACAGACATATCCATTAGGTACAGCGTATTTGAGTAGAATAGATTACAACACATGGTAGCTGTGTCAATCGCAGCGTTCGTAGTGTCTCCTCAAGTGGGCCCTACAGCATGGTCGAGACCGGATGGACTATGAACTATTGTCAGTCTGGAGCTGAGTTCAGCTCGACTACAGACTACAGCAAGCCCTATAACGCCTCAGGTTTCGATTAGCAATTCCCTACCCCACTGGGTTATTAGTTATTAGGGCACAGGCTAATATATACTCTGCCCCATAGTCCCTCGTAGTTATCTAGAGTCTTTCGCATCTCTCAGGCCGTAGTCCATGTTCCTTATATTCAGTGACCTAGTCCTTAATCCACTATCGTAGTATAGGTTTAGTAAGGCCTATTCATACTGAGATATCTATTAAATCTCTAAGGTTACTTCGTTCAGGGCATGTGGCTCCCCAAAGGGCAACAGGGTAATGATCATAGCCACATGCTAAATCTAATGCTGGAAGTAGAGAGCTTCGTTGCCCATCTGTAACGTTGTAGCGCGTCATGTGGGTACATAGGTCCAGCTCGGTAATCACGGACAAAACCATATCGGCATTGTACATGCAGCAGGCACTTTACTTATCTGCCAGAAAACAGGGGAGTATTGTGTGGCGTCGTGGGCTGATATTTTACCATACGAAAAATCTGGGTTGTTATGCGGGCGGACAAGTACCTATGCGCTCAGTAGGGTATCCCATAACCCGGTGAAGCTACCCCTTTCCCGTGGGGCCAAAGTTCTGTGGCTAGACTCAGGCTTCTACTATTTTTCATAGGCTACTATATGTTGAGCCACCGCCACTTTGGGGGGCAGCATTTTTCACCGGCTTATGGGATACTCAGCCCACAACGAGATTTTATTGTTTTTGGACGTTACAACATGTCTCAGACTGACAGCGGAGCTCGTCAAATGATAAGACTTTTTCTTAGTTTATGTGGGGTCTTTTCTCTTAGATTTAGCCCCTGCTTGGGGTCAATTTAAGTCATGGCTTAGTGTAAGTGCTATGGTGCTGGGTAAGTCTGAAGAACTACGGTAATTCCTATGTAGAAGTAGTTTTTATTTAAAGATTGACGTAGTGAATTTACAGTCTCCGGTAGAATTATTGTGAAAACGGGGGTTAGCGAGCAAGGAGTTTGTAGCAAGTACCTGCTACTAGAATCTTCATTGAGGACATTAAATGCCACATTAATGCTGCTGGAGACTGTACTTATGGTATTAAGGGTGCTTCGCTTACGAAGGCCGAGGCATTCACTTTTGTTATCTATTCCGTATAATATGTTCTAGGAGCGGATAGGTAGGCATCCCCTGGATGGGTTACCTGTTGGATGGATTGTTGTCTCTGGAGATTTTTATATTGTAGGCACTTTTTGGTAGAAAAAAATAGTTATATGTCATCTGATAAGTATGGGTGCCTTATAAACGATGCACTTGAGTATTTTCTGTCCCACTATAGGGTAAAGACACCACAAAGCACATACCACAACACCAATAGCGGTAATAAAAAGTGTCATAATTGAAGAAAGAATGCGCTGATAAAGAACTAAATTAAAGAACTAAAATACAGAGCAAATCCTAAACCTTATATAACCCCCAAAAATTTGTAAATAACAGTTACCCGGTTAGCCAACCGGCACAATAAACTATCCGATACCAGTCCGGGTAATTGGAGCGGATTCATCCGTCGGTCAAATAGTTGTACCGTAAGTCCGTTGTCCTCAGTTGCCTAAATAGGCAAGTGAGGCCGGTATCATAGTGACAACCACTTGGCGAGTGATAAAATTCCAACAATAATTAATATTTTAAATACTATTAGAGATATCTATTGGTTCCTTTTAACCCTTGTGGACTAATTATTTATGAAAAGGGCTAAAATCGCGTTTTTTTGTTGTAGATGCTTCCTAATAAGGATAGCTGATAGCTGATAGGCGGTTTCATATATGAGTCACGTGTTTTCCTATTTGCTAGGTTTGAGGATCCAGGTAAAAGGCATACCATATGAGGGTTTAGGGTTTTCTCTTTCGGAGTATATATCGATAGATCTCTCTATCTCTTTTAGACAATCAATTCAGCAGGTTATTACCGCATTTTTTAGTGGGTAAAGGCCGAGTGCTTTCTCATGTTTGGTTGCTCGGGGCAGAGAACCTCGCTTAGAGGCTAGTCACCCTCTGCAAAATAATGTATAGAGCCTATGAAAATTATTAAAAGAAATCATCTATCTTTTCACAAATATTTAGGCATTTTTTTGGCATTTTTCAGAGGTTTTCTAGAGAGTTTACCAGCGGTGCCTACCTGCGCTCCTGTAGGGAGGCTCTGGGGGGGGGGGGGGGCGCCTGGGGGAGCCTGTGGGTCTTAATCAAGGTTTCAGCAAAGGTTCCACCTTTTGGCTGTGATGGCACGGATAAGCCTGGTATTGCAAACCTTGGTTGCTGAGCTGGCTGGTATACATGTAGCGAACCTTTTCTCAACCACATAAGGGTTGTCCAATGTAACTTTCCAGCGCACATAATCTAATCCTCCTTCAATTATGGAGATTCGAGACACCTCACCCCCTCATAGTCAGGAAACCGTTTCTCTCTGCGCCTCTTGCAAAACCTCCTTACTCCGCCTATTCCACAGCTAGCATAGACGCCCTCCATCCAGGAATGAGCGTGCGATTGAGAATTACGTGTCGATCCCGCTAAGGCGCTCAAAAGACTCTTCCCGACAGCACCACATCCTCAAAGAAAGATCTGTCGGCATGGGCCTATAGTAAAGAGGTTTACAGAAGCCAAGCTGGTATAGAGTTCGTAGTGACCGGATTTGGGTTTTTTATGTGGGTAGTGTTGGTTACAACGGAAATCTTGCTTTGATAACGGCCCGGCCCGGGGTGCAGCGAGAGTACTAGGTTAAGTGATTTGTGTTATCAAATATCTAGAGTAAAAACTAATAATCACTCGTAAAACAAGGTTGCAGGATTTCATTGCTTTATTCGACGGAGGGTAGGGGGTTTAGGATAAGAACCCTTACCCTGGCTACGGACATCTGGTGCATACTACAATATATATATAGGGAGGAACTAGTAAACCAAAACAGAGTGTAAAGAACGCGGGAAAAATATCGTAGTTTTATCTACCAAAAATCGTTTGATTCTCACGAGTGATCAATATCCTTGCCGATGATCTTTTGTTTGCATTCGAGACCCCCCGGTGATCTCCGTATGCGTCATGCATCTTTTCTACAATGGTGTTTACGGATACCACATAATATCTGATTAGTACCTGTTCCTCAATTATGATCTCATCCGGAGATCTCATGGAAGGAAAGTGTCCATCCCGCGGGTATTCACGCCATTATCACATGCAGTTACCAATAGGCCATCTACCGACAGGCCAGCATCCCACATTATGTACATCCCTACATTATACGAGCATGAAAATTTTGGAGATGACTTCAGGACTCAATCATGTGTTTTCAACCTTATGAGTACGGAGGCCTATACCAACCAATCCGCCATGTAAAAAAAAATGCGAAAATTGAAAATATGAAAATATATAATTAGTTGGTCTAGTGCGAAGGGGTGTGGTAAGATAAAAGTGACTATGGCTAGAGAGCTACTGTATATAGTTTAAGAGATGGTGTATATATTAGGAAGTTCTACTAGTAAGAATAGAGAAGAGTAGTTGCTCTATAGCTATTTTCCTAGGCTATTTAAAAGCATGAGCACCTCTGTTATGCATACCTAGACCTTCTACATACTTATATTCCTAAGGAAATGAAAATTCGAGACAGATAATTTTTCTGAAAGAAGTTTGGAGATGTAAGTATATTAGTCCCCTAATGCTGTGTAATAAAATATATGTTGGGATTGAGATTATCATAGTATATAAAATGAGGTAGTAAATTTATCTTATTTTTATTTTTAAATCTTTACTTCTCGCTTTTTATATTCACCTTTTATTTGTATTTTTATTTTTTACTACATAGGATCACACTAGGGCTAGGCCACTCTATAAGCAGTGGCAGTCTCCTGTTATCGCTCGCAATTCTCTAATCTATACTACTCCCAAGCTCCAGTAGCTATCTAACCACAGATTTTTCGTAATTCACCACCCCCCTCACACTAAACCCGCTTATTTCACGTTTCCACATTTTTAATTATCGCGTTTTATTGACATGGCGTATTGGTCAATATAGGCCTCCGTATCATGAGTGAACAAATCAAAAATCTCTCAATTCAGGTTATGAGATTGCTTTTCAGACCACCTAATGAATACTATGGTGGTACTTTTAAAATCAAGGGTTGTGGAAGGTGTGTCTCGACATCGTCGCCTGTCCGCTTATCCCGCGGACAGTTTCGCCGGCTACGTTTCCAGCAATTATTACCCCGGTCCCCATCACCTTAAGCAACAACCCCGATTTAGGATGAGGTGAATGTTATCATGAATTTCTATGAATAAACTGGGCTAGTTAAACCATTCTTGAGGGATTGAGCTATTTAATGGGGCACTCCCTAGCATAAGTTTATGGAAATTTATTTCAGTACAGTTCGAGATCTCGTCTTTCGTTATTCCAAAACCAACGAATATTTTCTGGCTATTTGAGTACCCAAACTACCATCCTCGATGACAGCCTTGGGCGGGGATCCAGCTAAGGCTGCGGAATTCTTGGACGAGCGGGAGTCGAACGAACAACATGAAGCTATCAGTGCTATTTTCCTCGGGCCGAGAGCTGAGAACTTTAAAAAGTTTCAGGAGTTCATCACCATGGTCATAGAGGGACATAGGGATTTACGATTGAGCTATCAGCCAAACGACCCGGTATTTCCTTTACCTCATACGTTATAGGGCCTCTTTACAAGAGGAGAGAGTATTTACTGACATCATAACGGCATGAGTATTATTAGGTCCAAATTACTCCGGCAATCCAAGCAAGTGCAGCCTATGGCAATAGGATGAACAATCTTCATGAAGCCTTAGTTGTCATACAACAGGAGTTTCAAAATGACTCCGTCCCCTTCTGGTCGCCACGGTACAATGGGCATATGCTTAGTGATACTTCTATGCCTGCCACCTTAGGATACCTGAGCACCATGCTGTGGAACCCTAATAATGTCACGGGAGAGGCTAGCCGCATCAGTGAAGAAATTGAAACCGTTGTCGGCTTGGAGCTTTGTACTATGCTTGGATTCGACACTACCAAGGATCCGAAGCCTTGGGGTCATATCACCTCCGGTGGGACGGTGGCTAATCTGGAGTCACTTTGGTTAGTAGCTACATATTTCATCCGGTAACCATGGGTCTTTTTAGTGTATACTAATGGCATGATATGTGTTTTCATATAGGGCGGGTAAGTCACCAATCCTTTCATAGGGGGGCACCCTGGGAGTAAATTTACTAACTAGTCATAGCCCGAAATTTGAAATTCTACCCGCTATCTTTCCGTAGTGCAATCGACGACGAGGCTGAGCTGGCACCCGTGCAAGAGACCTTCCAAGTCGAGACTTGCATGGGGCCACAAAAACTGTTTAAAGACCTCTCTGTCTGGGAGATGCTGAACCTCAAACCCCAAATAATCCTGGAAATTGGAGAAAGGGTAGAAACTGAATACGGTATATCACAAGCTCGCCTGACCGAGATCATGGAGCCTTACAATATTCAAAATGCCGGGAAAGGTGATATTGAAAGAAGGTATGGCATTGACCTGCCTATACGGTTTCTTGTATGCAGTACAAGACACTATTCCTGGCCCAAGAGCGCCGGTAAGTCTTATATAGGTCTGAGTTTGTCACATTACTATACTTAAAATCACTAATTAATTCCAGACATCACTGGTATTGGGGCAACAAATATGATCAATGTCCCTGTGGACAATAGTGGACGTCTTAGACCTGATAAACTCAGAGAGCAGCTAGATGGGTTGTTGGAAAGTGGGCAAGCTGTGTATAGCGTGGTGGCTATTGCCGGTTCAACGGAGGAGGGGGCGGTGGACCCTGTGCAGGACGTTATAAACCTTCGCACTGAGTATCAGGCGAAGGGTATGTCTTTCATCGTTCATGTTGATGCAGCATGGGGGGGTTATTTCAGGAACATGGTTAGACCCTTAGAGGTACCATTCGACGGAAACCCCGATTTTGTTGGTAGTCTTCCTCTACGCACCGAAGTTGAAGTCAACCTGCGAGCTATTCAGTACGCCGATTCGGTTACTGTGGATCCTCACAAGAGTGGATATATCCCCTACCCAGCCGGCTCATTGTGCTATCGTGACGGGAGAATAAGGTTCCTAGTGACTTGGACGGGCCCTTATCTTGCATCGTCTGCTGGTATTGGTGCATTTGGTGTTGAGGGGAGGCAAGTCCTAACTTACCCATATTATTTGCACAGTAGCGATCTGCTTACTTCTTTAACAGCAAGCCTGGAGCTGCTGGGGTTGCGGTGTTTATGTCCCATTATGTCATTGGCCTCAACCTGCAAGGATATGGCTCTTTACTCTCTTCGGCGATATTCACGTGTAGTAGAGTATGTGAATATTACCTAGTATGTACACTCTTATTAGTGACTAACTAGAGTGTTTTTTGGAACAGATGTCTTGCTATTGGGCAACAATGGAATCAAGCAACTTTGTAGTTGTTCCTTTTAATATGCTCACCTCCGAAAATCAAGAGACGGTCCAACGATATGCGAGTACACCGGAAGTGATAGACCAGAGGAACAAACTCAGTGCCCTCATCCCAATCTCAAACTGGGACATACAGGGTGATGCAGAGGCGTTGCAATTGCTCCAGGGAATTGGCTCTGACCTGATTATTAATTCATTTGCTTGCAATTTCAAAATCTCTGATGATAAGTGGAACACAGATGTTGAGGAAGCAAATCTGTATAACAAACGCATTGCAGATTTACTCACTGTTTCTGCAGACCCGGCGAGCAAAAGGCCGATCACTGACCAACTTTTCTTCATCAGCTCAACTACGTTTGAAAGAGGGCAGTACCTAGAGTGTGCAACTAGCTTCAAAACACGTCTTGGTCTGGCTGGCGACGAAAATATCTTCCTCCTCAGGAGTGTGGTGATGTCACCGTTTGTGACTACCCAGGGACTCCTAACGGAACTGATGGAAGTATTCCGAAATGTTGCTGAAGAACAGGCCCAGGTATTCAATACGATCACTTTAAATATTGTTAATACCACCCGAGGCAATAAGATAGAAGCTCACGTTTTATAACTAGATATCAATCAAGCGTAACGACAAGAATCGCCGCGTCACGCATACCTTCCTAGTACATCCTACAGAGTCAAAGCTCTACCTTGTCCATCAGCACATGTTTTATATCCCTACCCACCGTGAACAGCTCATTATCACAGCCGAAAGTACAAATGACTATAAAGAGTCTTACAACACAGCAAGGGCAGCCAGTAAAGGGCATTTGCTATTTTTGACCACTACAAGCAAGGTGACACTTTCGGAGCTCTTAGAAAAGGGATCGTTCTGTGGTACATTAAGCACGTATAGAGGGTATACTTCACATTCGTTCGCTTAGGCTCATCTCCTTTAAAAGACAATCTCCGCTTGTATAACACTCTGCTGGTATAAACGAATCTCGTTATAAGCTATATTTACTGATATTCCTATTTTAGAAGCAAGGAGGACAAGTGGGATATAGACGTCACCAATATCAAAATCATCAAGCGGCGTCCCTTGGACTCTCGGGCAAGAGATACGAAATATTCCCCGTTCATACCATTCTACCTCTACGGCACCCCCGATGCAGTGAACATTGACCATATGCTCCTCCGCGCACCCAGTATTCACATCTCAGCCGAAAATATTATATGCTCTAAAACGTTAT
>JAUFSD010000017.1:1397500-1492332 GCA_033030425.1 Verpa conica
GTACTATAACTGGCCCTACCGGTATAACTGGTCCTACTGGTCCTACTGGCGGTACTACAACAACTGGTACAACTAGCCCTCCTAGTGGTACAACTAGTCCTCCCGGTACTCCTAGTGGGATCGGTACCACCTGCACTGGCACAACTGGTGCTACTACCGCCGGTACTTGTGCTGGTACTGGTACTAACGGCACCAGGTCCCTCGCCCACCTACAATCACTGTCAGCACCATCCTCCCCCAAAAAAGCTGAAAGAAATAGAAAACTATACAAATCAGCATCCCACAGCCACTTGAAGCATCCCACCCACTCAAAACACGCAAACGCAAATATCCACGGCGCAACAACCTGGTAATGCATCCAACTCCACGCAGAACCAGCAACCCATCGAGCTATATGATCTACAAAAAAACCATCCGCAGGCAGTGGCCAGTATAGAAATAGATAGAGCGCGACCATATGAGTAGCCACAAAAGCGCCGAAAATGTGTCCGCTGACAAACCTATAAAAGTGAATGTAGTTTGCGTAGGCTGAAACTGGCATAGAGGCCTTTACAAGAGTATTTAGGAGTATACTGTGGTATCTGTATGTTACTGGCATGCTGCTCCAATAGACGAAGGCCATGATGGCCCAGGCGTAGAATCTCCCGGTGAAAAATGGGAAGACTCGGTGTAGGATTCGTACGGTACGGAGTAAAGTACGGTTATTAGTCATATACCTGTTGACAGGCGGTGCCTGCGTAATAATATAAATGTAGAAAAGTGCAAGGATTTTGTAATGCTTCCCGAGAGCCCAGTTAATCATCGGTAATATACCATAAGCCCTTACCTTGAGCTGCAAGTAAGATTCTATGGCCCATAATAATCCTACCCAGACCACAAATAGTCCCGATGTTGGAAATATCGAGTTTGTAATGGCATCCACAAACCCCCGAAACCAAGCGAATCCACCGAGTGTGGGTAAACAGATATTAACGATTGCAATAAAAGCTATCGATACCCATCTCTTGATTTCCACTACCTGTGGTTGCTGAGATTCCATAAAACTCCCAATAAAAGTAGGAAGAAGGGAGCCGCCGGTAGCACTATCATAGCTGTCTCCAAACCTCTCTAAATATTCTATAGCTCTTGTGTAGCAGATACTTACTCTTCTCCTGACCTCAGTAATAAGCTGGCCGACGCCATCGATAGCAATATTAGTCGCCATAATTCTTTTTCCAGATCTTACCGAATTTTCTAGCTATTTAAACCACATTAGCTGTATGAAAGCAATTCCGCTGGTAAATTCAGATAAAGGTATTCCGTGGACGGGAGGGAGCAGGGAACAACGGTCTTCTCTAATATAACTTGAGGGATAATGGGAGTGTTCCATTGTTAACCACTTGCTATCCAAAGGTTATAATGCCCTTCCTGAGCATACATACGCCATATCCTTCGAGCCCCCCCTCCCCAGACCCAAAATGGCATTGTGCTCATCAAAGGAGCCTTGGGGAGAGTTTTTCCCTACAAGTATAGTCGTCTTTGTTCAGTGACTATAAACAAAGGAAAACAAAAAAAACTCGCAAAGACACCGTACCAACCGACAATTTAGACTTTGACACTAGACCCAATTGAGCCAGGACTTTACTCCTTCCTCACACAACAAGAGGAGTATCTCTCAACCTCCCATGCGACAATCCCAGTCACCACAGGCCAAACATTCTCAACCCAGTGCCACCATCCTGAATCTCCTTCTTCAAGTTCTCCTATGTTCTCTTCCCCCCTCTCACCACTGTGGGCGCGTTTCAACGCACAGATCCTGCGAAAGCCAAACACCGTTAGCCATGTAAACCTATTAGGCATCCAAGACCATATCTGAGTGCATCCCGGGCAAACAAAGAAAAGGAACCTGCTCACCGGTAATTCCGACAATCAAAGCTCATCTCCCCACGAATATCCTCCGTCGTGAGACGTGTAAGATCCCCGAGAGACACTCTGGGCGGAAGACAAACATGATCAGTAAACCGCCATTCCTGTCCTCCTTGCGCGTGCGAAATCCCTAGTCCTGAGAAGGTGAGGTTCCGTGGTGCCGCACTGAAGGTACCGCGTCTATGGAAGCTCGTGGTGTTTGAGTAAGTTGCATCGTAGCTAAGGATGGTTAGCCAAAAAGCGCAATTGTGGCTAATTTCAGCCACACGAGGTCAATGGGGGTAACAAACGTGGACGTGCGCAAATCATAAGACACTCCTCCAATAGGTCCAGGAGCGGTCGTATTTCTTCCCCGAAGCCTATTCATAAAATCTGAACTTGTAGAATTGAAATACTTCCCCGTTGAATTCGCCCTCCGGAATCCACCCTTGAGCTGATCATTCATAACAAGCTCCAAATTGAGCATGCCCCATTCAGGAATATTCGCAAACTTTGCCCTCTCGGCAGAGCCACTTCGGTACTGGTTGAATCCTAGCGACATACGGTAATGCCGGACAAGGTCCATAGTGTACTTATACTGCCCATCTTTAAAAAAGCGAATCCGTGAAGATGGACCTAGCATTGATGAATTTGTCCCATCGTAACCAAAATCCGGCAAGACCTCAACCTCAGCCATGAGCGAGTACCCATCGCAAGCCTCCGCATACGCCTTCTTCGCAAACATACCACGGAAGGCCAGCGATGAAACTATCCCATAGCTACCGACAAAAAGAAACACAAGCACAATAACGGGAATATAAAGACGTGCCCTTGGACACCAATAAAAAGTGAGGTTGCGCTTAAAATCATCGTATCGGGTTTTCTTCGACTGGTATATATGATGGATGACGATTATGTTACCGAGACCGATTGCTACTGCTACACCGCAGAGGACCATTGTGAGAATTGTAAAGTTCGAAGCACCGTGAGAACGAAAGGCGTATGAGATTGGGCCGCTGGTGGGGTGAACATAGGCGTTGTTCATGAGAATCATCCATATTATAAAGATGACGTTCAAGAGCGGAAGTGAGAACTTGAGGACAGTCAATAGGATAGAGTATTTGTTCATATTGAAGACGGTATGCTGCAATTGACGGTAGCGACAGTAATTATAGAGTAGCGAAGTGTATTGGCTCCTATACTCCTAGCAACAAATTTACAGAAAAGACTGTGGTTCGTGAGTATCAAAAAAGGGTAAAACATTCCATTGACGGAAACAACTCACCAGTATATTGCTCTTCCCACGACAGCAATCCAGAAATATCCCGACAACAACGATAAAGACTGTAACGCTGGAAGAGCGGAAATAAAATATCCAACTGAAGAATGGGAATAAAGGAGAAGATCGAATCAAGGAGACCCCAAGCCCTGATAGGGAGATTAACGAGGCGTTGCGCACGTGCTGTCATTCAAGATTGGGCCAGCGGCTCCGGAGTTCCTGCGCCCACGGTGGAACCAATATCGTATTCTGGAACAGAGGGGTCCGAGAGGCGGGGGTGAGTGAGGGGTGACAGGGAAAGAAACTAAACAATATCAATTGAAGTTCTCAGAAGAACAATCAAGAATTGAGAAGATTCTTGTAGGCAGCGACAGTGGTGGTGAGTGGTCTGAAGGGGGTGAGGTTGAGAATGGTGGGGTACCGCATCATGCACTGTCACTCGCGACAGTCCGGCTCCTTGCATACTGCATGTGGAAAGTGATGAATACGATCACGATATTTAATCAATTTCTGGCTTGATCTTGCGGGCACTCCAAGAAATCACAATTGCTTATCGTGCATAGTGGGATTGTATCCATGGCGTACAAAAGGCTGATTGGCTGGGTGAAAGAAAGAAAAGAAAAGAAAGCCGCGGGACCACTAAAATCGTGATCATGATGATGTGCTGTCAATGTCATAACAAGAGCAGCACTCTATCCACGGGTTTATATCCATCCGACCTTCCTCAGTTTTGGCTGAGGTGCATTGAGGAAACGTGGTAACTTGGCGATCGCTTTGAATGTATGTGGTCATGGGGAATTGTAAATGCACTGCAGCAACGGAACATCCCCCTGGCGGTCAGGAGAGTTCTGTATTATATCATCTGCCGGCCTTTAGCTGTTATGCAGCAGCCCTTCGCCGTCCGGGAGTCCATACTGCATATGCAGCCATCCACTCCTTGCTTAATAAATATATACTTATAGGAAAGTACAAGTAGTTGGTATTTGAACAAAGTACCGTATTAACTGGTGAGACCCGTGTTGGCGCTAGGAGGTTAGAATAAAGTGTGGCAACGCCACCCACTAGCTGCATATCAAAAAAATCAGTGGCAAAAATATATTGTATTTTTTTACTCCTTATCTACAAATTCTGCAACTTCATCTTCTTCCGCCTCCTCCATTTCATCCTGCAAATCTAGTTCTAATAACTCTCCTCTTTCCGGTAAAGCCTTATCAGATAATCTCCAATCCCCAATTTCCAAGTATTCTGATTTAATACCTTTAACAGCCAGCTCATTATCACATGACCCATTTATAGGTAATGAGAGTCCTACTTTTCTAAATGTAGTTTCTATAAGTACTTTTTTTTCCTGGCAGAATTTCTCCCAGGCTTCACCTACAGACCATGTGATAAGAATTCGTCTTTCAGCTATAGCATTGGTATCCAATTTTGAGATTTCACGTAAATCTTTACCCTTTTCTACCAGATAATTATCAAGCTTCTCATCAAGAATATCACGTAACAAATTCTTGAAAGGCTTATTCACAGATACATCTAATGGCTGTACTAAGCCCGTACAGCCAGCTGGTATCATTGAGGGTATAATATCATGAAAACGGAGAAGATTGAGTACTTCTTCTGTTTTATGAAACCGTGCAACATCTAAAGCAAGGAGACGAGGACCTGATGGAAGTGCTGGGACGAGCATATTGTTAATCCATGAGCATAGAACTCTAGAATTAGAATAGCCTTCTTTATTCCACTGAACTACCACTCGTGGATCATATTTTGCAGTTTCCTTTTCTCTTTGCTCTTGTAAATGTCGTGATCTCTTGCCCCGATACTCCTCAGCTCCTTTGAATAGCAGTAACGGTTTGATTTTATCTTCACCACTAGCAAATGCTGCAAGAACTAAAGTAGCTTGTCTTTTATCCCATCCGCTTCTAGAGGTTTTAACTTGTACTGATTGGCTTCCTTTATCGGCATAAGTTTGGCCATCAAGATACTCAAAAGGTATTGGTGTTTCGTCCATATTGCAAATCCCCCCCAGCTCAAATCTACCAACTGCTTGTTCTCTTTCTCCATCACGAAGCTGTGAAACCCGTCGATTAAACTGCCACCACTTAACAAGAACGTTAAGATAGTCTTCGGGAATCTTTTGTGCTGTATTGGTTGTAAACCGTAAAGTTATCCGGTGGCGCGCAAGGAAACCAAAGAACCATCCATTTGAAAATTTGAACTCGTCAGGATTTCTAGTTGGATAGCATTGTGTAAATGCATCATATGCAGCTCTTCGCAACAGCCCTCTTCTCACAGCCAAACAAGAATCTCTTCTTTTTCTATACACGTTGTATACTGCTATCTCTAACTCTGGCCAACGGCAATGATATATACCATCTCGATTGGTACGGGTACCTTTAATGCTGGTAATGATTGATGTTTCTCGTAGCTTCCAGTCCCGTAATGTTTGCATAGGAACTTTATAGCGTTCATGTACATCTTTGCAATGTGGTTTGCGAGTTGCACCAGATGGAGAGTCCTTCCGTAATATGGTTCCATGTGCCCACCACTTCAGGCATTCTACCTGAAACTCTCGAGTATAGGAACGTTGAATTTGAGTAATCGGCTTTTTGAAAGTAATTGGAGATTTGGAATTTATCGGATATGCAGAAGGGCCTGGCCTAATTGTATAGGATCTAGTACTGTGAATAGATATCGTAGAATCTAACTGAGAGATGGAACGCTTGTTGCTGGATATCGGAACTGGTACTGGAGTACTTGAAAATAAAGCGGAAGTGTCAGAGTACTGAACCGGTACAGGAGAGTTGAGTAGTAAAGAAATATCCATGATAGTTACCACTGTAGCGAAAAATAACAGCTGCAACACCCAACACTTATACTCTTTCACTTTAATCACTCAAGCAAAAGTAAATGACTTCAATACCCTCCTATACAGCAGAGTATAGATGTCAAAAACTCTTCCTTTGTATCAAGTGGCAAGTGTATCCCCAATACCGCTTGTAGCCCAGCAAATTATGAAACCACAATAGCGAAACGAAACGGCGAAACGGCGAAACGGCGAAACGGCGAAATAGTGAAATAGTGGAACAACCTATCAAATCTAAGTCAGTTAAATCCATTTGGCCATTTAGAAAGAGTGGAAAATGAATTGAAACGGTGAAACGGCCAATCAAAACGGTGAAACAGGCAAACGAAACGGTGAAACGAAGCGGTAGACTGGGCCAGATCTAGAATACATTAGCAAAGACTCATACTGTTATTATTTGGAAGGATTTGGAAGGATTTGTGATAAATACTGATGGGGGTTGATGAATTTTTACTTTCTGCATGGTAAGAAGTGGGGTAAGAGGTGAGGTTGAAAATTCTCGCCATTTCCACCCTCTGAAACATTGCCACCAGCCCTCAGGCCTCGGCTACTGCGCCACTTCTTATTTCAACCTCTTGGTGGCAACACGGGTCTCGCCAGTTAATACGGTAGAATCCTGAAAATAACAAAACTCAATGATATAAGGAAAACATGAAAGCATATAAGAGATCCCGAAAAAGACAAACATTACTTGTGCTCTATAATATCATTGATAAAAGACTAGTCTATCCTTTATCTATGTGTTATTAGTAAAGATATCTAACTATACAGTATATCCAGTAACAAACCTCAAGCGACCATGCGCGCTCCAAAACCTTCAAGGTCTAGAGAAATCAGACATTGGAAACACCATAGTATCCATAACCACACCAGGTGGAGGAAGTGTTTCCGGTGGCGAACCCCCCAAACACATCAACAAGTCCCTCTCAAACCTAGGAACAGCCTGGAACAACTTCCCCAGCTCGCTATTCTCATTGATATATCCATCCTTCGACCCCTCCTGTCGGTAAATATCCCATCTCATCGCAAAGTCCGTCGCGAGCATCACCCGTAGCCCGTCCCTGGGCGAGCTCGTATTCTCATACGTCTTCTGTATAAGCTCTAACCGGTCCGGAAGCTCTAATCGTGTGGCGTAGGACGAGTATCTTGCGGCATGGTACCCCACGAGTAATCTGTGGATCTGCTTAATCGCAAAGTTTTGAAGTTTGGGGACGCCATATTTCACACCAAAGAGGTAGAGCTCGGCATGCACAAAGATCTCCTGCTCCGAGGATTCAGGGAAATGGGGAATCGTATATTTATAGTCCTTGGAGTAGATGAGTTCCAAGAACAACGCTATGATGTCTGGGTGCTCGTCTGGGAGAGATAAACCGCTGCACGGCTCTGAGTCTGGTTGAAGGTCGTATCTCCAGTAACTCGAATGCTTAGCGAGGATATCTCTGTGGACGTAGAAACTTGTTTTGTCTGGGCCAACAAAGAGCGATATCGGTAGGCTTTTAAAAGGGCTTGATACCAAGAAATTAAAAAGTTAGTATTTATTAGTCGCAGAGCACCCCAACAAACTACTTACCTCTCTTCCGAAGGGTGTGAGGAGCCATAGGTCAAACCCCCCGAATGCTGAACGATTGGGGACTGAACAGGCGTGAAGGTATTCGTCAAGGGGATATTAGTATCATCTGTGGTACCAGCCGCTAAGTTGACTACCCGAATTCCAGCCATGGCGAGCGTTGATATTGAACTGTTTACTTCAAGTCGGTGATTTATACAACCCCAAACTATCACGGATAAACATATCTATGAATAGCAATTATTCCCCTTCCCTAGCGAAACAGGTGTACCATCAATCGGAGGCCGGCCGCTGGGGCTGTGTAGATATTTCTTAACAGGCCCTCGAGGGGAGGGGAGGAGGAAGGAATGTGATTTAGGGCATGCACATACCTCCTTTGCTTGGGTAAAATTTCCCGAACATCCATGTGCCGCAGGCTATGCTCATGCAAGTTTGATTACTAATGACGCCACACCCATAGGCTATCACTCGATTTTATTTATTTTTTCTTGCGGGAGAGGCCCGATAGGGCTGGACTCTTGGTTCATGTCGTGCATATAGACTCTATGGAATTCCACACATTCCTTCGACAAGATCGACGGTCTCAGATGTGCAGACGTGCAGACGTTGGTGGAACGGACTATTGTATGCAATAGCAGCCCTGTTCCAAAGAAAAACGCCAGCTTTTATTACCAGTACATGTATTTTTGGACAACGGTTTTTGTTTTTTTTTGTAGATCTTAGCGGAGGACTTTACCGGGGTTACATAGATAACCTTGCTAGAGCTTAATTCCTTCTAATTTCCCCTAGGTGTAACCCCGCGTACCAGAAGGGGTTCGCTAGTTCACGAGAGTATGGGGTCTTTTCTTTAGGCTTGGGCCGGTTATACGGCTAACCGGCCAACTCTTGGAAGTCTATACTAGCATTCTGTATATAAATTTCTCAGGCACTGGGGTCTATAAACATAGAAGGAAATAACCAAAGGTGGGGAGTTGGGTCCACTCTCTCTATACGGCTAACTAGACTACGAGATCTACAACCCCCCCCCCAATACTATAAGAGCTGTTAATACCCTCCCTTGATAACTATAGATGAGATACGGCCCTAGGGTATCCCCTGCATTGAGAACTCAAGGCAGGGTTTGTTAGGCTGTAATAGCCGGGGAACCCCAATCACGTGGGAATAAAGAATATTTAGGTTAAGGTTAATACAGCTATTAGGCTACTTGGTTGTGCTTGATGTGGAGGGTGTAGACGTATGCCAACAAAGGGTTTACGGTGGAGCAGTGAACAAAGAAATCGGATCGGTAGTTTCTAGTTCTATTGTGGGCTTGGATTTGGAATGCTTCTTGGGGGTATATCGGGTATCATAGATGGTCACTCGGCTCGTTATCATGCTCGGCCCCCTGCAACGTGCAAACACCCCACCGCTAATTGTAAACAAAACAAAACATCTATGGAAATTAGGTGTTGCCTATTACTTACCCCCGGTGTCAATATACTATAGAATAAACATAATAGTTCATGAGGGGGAGATTCATACCGCTAGCAACTATACTTCACAACTCTTCACTTTAATTCCTTCCGCTTCGTTCCCGCAACAGCTGCAACATCCCGAGGCACGCGTCTCGGACGGCCATACTTCGACCCACTCCCCAAACACAACAACAGATCCTCCATAAACCTCGGAAACTCCTGCATGAACCCCGCCAACTTCGACCCCGCATCAATCTCACCCTCTACCATATTCGCATTCCGAAACTCCGTCCAACCAACCGCAAAATACGACACCAGCAACTTGCGCAACACATCCTGCTGGGACGCCGTGTTCCTATACACATAACGCATCAACAACAGCAGTATCTCAGACACAACCACAACAACACTCTTACTCGACATATCTATCCTGCTCAGAAGCTCGTACGCTAACCCTGCAGCGTAGTCTTGCATATCGGGAATGCCGTATTTATCACCTACACAGTAGATGCGCGTGTGCATCTGTATCTGAACCCATAGCTCGCACGACGGGTCTGTGGAGACGACGTATTTCTGTGTGTATAGGAACTCGACGAGGCGGAGGATCTCGGCGGGGTCGTCTTCTTTGAGCATTGCGATCCCTCCGTTACCGCCTTGCTTTGCGCGCCCGAAGTTCGCTTCGAAGAAGGTGGATTTCTGGCATATGATGTCTCTGTGTACGTCGAACGGCACCCTGTCTGCGCCGACGTACAGGGTTATGATGGGACTTGCGAATGGACTGTATGTGTCAGTATATACATATATAAACGTTGTGGAGTTTTCCGGGGGGGGCTTGCCGTACCTACCTATCGTAGGCAAAGCGGCGACTGACTTCTTTTGTAGTCTCAGGGGGTGGTGTATTTGACATGGTTTTCTTGGGTTTTCTCCCCTCTCCCAGGGGTTTCTGGAGAGTAGCGTTTTGGAGAGTGGGTAGAAATGATACTTTCGGCAGGAGTGCGCGGCGATAGATCATAGGGGGTGGAAAGATGGCTACTAGCGTGGTGTCATGTGGTTTGTGGATCTCGCGTGTCTTGGCGAGGCTCTGGTCACGTTATTTGGCACGGCGCGGTGAAGGAGTTGAGTAATATAAATTCACTATGGTTTTATCTCACCTGTGGTTTCTAGTGTCTATGGAATGTGTTTGTGAGATTGATAGGGTTAGGGTCCATATCCTTGCTTTCCTACTATTCTTCTAGGCAAAGATATACTCTGCCGTGCTATAGCTGGTTCTTTACGTTAGTCGTTGACTAATAGTCTGATAGTAGATTAAATAAGTAGATTCCTAGTATTATAACGTATAACCCAATATTGAATGGATTGCATTACCTCGTTCTATAATAACAAAACACGAAGGTTGGATAAAGGTTCAGTCCCTCTAAAATTCTATTGTCTCTAAGTTTCGACTTCGAGAGCCGACAGGAACCATCCTGTGAATGAATGAATTAGTCATAGGTACATGGAGCCCTGCTAGAACCATCCTGTAGGAGAGAATATATTCTCTGGTCAAAAGGCCGCATCCTCACACCTCCTACAAAGACATCCTCTCCTAGATTTTACAACAAATATCACAGCTCTTCTCCCATTAGCTAACTAGAACCCGCAATCCCCCTACACAAGTACTCACAATGGAAAAACTCTACAAAAAGACCAAGCAAAACAACGGTAAACCCGATATCGAGACAGCCGATACGTCAGTCCCTCTATCCAGATGAACTCCAAGCAGACCTAACATACCCAACCTTACAGCACCCCCCTCCTCCATCCCTGGGCAGGAACCACCCCAGTCATAACTATCTACATCGGCGAAGACAAAGAAACAGTGCTCATCCCAGCCCACTACCTCACAGCCCAATCCAACTGGTTCTCCCAAGCCATCAAAAACAACTGCACCATCTTCACCTTCACCCGCGAAGACCCATACTCCATCAAGCTCTTGCTCGAGTACCTCCAAACAGGCACCTACACCATTCCCAAGCACGACTACCACCCACACCACGACTCACACAACATCCGCGTCGGGGCCGAGTACATAAAGCTAGCCGAGCGCTTCCCGGCCTGCAGGTTCGGTGTTCACAGCCGCCACGCAGAACTATACATGCTCGGAGAACGCTTCGAGGTGTCTGGCTTGAGAGATTATGCGCTCACTGCGTTGTGGAATCTATTAGCGGCCGAGGACCCCATTGCGGTGGCGCGGAATGAAGGGTTTGAGGTTTTTGTCCAGGAGAGGTTGAGGTTGGTTAGGAGGGTGTATAGGTCGCCGAGGTCGTATACTGTCGAGCTGAGAAGGGTGTTGGCGTTCAAGCTTGCGGAGAATTGGAGCCTGTATATGGCTTGTATGCAGAGGAATAGGACGTGTAAAGGTTGCTTGACGTTCGGTGATTTTGTTAGTGGTGCGCCGGATTTCTTGCGTGATGTTATGTTGTATCTTGGGGATGGTCGGAATACTCTGGCTGCGGTTGGGAAGAAGGCGTTTCTGGATAGTTTGCGGGATAACTAGGTGTGTTGGGGGTTCTAGGGAATCTTCAATTAACACTCTTGGGAATGTTGTCAGAATCCTACAGAGACTTTCAGCCTATAGATATCTTTAATAAATCATTTGAGGCTATGATTGGTAGTCCTCGGGGTTGATTGCGTATAAATATTCCCAAATGTGTATTTAGTTGATATCAATCAGTTATATCACACAGTCATAGATTATCACTCGACAAAAGCACAACATGACAGCGCACTCTTTCACGGCGCTCCCAGACAAAGTCCAATAGTCCAAAATGACAGCTAATATATCATCTTTCCCGTAGAGCTGAGTCTTGATACTCGAAAGATACCATCAGCTGCCCGCGAGTTCATGAACTGTACAAACCCCCACCGACAGCACACACGTTCGCTGGCGAACAACTCCCTCGATCGATCACTACTACGTCGCATAGTCGCTGTATTATCTCACTTTATCGCAAGATCCAGAATAACAAAGAAACATCACCACCGCAGTCAACAGAGCTTATATATGGTCCACGAACGCACCGACACCATCCCGATTCTGCAGTCAACTCATACATGAAACAATCTCATTCCACGTAGCTAGCCCTGAGATGAGATGGGCCCCCTTGATGAAAACGTAGGGTATCCTTTTTATAACCTACCTATCAAATCCCTGCTTCACAATGAGGCTCCCCCCCATCGGCCCGTTTCGCATTACTTTTTGTGGAACCCGCTGGCTGCAACACTCCGCACCAATCGGGGCCATGGATAAACATTATTCTAATAACGGCGACTGCTGGGCTTGTATGGCATCACTCCACACACCTATTGCAGATATATAATTCCCGGGTTCTATAAAAACCTACCTTGGAACGACCGCTGCTTACCCCACCTCCTTATCGTGTGTCGGGAGCAACATCGCCTCAAGCTTATACTTACGAAGAATACCCTTATCGAGAATCTAGGAATAATGTCAGCGTCGCCGCCGCAGGTATCGCAGGTGGATGTCACTATAGAATAGTACGTGTCCTGGATTCATATAACACGCCTTCCCCCCCCTCCCCCCTTCGGCTGGGAGATTGCTAATATAGAGGGTGTTTCTTTGATAGTTTCAATACAACAGCAGCGCCGCTGGTTCAAGCGTGGTGCAGTGCGGTGTTTAAATGGATCTTTCTCACTATCGCTTTGCCGCTATTCCTCTCCGTGCTCGCTATCTACGTGGTGTTTACGGTGAATGCGTGGAGAGACGCTAGTCCAGGCAAGGTGAGTAGTCAACCCCCCCCCCCCCACTATCTGGCTTTGTGCTATGCTAAAACAAAAGTTATCAAGATTTCGCAAGCACCAATCAGGTACAACAGAGTCCGATTCGGTAGCCTCCCTCTACTTGCTCGGATTGAAGCCGTTCTCACCTGGAATTGGTACCGCCCACAACGGAATAAATGACTTGAAGACCGCGAAGAAGAGGTTCATCACTGTTTGTGGGGTTCTGGTAGTGGTATGGAGTATCTTTTTGACGGGCTTGTGAGGACGGCTGTCTTTACTCTTTTTTTCCTTTCTACGATTTGGTTCTCGAAGTTGGTTTTCTAGTGTCTACTTTCTTTTTTTTATTTTTCTTTTTCTTTTTCTTTTTTTGTTATGGTATTCGGAGTTTAATGGTAAACATCAAAGTTTCGGGTATTCCCAACCATCTGTCTGCCTTTTCGTGAGAGACATCTTACTCCCCCCCACCTGGCATGGCTGGCTCAAGGAGGACTTTCCCCCGAGTAATGTGAAACCCTAGATTCGAGGCCCCCCCTGACATTCCCAGCGAATGGTTTCTTCTAGCGGTGGTATTGACCTGTCTGCCGTCCTTGCTTCTCGACCTTCTCTACCAGAGGCTGTGCGTGTGGGGTTGAGACCCCCCCCTTATCATTGCGGTGGCGTTTCTGGTCCCGATACCTCAAATCGTGACGGCTAAGCCCTGTATTGTAGATCACCAAAAAGCTCCCCGACAAGGATTGAGTCTCCCCGGACGAGAAAGAATGGAAGGACTTTGTCAAAATAAGAGACATGATGCTACAGTCGTTCACGGGGTAATGGCAAACAGGGATTATAGACCAATAAAGTCACTAGCTCTGACCACAATTTGACGGCTCAGTGCTCAGATATACTGTTGCTGACCCCTGTTCGCCATTACCCGTGAACGACTGTACTTACGCCAAATGTGTCTGTCTATATCAACTTGGGTTGTCCCCAGCTCCACTCACTATACATAGTACACATGCACCTCGTATAGCTGGGTTTGCTTTTATCATAAGAGGGCCCCAACCTACAAGACACGCAGCATGATCGCAAGAAACACAGGCCGATAGCACTGGGATTTAAAGAGATCTGGGAGATCCCCGGGTCAGATAACAAAAGTCACAACAAGTCACTCGCATATTAAGGTCTCAACTTCACAGACATGGTCGTATCATATCGGTTTGTTTTGTGATATGGGGGTGTTTTTTTTTTAGGATCCTATCATCTCCTGAGAGCCATTGGGCTGAACTCAATCGGGGTCTTGAATCCTCAGTCCGGCCAAGGTTTCTGATGATTAATCGCAGACTACTCTAGATCCCGACCCATCCCGTAACTGCTGACGGAGGGGGCGTGTTGAGTTGAGCGAAAGATCCTAGGCAGGGGAACCGGTATTCTTTTTGGCCTAGGAATTTACCATCCTGGGTGATGCGATACGGAGAAATTAGAGTGGTGTCTCACTTTCATATTCGTAGAAATGGCCGAGCGAGAAGCGGGGGCAAAAAGAAACCTGGGGCCCCTACCACATGTCTCAGGGCCGCGCGCACCGAGGATGTGATTCGCGTAATAATTAAGCGTTTTATAGAAGTTTGGATCTCGGGATCGTCCCTAGGAGTCTGATTTGAGGGGAATGATCTGGCAGGGTAGGGGGGGGGGATCCAAGAGGGCGGGTTTCCCCAGTCCTTCTAGACCTCGTTTTGGGATTGAGCTTAATTTCCTTCTCTCAGTTGTGAGTTATTTCCAGTTTCTTCGGGGTGAGACCCCCCCCGTCGGGGGCTTTCCTCGTATCCTAGCTATTATATTTCGGTAGGATAAAAACCTGGGAAAAGAAGTTCCTTGCTAACATATGTGAAACATAATTGCTTGGTATTTGTCTACATAAGAGCCCAAACTACTCCTCAAAGCTCCATCAGCCCAGTGCCCATCTCAATATGGAACCTGCCAGATCTGTTTTCCCCACCCCATCTCACGTTGCCCCCCAGCGCTGGCACAATGCCATAAGCGGTTTGGGGGAGTATCTAGTCGTCGAACCCGGGCCAATAAACAAGCTTCCTACAGAAATATTAACACAGATATTTGGGCACTTGCGGTTGTCAGAGCTTGACATAGTGACTCGGGTGAATTGGCACTGGTATACTATCGCGTTCCCGATACTCTACAAAACGGTACATATAGGGAGATACAGCTATAATACGGAGGAGGCGGAAAAGCTTCTTCGACATCTTATGGAAGTCACATTTATGTAAGTGATCCGAGGCCTGGTTTACGAGTGTTGCTCGTAGCTGATTTTCGTGATAAATGTTAGACATAAAAGACTGCGTCTCGCCGTTAGAAACTTTATACTCCTAACTTCTTCGCACCACTTTTCAGAAAAAGAGACAATCCCGTATACGTACCCGAACTTGGAGACGTTGACAACATTTTCCGTGGACCGCAACTGTGACCAGGAGTCGTATTACCGAATGATGACTGGCGCCATAATGCCAAATTTGAAGCTAATGCACTTGGGATTACGGTGCGAAACCGCTGAAATGGAGTTCCCAAAGCTGTTTTCCGTGGGAGTTTTGTCTCGTGGGCTGCCAAATCTGGAGGAGTTTAGGTATAGTCGCTTGAGAACAAAGAGCGAGGCTGCAAGAATTGGAGAGGACTCTGGCCCAGTTGTTGAAGACGCGTTTGCCGGGAGCCCACTTGAAGGCAAATTTAACAACACTATGGCACAAAGTCAGTTTTTTGTATGCTTCAACCCATTTACTGGCTCTGTGCTAGACCTCTCTGATAGTTCTTTAGATGACCTACGTCCACTACCTCTCAGCCATACCCCATCTCAAGATCCTTGATCTCGACCTTGGTGTTACTCATGACACATTTATCGACCTACGGGATACTATAGACGGTTGTTTTAAGACAATCTCCGAATTCCTCGGCACTTCAAGTACAGAAAGTTATGTAAACGCTGATCGTATACCCATGCGCGAAAGATTAATGCTTCTCTGGCAGCAGCAGTTCAATGAAATTGTTACAGACATCACCGACGAAATAACCCGGCGGACTACTAGAAATAAAGATGGCTCTCCTACTATGGACAGTCTCCTACCTGTTCATCACTATCTTCCTAGGCGGAACCGCTTGCGCGAAAAACTAGCTACTCTCAGTAAAAGCGCTTTCGAAGATCTTGTAATCGATATACGCGACCAACTATTAAAATCATATCCGCGATTGTCGGCGGAAGGGTATAAATATATCTTCCCGATATCACCACCATTCGAACATCATTATTTTAATACCGTATCAAACTCGGATCTCATTGAGCAGGTCCGGCTGTTGCGGGTCCAGCCCAAAGAGAGCCAGAATCTGCCAACAGCGCTGTTTCTCCGGGACATGCAAGCATATTTGGCGCCACTAGTTTATGAGCGCTTGGAAGAGCACGGGATGGTTAATATCGAGAAAGTCCGTGTAAGGCTGGTCGTAGACGGGCCGTGGATTGAGGTTCTCATAAAGAAAGATCATACACGGTCGGAGGTGGAGGTAGTATCGTTTTTCCCAGACATAGTCACAACAGACGATGAGAAGACAGAAGCCGACGGAGGGAAGTGGGGTGTGTATGCAGTGTATAAAAGGGGCAACCGGACCGTTTATAACTGTGCGTTGTTAAAGATTAATGAAGGGAGATGGGACTTGGTCACGCATAAAGGCTAGAGATGGTTGGTATATATAGATATTATTAAAATACATATAAGAGAATCCTACAGTACTATGGCATACGAGTGACGGCACATGTCTACGATAACCCGTTTTAGCCTTAATTTAAACCCCTAGCCAACCTCTCGGCCCCACTCTGCGCTCGCCTCCGTTCCCATCTCATCTTCAAACAACTAGCTACACGATGCCCACCAAGTCCGAATCAGAAGCAAAAGTACGCTCCTGGGGATTCCAGGATGTCTTTACATGGACGGACTCACCGTATAACCTCTGCTCCCACTTGTTACGTCACCCAAGTAGATACGTGTGTAGCTAACTAGAGTAAACGTCTGAAGCAACTACCACTACTCACCGCATAAACATAACGCCCTCACGACACATCTAATCGTTAGTGGCCAACTCACCATTCGTTACCCGAATGAAACGCCGGATAAGAAGGAGACGTTCGGGCCGGGGGATAGGATCGATGTTGCGAAGGGACAGGTACATGAGGTTTGGATTGGTGATGAGGGTTGTACGTATGTTATAGGGGAGTGAGTGATGTTGTGGGTTATATTTGTTAGATTTTTTCTTTTGATGTAGTGGTACTCTATCGAGTTGTATGTTTCTGGATTGGACTGCGTTTAATGGTAGCCCCCCCCTCGTTGTCTATGGATCATAGTGAAAGAGCCTACAGCAAGCTTAACCTCTACCACTTTCTGCTCTGTTCGTGTGCCTTCGCTAGTTACCTCGAGAGCTAAATCCTGATTGCCATTCCCGGGGGTCTCTGGTAAAGGCCTACTTGACTCGGTAAACTATACTACTGCAATCTCTATCTCCGTTACGTTCATTACCCCCCTAGGCTCAATACCTCGGGGGAGTTCCTCGCGACGTCTGGGGCTCAAAAGTACCATCTAGTATCCTGAATAGGGCATCGACTTGTCTTTGAGCTCGTCTAGGGGAAGGATTAAGAGTGTTTTCCCAAGCGAGGGGCGGGGTAGAATCCTAGCTCAATGCGGAGATATGATTTGGTCTTCTAGGGGGGTTATCAGGGGGTGATCATGTAGATGCGCCCCTCCCGGTTTGGCTTTCAACCTCCGTTTTGACCGGAATAATGGTCCGCGCTGTTCCGCCTGGTACTAATTGTATAATACTGTACTCGTCCTCTAGGAAAAGAACTATAAAACAGGGGGGAGGGGGGTGGTACGCACGGAGGTGTCTCGGAAGTTCAAATACACATAGTAACCACAAATAAGCCAAACAACAAGCTACTATTCCTACTTTTATAACGACTCAGGAAGCTCCCGTTGGTATATTATTGAGTAAATAGTGTCAGAATAAGTGCTTCCGCCACTTAAATACTCCCCGGTCGTACTTGTGTGTACCCCCCCTTGTTTCTGGCTCTTTCCCTGGAGGATAAGTATATAGTCTCTCTTTAGATTATTGCTGTCGGTAGTTCATCTCGCGTACTGGAGGGGAACCTGCGCTGGACCAGGGGAAGGAGAGATCTACCCGGTTGGGGGGTTTTTGGATTAATTTAATTAATGCTTTCTGAACCCAGGTAAGTGTACGAATCATCGCTCGGAAGTGGTCGGGGGCTAACGTATGGTCTAGTGGACGTACTACGTACCGTGCACAAGGTCAGGGCTGGGACAACTTAGATACGAGTGGAACTATTGTAGTAAGGTCTGGGCTTAATGGACTATGCGTGAGCTTATCGATATGCCTGGTAGACCGGGGAGAGCTTGGAGCAGGGGTGTCGGGCCGGGGGGGGGGGTAAGGAGGATCCACCTCGGGCGGCGGGAAGGCGGTGCCGCCGGTGATAGCTTGTGGGTTATTCCGGCGGTTTGGAAGTGAGGCGGGGAGCAGGTGGAGAAGTACGGAGAGGTTGTGAAGGGTAGGCGGTGAGGGTACAGGGCTGCGGGGTTCGATGTTGCGGGGTGCAGCTGCTCGGTAGTGGGTGCCACTGAGGGTAATATTGCCTGGCTCTAATTAGGCGCAGCCAGATATTGCACCCTCCCACATATATAAATACCGTCCAGGGGCCAACCTTCGCCTTACGATTCCCGAATACCTGAACCCTCTACGCGTCCTTCTTCACGACTCAATAATCATGGATAGTGGCAATGATGACCATATTAGACCACTCCCGAAACCGCCTGGTTCTCCTCTAGTACCAATAGAGCTGGACTTCCCAGACTTTTTCATAGAGTCAGAGCGCGCTATCGTCGTTCCGTATATCGGGAAAGAGCATGCCCAATACGCGACACCAATCGAATTACTAAACTTCCACGCATCCCGAATGGTACTCCAGAGGTTGAGGCGGATCGAAGCGCGAAAGGAGCGTGTACCAGTAGAGGAGTTTGATGTTGTCGCTGAATGTCAAGAAATAGTTTTATCCAAGGGAATGATGCACATTGTACGGCGTGACTATCCTCCGTAAGTGCTCGTCTACCCCTCTATATAGTGGATCCTACATATCAACTTCTTGCTGAAAGGGAAAGGAATGGGAAAGGAACTTTCGCACTACACGGCTTGGAACCCAGTTATTCGACAATCGGCAAGTCCATATGGTCGCAGCCGGAGAGTTGACAGTAATCTATGTAGACAGAGCTGGAGAGACGATTTTTAAATCAGGCTCGGAGCTTAAGATTGAGGAGGAATGGGACCATGAGATTTTTGTGGGTCATGAGGGGTGTACTATTATTTTTGGAGGGATTCATGGTGTTCCACAGATATTCCACTAAATGAAAGCCGTGAAGTGATGGAGTGTAATTTATGCCACTTTATATAGGTATAAGGCTAGAGAGTTTCCGGCTGCACTCTATAATTATAGTATTTAGACCTCTGATTATGCATATTCTAACCTGCATTCTGAATATGACCGCGAGTATCTCTATAATCAAGTCTATACTTACTCTCTAACCTATGTATATACGATGAGATTTCGATCATCACCCTCACTTCTAGGGTAGTGAGGAAATGACCTTGGTACTCCACAGCCTATAGGACTCAAGATTAATCTTTTAGGGAGTGGTAGTCTAGTGCTATAGTTATAGCCCCGCGCGATCGATAATAAATCTCCCCGGAAAATAATATTGATTATCTATTTAAACACGGATTATATTACAGTAAAAAAAGAACCTAAAATATATAGGGTGTTAAGGGAAACTATATAGTCTACTATATATAATTACCAAAATTGAAGACTAGCATTGCCTCACTAAACCCAAGACCAATGAGTTAATACATATATTTAAATCATCTTATGGATTAAGTAATTAAACTTCCGAATGGCTATAGATCCCATATATAGATAAAGAGAATAGATGGTATGGGGTAGAGTGCACTATTAATTTATATAGTGGGAGATGGTATAATTTTAATGTCATGCTTCTGGCTGTCATGTGGGTGGGCGGTTATTTATGTCATTGCCACAAGTCTCTAGGAAGGCGATTATTAGAGCTTACGGCTGCATGTGAGACTCTCATAGGCTTAAGACAAGTTAAATATGTGGTTGGGATGCGGCTGAAAGTATATTGCCACGTAGCCCTGAACTCCTCTATCGCAATTAAAGTTATTACCCCCAGGCAGCATACTATGAAAAGCATTTACCTTTGAAATTTTCCGAAGCTTTATATCTCAATGCTATCTAAGTCTAGGCTTAGGAAAGGAGTATCATTTACTGATGGGTACTATTCAACATCTAAACATAACATTGTTTAGTCTAGGGAAATCATAACGCCAATCCTCATTAGATACATAAATCTCTACTAGGAATTTATATATAGGTTTCTTCTATCTTGATACAATACTCTCTCAAATCTGTATCAACAAAGAAGTATGCCAACGACTTATAATTATCGAACTAGGATAAAATACCTAATTTAGGTACGTACAACTTAGCTGTATTCAGTTGAGCCTCCCTAAAAGGGCCAGAGCCTTGAATAGGAAAGTTACCTTAGATATTCCCTAGATACCAGAGTGTTTAACAGATTTGTAGCCCGGATGCTATGCCGAGCATCGGCCACCCGCGTACTGCAGTGGTTCTTTTGCCCTAGCTTCCGTATTATAATTATGAAGTAATAAGGTTTATTCATAGTAAGCTAAAAGGTAGGAGTCATTTCTTAGATATTAGCCTAATAAGGATAACAAACTCGTGGTTTTGATTTTGCCCATGGGCGACGGAAAGTAACAATTTTCAGTGATGTTGATGGTGTCATGGCCAAATACTTGTAAGTAACTTAGGCTATATGACATGACAAACGGCAGGCGCCATAATTGCGGTAGCGAAAGGCCAGAATCCCCCCACACCAAAAATTCCCCCAAAGGTTGGTGAGCTAACCAGTGTATTTAAGTAAATTTGTGATTTAGACAAGTGAACATAGTTCTCAACAGATATAGAGCCCATTATTAAGAGAAAGGAAGTTTTTGTTATACGAATCTTTACGCTGTCGAGGCTCAATTAATTGGGATACCTCCGGGCTTTACTGGTTTTGATATCTAAAAAGTTAACTTAACCCTCCCCCAAAATAGAATCTGGTCTTTCAAAAACCTCATTTCTAGGCCTCTTACTCTTGCCCTTGAGTATCTATAGCTATTTAAAAGTATATCTACCTGTGAGAAGCCCAAGATAATTTCAATATATCTGTTAGCTCATCGACCCTTCGGGGGATTCTGGCCTTTCGCTACCCGTAATTATGGCGGACTGGTTTCGCCTGCCGTCTGCCGTATAAGTAACTTAGGCTAACTAGTACCCGAATAAGGTATTGTTTCAGCCCAGAATAGTAAGTTTTGATGACCTGGTGGAGACTTTGGTACCGATGGCGATAATTTTCTCCGAGTATCTAAAAATAGATCTTTATATTTATGATCTACAGAGTTGCATCATATGTTGTGGAACACTGCCGGGGACTTTAAGTACTTGATGTGCGTGAAATAGCTCGCGGAAGTCCGACTTGATGAAATCATAGGCCCGAGATAGGAATATGTAATTTAATTTCTTAACTAAGAGGTAGTACAACAAATCTCTCTAATTAATATCGTGAACTAAACTCAATAGGTGGTTCAATACTTGTATAAAGAGCCATTTGCCGCTGCTCCATCAGGATATCCTCCACGATCACATTCGCTGTCTGCCATTGGCCTTACTGGTCAATACCCTTACTCGTTTCTTACAAAATCCCCATAAAAATGAAGTTTCACTCCGTCCTTGCTCTCCCGAGCCTACTCGCCAGCACCGTCTCCGCTGGAGCGAGTACCTTCATCTCCTACGCGAGGCCTGTCAGCACGGTCAACACAATTCAAACACAGCTTCTTGTCGCAAATGGTACTGTTCACTTTGGCAATGTGAAGTACTCTTCTTATAGTGAGCCATTGATTCTCAGTTACCCCGGGGGTGCGGGGCCTGGAGGAACTGGAGGGATGAGTTACACAAGCTTCCACTCCGCCCAGACTGGGTTCCAGACATTCTACATCTACCCTAATGAGTAAGTATAACTAATATATAAACTCTCCACCATATAAACGCTAACAAATATCTAAGCATCAAACCAATTGGTTTCACCCAACCCCATTCGGGCTCCATTCCGGCCGGGGCGGAACTCACCAACTTCACTGTTGGTGCTACGGACCAATACCTCCGGTACGTTATGATCCATTTATCCAAATACTTTATATGTCTGACAAACCTAGCTATAAAAAATTCGATAATTGGTATGCCTGCACGACTGAGAACACCCCCACCGGAACCTACCAAGTATTTTATGTTGGAGAAGGCCAGGTAGCTCCCGCTACATGTGTCAGAATTGATATCGTGACTTCTGGGTATGGAAGCTGGCCGTGGTAAGCCTAGGAAGCGGTGAGGCTAGGTCTGGGGCGATGATGTACATGTACTTTGTTTGCCTTGTGAAAGATTAAGATGACTAGAATATTTACATAGAGGGTAGAACATATTCTAATTTACTATATCATAATTATACACTACCGGGGGGGTTCTGGTCGTATACTGCCGACTGACTTTCTCCACCACGTAACAACCATCATACACTTCCCTTCCAGTCAAATCCTACCTTGACTTTGTCTTACTCGTCTTTCACATTTTACCACTACTACAAACAAGAGTCGCGGAATCTCACAAAGAAAGGTTAATTTTAGCAATATCTATCATGAAGTATAAAAATATATTACTATAGTGTATGAGATCTATGTTAATTTGGGTCATAGTCCAGTACTGCATACTAGATTTTATACCCAGAAACAATAAAATTACTTAATATAAAGAAGAAAAAAGAAAAAAAGAAATTTATGTTAATAATTATTATTCATTTATACATAATTAAAGCCTATGTAAACCCCTCACGATACTCAAAAAACCTTATAAATATTAAGACCCCAGTTATTCCGAGTCATGGTCCAGTGTAAACTCTTCCTCCAATACCTGTACCACTTTCCCCATCAAATCAATGTGTTCCTTCCTCGCAGTTGTCATAATAAACCACCCGAACCCCCACCACCCTTTGACAAGTTTAAAATCTTCACGAACGGCGCACGCGCTCCTTGTATTAGGATTCTCAATCACCCTCCACTCGCTAGAAGTTTTAACCCCATATGTACTCGTGGTGACGAAGATCCCATCCTCCTTAATTGAAAAAACGGCCTCTGTATTAACCGGAAATTTGAAAAGACCGAAGAGGACCGGAATATCGAATCTGATAGAGTATATAAGTGGCTCAGTTGAAGTTCTTGCATGTGAGACGCCAAGAGGATTCAGGCCGAGTATGTTTGGGGGGTGCTGGAGCCAAGGAATGATCTTGGAGGGTGGGAGTTGGATGTGTGCGCTAGTAATAATTGTATTTGTCCCGGAAGACATGCTTGGGATTTAATAAAGAGTGGGTGAGGCCTTGTTACTACTCTTGATGTTTTTGCTAAAGGGCCCCTGATGTTGCTACCCCTGACTACGTCACGGTAGAACCCCTTACCCATGCCAAGTATATCACGTGAGTCATTGCTTGTAGGCACTGTTTTAGTCCTCGCGCTTTTTCTCACCGAAGTCCTAAAGCCATGTTAGATATTCTACAGCTATCGTACGTTTCTTCAGACCCCACATGTACGCGCCTTAACCACCTGCCGATAAAACCAACCGCGTCGCAAGTAACTCCTAGTTCCCCCATAAACCCGAAAACCAGAATCCCAGAAAACCAATATTACAGTACATACATATTCCACACAATTGGATCTTAATCTTTCAGCTATCTCGCATGAGTTATCATCAGTACAGCTAGTTATCAGGGCCTTTACCCCGCGATTTGTGAATTGCCGAGGTACCCGTGAAAGATATCTCGACTTCTAGAGTTACAATCAAGACTGCATGTCTATTTCACGATTCGGGGTAATGGTCGTGACTCTACCGGTAAAAGCTCTTTGGATTAAATTTAGCCGTAAGATAACTTTATGAGGTACTTATACATGCTAGTCCGTGAAATCAATGTTTCAGAAGTGATATCCTTTCAGTTGAAAGGCCTTGCTTGGATGAGTACATAAATCTATGTTGATCTAGCGAGCGATTTATAACGCATACCAAGCGAAAAATAAAAGGTTAGGCCTACCAAATACGGCCCAAGATTCGGGAACTACATCGAACGATCTTGGGATATCTAGTGTACTATCCTTCTAAGCGCGGAATGCGGTTGTACTGGAATACTAGTGTATGCGCGACGGGTGAAAGCGTCCCTGACGATGAACGCATAATCTCAAGATATGACGATCGACAAGTATCTAGCTTGGTATTGAAATTTTTTTATGTAAAACGTTGATCAATGGAATATTCAGAGGTTACCAATTAGCAATTACCGCCTGAGAATCCGCGGTTCCCACTAATAGTCTACCAGGCATAGTATCCCAGGTGCCAGGTCTATTGAAATGAAAACCTGGATCTTGGAAGTGCAATTAGTAATTGTATAATCAAAGAGTTAAGCGGTCTAAAATATTATGGCCTAATCCTGATAGTGCCTAGAAGGCTTAAGGAGGCTTAAGGGTCTTAGTAGTATGTTGAGCTTTTTGTTTCATTCACAACCTACAATAGCTGGTAGATATCGGGATATCTATCATAGGAGCTGGTGTCGGTATGAGGATATCCAATTGATATGATCTTTTGACCGGAGAAATTCACTCGAGCTCACGATAGAAGTGGCATCTTCTCTGGTGATCCGTCTTCTAGAATATTTTTCCGAGTCTCCAATATATGCGGATGATTGCGATTAACATACCGTATAATAATTATTCCGCTTTCCTTCTGTTCGAACTTCTTAAACCGACTTAAATCTCATCCCATCGTTATTGAATGGCTGTTGTAATTTCTCAGCCCCTCGCGCTGCTGTCGATCATTGACTCGGCTAAGCGTTTTTGGGCTAGATCACGTGTGTTTCCTTGGCATTCGGGAGGTTTGCCGAAAGTAGTGCATCCCCCACATGCTGGGTGTGTGCCGACGTTCCCCCTCGTTTTCTTTGCGGCTCACCGTTAAGACGTCCTTCCTAATGCGTCATGTTTCTCTTCAATTCGTCGTGATCTGCAGACTGGTTAGGCAAGTATTCCCAAGACTTGTACCTTTCAAACAAGCGGTTGCTAAGAGTCGAAGCAGGACCTAAAAAGCTTCTAAATTCCTTGGAAGTGGTAGTTGAAGAAACATTACTTCATGTGGGGCATATGACGATGTCCAGCCTCCAGATACTCGATCGGACCAGCCCTACCTTACCGGTCAGGGTTCAATCTCTTGTTTTTACCCGATTCTCCCCTACATATATTCACATGCTGCGGAGAAACTTACACGCAGAGGGAGGGAGGGAGGGAAAAAACTTTAAACCTGGTGCTAAGGACAAAGGTCAAACGAGACTTTACATACCCGACGGTACACCACTAGACCCTGCCCTTGGCAACGCCGTAGCCGTGGAGGTGCATCGGAGCATAATCAGCACAGGAAGGAAAGAAAAAAACATCTACGATGAGGGATTGGTGGATCGGATATACCAGATGTGGAAAAATAAGAAATTCAGTGTCTGGCTTCAGCTGTCCACTTTCCGGTTGGGTTATCGGGGGAATACTATGGCCATCTTCATGTCTTTGGGTTATGACGTGGGGTGCCTTCTGCTCCGGGGGTACTAGTTACTGGAATGGAGTAAAACTAGGCTACATCTGATCAGGGTTATTAGATTTGAGCGCTGTTAGTGGGATGTTACTTCATACTGCCGAAGATCACTTCCCCCGCCATCCGCTGCACCAACTGTATCCATTGCATACTCGGTAATGTGTCCGGGCCTGGGGAAAGTCAACTGGCGGGTAGTGGGGTGGATACAGACGAGAATCGATGTACTCGCCCGAGGTACATATTGTGACCAAGTATTTAAATCAGTCTTATCCCCAACTCTCGTCGCAAAGAAGATCAGCAATATCGTCTCTTTTTCTACTGCACTGGACTGGTGTTTTTCAGAACTGAAAGGAAGAAAAATACACGATAGAAAGATCGCGCAGAAACAAACATCATGGGTCGTTTTGAACTTCGGGGGAAATCCCTCCAGTTCGCTATTTCGTTCATCTGTACCACAGGTTTCCTCCTTTTTGGGTATGTTTCCTCTTGTTATGACCTTAGAATAGTGGAACCCCGCTGACATAGCATTCATCGCGGTGTTACAGATATGATCAAGGCAAGCTACCTCTACCAAGATTCCTACACAAATGCCAGTCAAAGCCAAAGAGAATGCAGCTAACATGATTGGCTTCTGCGCAGGTGTTATGAGCGGTATTATTACTGCGCCGGAGTTTAACGATGAGATCCCCGAGACACGAGACAATTCGACTATGCAAGGGTTCGTAACAGCAATCTATGAGATCGGATGTCTTTTTGGAGCTGTATCAGTACTATTCATTGGTGAGAAGCTTGGACGTCGAAGAACTATCATTAGCGGTGCTGCGATCATGATTGCTGGAGTTGTAATCCAGGTTACCTCATATGCTGGGCACCAGTCGCTGGTATGATAGAACCTATAATAAATGAGGTATATACCTAGCTAACACTATTATCGTCAAGGCTCAATTTGTCATTGGAAGAATCGTCACGGGTTTCGGTAATGGAATGAACACGTCTTCGATCCCAACCTACCAAGCAGAGTGCGCAAAAACAAAGAATCGCGGTCTTTTGATCTGTATCGAAGGAGGCTCTATTGCGTTTGGAACTCTCATTAGTTATTGGCTTAACTATGGAGTATCCTTCACAAAATCCGATGCCGTCTGGCGATTCCCTATCGCTTTCCAGATCGTTTTTGCAATCATCATGATTGTCGGAATGATGTTCCTGCCTGAATCCCCTCGTTGGTATGTTTAGATCTCCACCCGAACATAGTCAAGAATTGGGGTGATATCTAACACCTACAAAGGTTACTTTCCAAGGACCTTGATGAGGAAGGCACCCGAGTTATTGCAGCGCTCAACGGCGAGGATATCGACTCTCACATCGTCCAGGTTGAGAAGCGTGTCATCCTCGACTCAATGGCAGCAACCGGTGAGATTGGGAACAAGAGCAGCTACAGAGATCTTTTCACAAACGGAAAGACCCAGCATTTCCGCCGTATGCTTATTGGAGCTTCTTCGCAGCTTATGCAGCAGATTGGAGGGTATGAATGCTTCCTCTCCTATTTGGGGGTTTTATGTTAACATGGATTTAACAGTTGTAATGCCGTCATTTACTACTTCCCCATTCTCTTTCAAGAGTCGATTGGACAATCCCGCGATATGAGTCTTATCATGGGTGGTGTTAACATGATTGTTTATGCCATCTTTGCTACCACCTCTTGGTTTATTATCGAGCGCGCTGGACGCAGAAAGCTGTTTTTGATCGGTACAGTTGGCCAAATGACAGCAATGACCATCACCTTCTGCTGCTTGATACCTGGAACCCAGAGTGCTGCTCGTGGAGCTGCCGCGGGATTGTTCTTGTACATTGCGTCTTTCGGAGCTACTTGGCTTCCGCTGCCCTGGTTGTACCCGGCGGAAATCAACCCTCTCAGAACCCGTGGAAAGGCCAATGCTGTCTCTACCATCACCAATTGGCTGTTTAATTTTATGGTTGTGATGATCACACCTATCATGATCGACCGTATCGGCTGGGGAACTTATTTGTTCTTTGCCGCTGTCAATGCTTGTTTCATTCCGTTCATGTAAGCACCTCATTCTCCGGACTTCCTCTCAGAGCTTCCAACTGACTATTTCTAGTTATTTCTTCTATCCTGAAACCCGTCTCCGATCCCTTGAAGAGATCGACTTCATCTTCGCCAAAGGGTTTGAGGAAAAGATCTCTTACGTCAAGGCCGCGAAGGAGCTTCCACTTTTGTCCCCCGATGAGACAGAGGAGTACGCAATCCGTTATGGCTTTGTCCTCAGCTCCAGCTCAGAAAAGCCAGTGGGTGATTTTATAGAAGATGATAACCGTAAGATGGCTTAATTTTGTTATGACTCATCTTAAACGGTTGTATCAGCTTGATGCTGGTTTTTGTATATATTATTTTATGAGCAAGGGGTTTTTGTGAATAGAATTTAGATTTTGAATTCTAATGATATGGATGAAATCTTCTTGTTAGCTTCCGGCGGTTATTAATGTAGTTAGTTCTGCGAATAACCCGGTATTTGATCAAGCGAATTCTTATTTATTCCCAATTGGCTCTCTCCCAAGAGTTAGTAATACGTGAATACTGACAACCCCAACACCTCGGGCTTCACACATGAGGGAGCCGTATGTAAAGGGGACTAAGCGCTACTCCCACCTAACTTTTCAGGCGCGTTTCGAAGCAACGACCCACCGCAGAAGGAAGCACGGGAACCAGAAACGTACGTCGCAGCGCTGACATGCATACATAAGCCCATGCGTTAGAAATGGAAAGTAATCCGGGGACAAAGCGGCCCACCAGAAGGTAAGCGAGCTTCCAGAAAGCTGAGTTCTCCTGGTATCAAGACTATCAAGAGTCCCAACCTTCCTACGTAAGTAGTTTACAAGAATAGTAATCTCTCCGTCCTGACCGTTGGGATCTTCATTAGAGATTTTCAGGTGTATGTATCAAATCTCTTGTCGCCGCCTTAGAAAAGTCCGTTTACGAGGCTTCGTCAGACAATGCATTGTACCGGGAGTTTCTCCAACTCTGATCATAAGCGCTTGCAGTTAGCTCCATGCAAACTGCACCCCGAGAGAAAAGTTGTTTAACCAGAATTTGCTCTGAATAATGGTTTGGGGGCGAATCATTGGAAGATGGCGTTCCGTTGGACAGAACGGGGTTAGGAGCCAAGACATGGCTGACGCCTCTTAGGGAGATCAGTTCTTTGCTTAACGGAATAAATACCCTGGGGTTTCTTCATCCCCCAAGGTATGAATTAAAGCTGGTTCTTGAATGGTTTGAAGTTATAGGCTTCTTTTTTTTATTTTAGTATTGGAGATTCGGGTCATCTAAACTTTTTTTTTATCATTATCTACATCTCGACTCATCGGTTCCCGGAATATCTATATAATCCTTACATTCTCTACCAATATCGGAAATGCACACTCCAACAATTTTAATACTGGGCATATTACTCTCCACTGCGCAAAATGTCCTTTCAGCACCGGTCCCAGCTGCAGAACTACCAGACAACACGCAAACACAGATAGACTGGGAGGACCTCGATAGGAAGTTCAACGAGTGTTTAGCGGACGTCATTGCCAAGGGTGAAAGTCTTAGCTTTGGGCTTACAGATTGTGCCAAACAGAACACACCTTCGATGCGGGTAGGTTACAGCACCTCCAGTCTACTATGAAGTCTACAATGCTAATTATTTGGAATAGTCTGTTGGTCGTCGGAGAGTGTAAAAATCATCCGAGGTGTGTTTGTTTGTGGGCTCAATGTTTCAGGCGTTTTGGGTGTTTTGTTGGGTGCTTGGTCCTTTTTTCGTTATCGGCGTTTTGTTCAGGGTTATTTCATGGATAGGTTTCTTGATCACTATATCGGTGTAGATTCGCATAATGCTCAGCGGTACTCGAGCTTACATTCGTTAATAAAAACCATTTCGTTATATCCGTGCATAAAACCGTGAACCACAAGAAAAACAATAGAAAAATCCCCCCCCCTCGAAAAAAAGAAAACCCGAAACTCCTTGCACTAGAAAACAAAACAAAAATCCTAGACCTCCGATGCAACACCGACCAAGTATCCCCCCGTTATCCAAAAGCCTTGGCTGGCTCTCCCAAAGCTCCATTACCCAACAACGCAACAGGATGGCCAACTATACCTTCATTAGCAAACCAAATAACACAAAACCAATAGAAAAGTATCTCACCTTTAGTCATCATTCCAAACCTCCACATGCATTCTCCCTGAGCATACGCTTCCTTCAGTGGATACTTCGCATATGTCACCAGCTCCTTCTTCAAACACGCATCAAACTCTATATTCGGCGCAGCAAACACCGTTGAAGCTGCCAGAATAACCGATAACACTGCGCCTGAAAGTTGCAAATACATTTTTCGGCGTAGCTAGGTGTTGATTGAGTAAGTAGTAAACTTTTTCTTTCTTTCTTTTTCGTAGGTCGACTCGTCTCGAATCTCCGGGAAAACGAGTAGTCGGTGGAGGAGGTGTCTTAGATCAAAAGAATAAAAATCTGTAAAGTGGGTTATTGATGTATATTTGTATTTAAGCTGTGCTAGCCCGGTGGGGTATGGCGGTGGGCAACAGTGTTAATGGAGGTCGGTAAACTAACCCCAACCCGGTAGCAAGGGTTTAATATCTTTAACTAACATCCGGAACGGCTGCGGCGTGGATCTGGCATGTCTAAAGAATTGTACTGGTTGTTGGTGTAGTATTAGGATACCCTGGATTCCCGTTATTGAATGAAATATAACTAGAAGTTGTTGTAATCGCCTCTTCGCTAGTCTAATACTACTGCGTTTCCCCAAGGATATCTAGAATATCCAGAATACAATTTAGAGGTCTTCATAGGGATATATATGAGGGTTTCACGAGGCTTGGAGAGCGCATAGACCAAGCCAAGTAAGCCCGGTCAAGGTCACAGGGTTAGGGTTTCTATAAATGGACCAGCCAACAGTTACTTGGTGACCATGCAGTCCTGACTCCTGAGATAAATCCCGGAGTTGACGGGTTATAGAGGATTAAAGTTGTTTCAATGGCGTCACTCGATTTATGCAAGTGCATTACCTGTCCCCGAGAACTAATATTCGATAATTCTTATTTCGGGAGGTTCGCAATTATCTACAGCTGAAGCCCATAGTAAAATAACCACCAAGAGTATCAATTAGTTGAACAGAGCTAGCCCTTTATAAGAGAACCTCACCCTTGATAAACCTCCTGACCCACTCGTGAATCTACCGTACTTGTAGCAGTGCTCGGGGACCCTACCTCTAAGGATTCCTCCTCTTCACCCATACTGCCCGCTCTACCTGTCCTATACACCCTATTAGGAGCTTGTTGTATAAGTTCATGAGCAGCGCGCTCATCTTCAGCCTGCTTCTTCTTCTTCTGTTCTTTACGATGATTACGATAGACCAGACCAGTGAGGAGGCTCATAAAAATCCTGATCACAGATCTATCAGTAATATTTCTAGCTAGTTGAGAATAAATAAATTACATACGTCATGGGGACGAGGTAACTGAGTATCTTTGTTAGACCCTCGCATTTCCTGATCTTACATTCGTCGATGCCATACCCATTATATCTCCAGACCGCCAGACCAACCCTATACACACACAATAGAAAGTTAGTACGTGTGTCCAACTCCCACTAGCTGAACATAGGTAACTAACCAGAGCATTATGCATGTAAACTCTAGTACGAATGTCGCGATCAACCTTCCCCTGTCGTTTGACAGATTGATTGGAGTGGGGAATTTATATAAGAGCGTGATGATCGGAAGAATGATCACGTTAAAAGCACCCTAGTGTAGCATCAGCCAACGGTAAAAAAAAACAAACAGTTATGACATAGTTAATCTTAAAGGTGTAACTTACACAAGCCGTGACATACCCAAGGTACTTTCTGCCACTTTGCGACATCTGGACGGCCTCCAGAAGTAGAGGATCCATAAGCAACACAATACCTAGAATGAAGATGACGAGGCCGACAGCCCATTGCGGGATCTGGAGGATGAGTCTAGGCTCGAACAACGTTAGCAACGGAGGTGTGCTGGTGTTCCGGCACAGGCAATCTTGATGAGTATTTATACTAACAGCGTCCAGTGAATATTTTCATTTCCTAGCTCTGTAGCCATCTTTTTATCTTGGTTAAAATGTCTGTACTGCTTTAGAGAATTACTTGAATATGTAAAATACTGCTGACTGAAGAGACAGTAAACTATATAGTTCACGCCACTGGTGTTTAGAAACAGACTTGTTACTTTAGCATAGAAAGGCTTGAAGTGTTTCCAAGCGATGCCAATGGTTGACGTGTGGTATAGAGCAGCTTAGGTTGCACATATTTCTTTTTCGGGGGGCTGTAGAAGGTAGTCTCGCGCAACATTTCACTGCCAAGATACAGTAGGCGGTTTCCGTAACCACGCCTGAATAACTTACTAATGTACAGAGGGCCAGGAAGTTAAAGTTTTGCAGAGAGGGCTCCTAAGCAGGGTGTTCTTGGAACTTGGAGAGGACGCCCAGAGAACAATATCGTGTTAGCAATAGTACTCACACGTCTTATTACGCATCGAAGATATCTTAGCTAGGTGTCTAAAGTCTTAGTAAAGGCTCCTCTATCAAACCTGTAGTATATCATATTTTTGTACTTTTCTATCATCATGGTACAGAATTTAACATTCTCTTGAGGTAGAGTAGTTGGCTGGCATATCACGAGTAGTTCAAGCCACTCGCTAGACACTGAGTATTGAATTTGTTAGTATTACTTAATAGTGACCTAAGCCTATAATTTACCTAAAGTATCTACTTTGCCCAAAAGAATGCATCCTTAAAACAAAGCTAGAACTTGTAGGGCTTAGCTTCTAATATTCACTACTCTCATCGTGTATATATAGGCTTGACATAGCAGCCCGGAAATATAAAGGGTATGTATCGACGAATATAAGCTCAACAAATACGAGGGTATGACAAAGACAAAAGAAATCAGTTATAAAAAAAAAAAAAAAAGAGGGTATGACAAAGATACTTCTGTTTATTTTCAACTAGCTAAAATATTGCTGATATATCTATAATCAGGATAAGAAGTAGAAGAAGTGGACTGAGTTTTCATATTATAACCTATGTAATCCTTTATTGTGGAGCGTATATTATATCTAGGAATCACGCAATCTACATAGCTGAGACAATAGAGGTGAGTATGGCAACAAGGCAACCCCAACACCTCATGTGAAAGTAAAACCATGCAACAACTAAATAAATAGGAGATACATAATTATACATAATTATTTATCAGATACTGGAGAGTAAGTATAGCATTTTAAAATATACATAATAGCCAAGGCCTGTTACCTGTTCTACTGCATTTATAGACCTATCAATATTTGACCCTTCTAAAGAAGATTAGACTAAAAATCTCTAGAACATATATTATATTCACCAGCACTCTGGGATATATCTTTGAGATAGTGGCTATCTGCTAGATATTTTTGTTTGTATATATCTTTATTGTGCATCAAAATATACTAGATCTTAAAAGCTGGAGTTTTTTTAAAAAAACCTCATTATATAAAGTTAAGTATATGTCACCCAACACTGACCTCTAAATAATACCATCTGGTATATATAATCTATACTAATATTAGATCATGTCCTGAAAATGGTGATTTTATATATTAAAAGGCTCTTGTACTTTTTTAGGAGGAACTATGAGTTATAAATAAATAAATACTATGTATTAAATAGAGAATATTCTTGCCATCAGATCACATGACATCAAATTAAAATTTCTCTCATGTATAGATCTAACCTTTTTCTTTCAATAATTAAAGTTACATATATTCCCAGTACTTGTGGAATTTATGGTGTGTTGTCAAAGATAGGTAATTTTGGTGTGTTTTGCCAAGACGGCGAATACATTATAGAAATGCGAGTACGTTAGAACTAAAACTACCACCACCTGCCTCTAGAAAGACTCTATTAACGGATTACTTTTTCAGTCACCTATAATTTAGGTCACGGTCACCAGTGGATTATAGATAGGAATGACTAATAATTTACCTGTGTTGCTCGCTCGCGCTCGCTATCCCTTAAACTGTCACACACAACCGTTTGAGACCGGTATTTCAATGATATACCCCAACCACAACACCTCTAGATATTATAGAAATTATGCTAGAATATTTATACTACATAAACCAAACTATTATCATTATTCAATGGGCTATATAGCTAGTGGTTGGGTAGTAAGGCTGGAAAATCGGAGGCTGTGGCAAAGACCGGTCCCGCTCGGGACCGCTGACGGTCTAAGGGATAACCCACAAAATCTCTAGACCGGATAATCTTTCGTTGGGTGGGTTTTTAAATCCGTTCCTATCCAATTAGCTAGGTGCGGGGTATTTGGGGGGTAGCATGGTTGCCTTAAACGCGTAAGCGCCTTGTCTATAGCTAGCTCCCGTAACCTCAACACATTCAAGATCAACTAGTCTTTGCGAAATTAATACAACAATGTCATTTGGTTTCGGTGTTGGCGACTTTGCTGGGTCATTGCAGCTAGCTTGGCTTCTCTACACTAACTGTTACAAAGTCGCCAAAGGCGCTCCTCAAGACTTCAGAGCACTTATCCAAGAGATAAACACATTGCATAGCTCTATAAAACTTCTTGAGGAAGAGGCCACAAACCCAAACTCAACTCTAGTGCGTGCTGGGCAGGACCGTGTTGATATGGTGAAAAGAATCATGAGTCAGGTCGATATAACGCTGGAGGATCTAGAAAAACATGCGAAAAAGTATGAAAAGTTGGGCAAAGCACACTCGAGCAGCGTAAGAAAGTGGTGGACGGGGGTAAAGTGGTCTGCTGAAGCCTCGGACCTAGACGCACTACGAAACAAGGTGCGTATTTGGAACGCCCTACCAAGGACATTACTGATTCGCTTTATGTAGTTGGTTTATCATAATGGAGTTATTAGTCTACTCTTAACCTCATGCGGAAAGTAAGATTCGCCTTTACATAGTTTATAATCAGATATTGACAGAAACCACTACAGTTCCTCACTACAACGCCTCGAGTCATTAGCCCTAAAGGTTGATAAAGGGGTTAATGATATCAAAGGCATGATCCGAAGTTCCGAGGCGCCTATGATCTCGACTATTGAGGGCGATAGAGTTTTCACAATATCCCTTAGTGTAACATTGATGAAGAATGCTGAAGTTAGGCGGAAATGGTCGGCTATTGGTGTTGAAGAATGGATTCAAGGGGGTAGTTGGTGGTTGCTGAAGGTATTGGGTTAATTCTCTTGATACGAGCATCATCATAGCCTCAGGGCTACATTTGATTAATTGAGGAAAACAAAAACAAAACAATAATCTTGATAAGAGCACCATCCACTGACTAGCTAACGAATACCAATAGTCACAAATGAGCCTCTATACAGGGTTGCCACCAAATCGCAAGATCACTCAGCAGGGCTATGCCGACCTCATCAAGGCCGCCTGGATTCTGATTGATATTATTACACGACACCCACAATTAGACTACCTGGAGACAAGTATGGGGTATGGTGTGGAACTACTTGCAGAGGTTAGTACCGGTGTCTACTTATTAGTTAAAATCGTTGATGGCTCAACTAAATCTACTAGACAATACGAAGGGAACTTCAAAATATCAACACTTTGGGTCTTCAGAAACCGAGCTTTGAAGATCTAAATACTTGTGATCTAGCAATATGGGAAACACAAGCAAAAGAACCCACACTACAACCAGGGGGAAAGACACTTAGCTTAGGCTTAAGCTACCAAGCATGGATGACCGAGCATGAACATGTGCTTTTCCAACGGTACCTTCAAACCCCTTATGTACCGTGAATCATGCTAAGAACTCAGATTTGTATATTATCAACCAAATAACTATACGGAAATAACGCCCTGTATCGTCTTATTTTTGATTGATAAGAAGGATAAAAAGGCACGAGTAGTTTTGAGGGACCAGAGCTGGGTTACCTTAGCGACATTTATTGGTATATCCTCATAACCCCAAGTTTACCGTTGTCTCTCCCCCTAACATCACTTTAGTAGGAAGTATGAGCCCAAAACCTGCTGATAACGTCTTACAAATTGAAGACCAAAAAATACAATTTTCAACATCTCAAGGTATACACTCCTGTCACCGAACCCTTATTCTTTAGAGTATTTGACCCTGCACGAACCGGCACCCTCGATATTGATTCTATAAATCTCATGGCTCGTGTGCCAAAGGTCTATATGGCCAAACCATGAATTTATCAGAGTAAACGTCAAGGGTAGCAAGTTAGTACAGGGCCCTAGCACCCTACACGTTCTGGAGGGGTTTAACATTAGATTCAGATGTACAACACCTTTGTTCGATTTCGGAAGCAACTGAAGAATACTTCTTTTATTGCAAACTTAGTAACAATAACCTGAAGACCTTGCAGGCATTCATTTTGCTTTTATCTATAAAAAATAAGTACAAAGATGTGGTTGAACGACTACTCGCAGATGAGAATAACCAGGACTTGGAATTGTCAACATCTCACGATGCAAGCTTTTCAGATAAAATACAACTTGAGGCTCAGAAACTAGCTTTGCAGTTCATGAAAAACGGTTTTCACGACGACGTCGATTTGCACAAGAATGAGAACAGCCACGAAACCCTGCTCTCTTGGGCCATAACACAACGATTTAGCGCAATTGCAATTATCTTGGCAGAAGGGAAAGGTGTATTGACAAACGAGGAAGAGATTTATGCATGTTCATGCCTGCATAATGCTGCGCGTAATGGAGACGTGAAGTTATTGAGGTTGTTCTTGTCAGAGCATGGGGCTGACATGAACATTGAGGACGACGATGGATGGACGGCGTTAGAGCTGGCAATCTGGAATGGGCGAGCGGCAGTTGTCAAAGTGCTTCTGGAGCTAGGCGCAGTATTGATAGATCGGTATCACAATGGCCTTACAGGGTTGCAGGCATCAGCTGGCGGGGGACATCAGACTGTGGTTGACAACCTGCTTGAGATTAGTGTCGATGTCAACACTCCAGCTGCATATAACGGTGGGCGCACCGCATTACAGGCAGCAGCCGGCGGAGGACACATGAATATGGTTAACAGGCTTCTTGAGGTCGGTGCGGATGTCGATGCTCCAGCTGCATATAGGAATGGATGGACGGCATTGCAAGCAGCAGCCAGTGAAGGTCATATGGATATAGTTAATAGACTACTCATAGCCGGCGCCGATATCAACGCACCGCCCTCAAAGCATAATGGGCGCACAGCATTGCAGGCAGCAGCTGGTGGAGGGCACACAGCTGTAGTTGAAAGACTACTCGAAGCCGGTGCAGATACCAACACTCCATCACCAAGTTACGGCGGGCTCACGGCATTACAGGCGGCCGCTGGTGGGGGACATATAACTGTGATCAACAAGCTTCTTGAAGCTGGCGCAGATATCAACGCTTCACCCTCAAGCCATGAAGGGCTCACGGCATTGCAAGCAGCGGCTAGTGGGGGTTATCTAGATATAGTTGACAAGTTTCTCGGACTCGGTGCCGATGTCAACGCCCCGCCTTCAAGCCATAGCGGACACACAGCATTACAGGCAGCAGTTGGTGGGGGACATACAACTGTAGTCGACAGACTTCTCGAAGCCGGTGCTGATATCAATGCCCCAGCTACAGATGGTGGACGCACGGCATTGCAAGTGGCGGCCGGAAGAGGTGATATGGCTATAGTCAACAAGTTGCTCGAAGCCGGTGCTAATGTCAACGCTCCACCCTCGACCCATAACGGACGCACGGCACTGCAAGCCGCAGCCGGTGGAGGGTATTTAGCTGTAGTTGAAAGGTTACTCGAAGCCGGTGCTGATCCCAAAACCCCAGCTGCAGATTTTGGACGTACAGCATTACAGGCAGCGGCTGGTGGGGGGCATATAGCTGTAGTCAATAGGCTTCTTGAAGTCTGTGCGGGTGTCAATGCTCCACCTTCAAGTCATGAAGGACTTACGGCATTGCAAGCAGCGGCTAGTGGGGGGTATATATCTACCGTCTCTAGGCTGCTCGAAGCCGGTGCGAATGTCAATTACCCAATCCCATGGCGCGGCGGACGGACGGCATTGCAAGCAGCGGCCTATGGAGGCCATGTATCTGTAGTCAATAAGCTACTCGAAGCTCATGCTGATGTCAATGCTCCAGCGGTATATAGGAATGGATGGACGGCACTGCAGGCAGCAGCCAGCGGAGGGCACATGGTTATAGTCAACAGGCTACTCGAAGCCGGTGCCGATGTCAACGCTCCGGCTGCATCTATAGGTGGACGCACTGCACTGCAGGCGGCTGCAGGTGGAGGACACATGGCTATATTAGTTAGGCTTCTTGAAGCCGGTGCTAGTGTCAACTCTCTTGCTGCGACTGAAAGTGGATGTACAGCATTGCAAGCCGCAGCCGGTGGAGGACATATGGCTGTGATCAACAAGCTACTCGAGGGTGGTGCTAATGTCAATACTCCAGCTGGAGATGAAGACGGGCGCACAGCATTGCAGGCGGCAGTCTACGGAGGGCACATAGCCGTAGTCGACAGACTGCTCGGAGCCGGTGCTAGTCCCAACGCTCCATCTTCAAGCAAGAGGGGCGGATGTACAGCATTACATGCGGCAGCCAGTGGGGGACGCCTGGATATACTCAATAAACTTCTCGAAGCCGGTGCTGACATCAACACTCCTGCTGCATATGCTGGTGGACTTACGGCATTGCAAGCGGCAGCCGGCAAAGGACATATGGCTGTGGTTAACAGATTGCTCGGAGCCGGCGCTCGTGTCAACGCTCAAGCTGCAGAAAACGGAGGACGCACAGCATTGCAAGCAGCAGCCGGTGGAGGGCATATAGCTGTGGTCAATAAGCTACTTAGAATTGGTGCTAGTGTGAATACTCCAGCGGCACCTATCAGTGGGCGCACTGCATTGCAAGCGGCAGCCAGTGGAGGGCATATGGCTGTCATCCTCAGACTACTCAAAGCCGGCGCTCATGTGAATGCTCAACCCTCAAACCATGACGGATGTACAGCATTGCAGGCGGCAGCCAACGGGGGTCACATAGCTGTAGTCAATAAGCTGCTCCAAGCTGGTGCAGTATGGTACCACCCCAAGGAAAGTGCCTTCTTCAATAATCTAAAGCTAATCTAGTCCTAGGTCGTAAACTCCTTAACTTATTCGTTTATTTCTCGGTACCTGGTGAGAAGAGCCAAGAATAGGTCAAGCATGTTGGTATTTCTAGCTAAAAGTTATTTTGTTTCAGAGTAACAATCAAACTTTGCTCTATTAAATGGCTGAAATATTTCCCACAAACTGTCATCTCGCGTGGGATTCAATAGTTAGAAGTCACTTTTGTCACGTCAGTAAATAAGAATTTTCCTATGGCTACTTTATTAAGGGCTCTATGTTACCTAATTTATAAAGGCTAGTAAAGCACGTAGGTTTCCCCCTCTCTCTAGGCCCTATAGTTCATTCCTTCTCAACGCTTCCCTAGAAAAAACCCAACCCTAACCCTTTCGCTATATGATCTTTTTTCTTGTTTTCCTCATTAATTACATGAGCCTTGGGCACTATAATATAAATGGCTCCATTTATTAATTTATTAATTAACCGTTTTACAAACCAGCCTTCTAGCCATGTCAATTACACAAAATACAAAAATAAAGAAAAATATAAAGAGCCCTATCTCTTCTTATCCCTCTATTTCATTGCCACTATCTCTAACTTCCCCTAAAAACTTTTTCCTTTCTGCCTTTTTTTATTTTTGTTTCTAATAGTAAATAGCCCCTAGTTCACTCTCAAATCTAAACCGACCCATCTTCCTTCAAATAGCGACCGCTCTAGACTCATGGTATATAGGGGTCCTCCTTCTACTGTAGCATAGCCTTGTACTCCCTATTCCCTAGCTTCATTATCATCCTCGCACCCTTACCACACCCGAGTTAACCTACCATTCCGAAACCCACCTCCGTTAGTTAGCCGACTAAGCCTATCTTATTGGCTGTAATCCGACGACTTATACAATAAAGCCCTGGCAACGCCGAAATCCCCCTAAGTGTCTTCTTAATGCTATAATGGACTTCGGCTACTTGTTCCATATAAAGGTAGATACATAATACCACTAGTCTATTTACCAAGTAGTCACCATCACTATGTATCACGACTAATACTCCCACTTCAACCCCCCCCCCCTTCCGCCTTCCTCACCTAAAATTAATAAGAAAAGCACAGTCGAGGAATATCATGTGACCTTGAGGTACTCAAAAAAGTAAGAATAAGTGAACAGAAAAAGTAGAACATATGTTTTTTAAGTAATATACAATTAGAATGAAACAAAGAATTCACACAAAAAAATAGATAAAAACGCTCCCAAAAAAAAAAAAAAACTCAATAATGCAATCCCGCCCCTAAGAAAAGAAATGTTTTTAAATATGACAAAGTAAAATTCTTAAAAGAGAAAGATTTTCAGAGAGAGCTCGAGAACCAAACCGCTCTGCAGTATTATTCACAATGGAAAGATAAAAGATATTGGAGCTTATGTCTGCTTAAGGAAGCCGTTGTTGACGATGATGCTTGGGTCTGGGGAGCTCTTATCGGAAGCGAACTTGAGGGAGGTAGTGAGGAGGTGTTCCTTCATTGCCTTGGGGTTCTGTGAGAGGCTTGAGTTGAGACCGATATAGTATGCAATAAGGCCACTGACGTCTAATTTGGCTGTTAGTTACAGTCTAGAACAATATATAGTAGGTGGGGGGGGGGGACTTACGAGGAGCAGCCATGGAAGTACCGGAAATGGTGTTGATGACATTAGACTTTCCGGCAACATCGATCCAGGTGCTGGTGACATCTTCACCAGGCGCATAAACAGTCACACATCCACCAAAGTTGGAGAATGAAGCGCGCTCGTCGTTGATATTGACTGCGCCCACACTGACTACGCTGCTACCTTCCTCGTCAATGCTCGCATGCGCTGGGCTCGATGTGCATGAATCCGTGTTGTCATTTCCAGCAGCAACAGAGACATGGACTCCCGCTACGGTTGCCTTCTGGAGGACGTCGTCGATGATATCACTGATACCACTGGTTCCCAAGCTCATGCTAATAATAGATCCCTTGAAGTCCGGCTCAAGCTTCCTTTTATCGTGCTGGTTGATAACGAAATCCACGCCCTTTGAGATACTGGATGAAGTCCCGTTTGTGGGGCTGATGACACGGACGGCGATGATGTTGGCCGCTTTTGCAACACCGAATGTTTTTGATGCTGCGGTTCCAGCGCAATGGGTTCCGTGACCCATATCATCGGTGATATTCCCGTCGAAGGAAAAAGCAAAGGTAGCACGACCGCCAAAATCAGCGTGGTCGACGTTGACACCACTATCGACAATATAGATATCTACACCTTCACCGAGAGAACTTGTAGAACCTTCGAATTGGTATTGGAGAAGGTCGAAACTGGCAATAGACGACTCGGCCTCAACTGTTACTGGAGAGGCTTGCGAGATTCTCTTAAGACCCCAAGTAGCGAATGAAGTATCGTGAAATCTAGCCTGCACTCGTGGCTGGTACTTTCGGAATCCGCCAAGGGTTGTGAGCTTATCAGCGCAGTGACTTGACATTGTTGCAGAGAAACCCTTGAATGCGCTGTTGTTGTAGACATAAGTAATCTCATCGTCTGCAAGACCCATGGCTGCAATCATTTCATCGAGTGAGCGTGGGTCTTCTTCATCAAGGATGACGTCCCAACTACCACCGGAGCCGGGTGTTTCATCAAGAGAACTGACGGCCTCGGAAGTGGAATCGGTGGTGGAGTTTGCGGGGCCTGATTTTCCGCCATGCCCTCTATGGGGGGCTGCAAGCGAGAGGCCGAGCGAAAGGGCAGAAAGGATGGCTATAGAGAACTTCATGATTGTAGATGTGTGAAAGTTGAAAAACTGAAATTAGTTTTATAGAGAAAGACAATAAATCTAGAAATTAGATTGAACGTTAACATCCTCCACCGTGAGATTGAAAAATAAAGAGGATTTGTTTTAGAACCCACCTAAACACCAAAAATTACACCCAAAGTAAATGGCGGGGTAACAGCGATCGACGCAGCTCTCAAGAGTACAGCGTATATGGGTGGTTGATCCAAAGGAATGGAGGTTGGTTCTTCTAAGAAGGAATGCAAACTAGCTGCAATGATCGTAAAAGTGGTAGAAAATAAAATAGTAATAAAAGAAGGAGAAATAAAAGAAAACGGGAGAACCTGTCTATCCCAAAGAGAAACTATTTTCTGCTGCTGCTGTCCAAAGGCTATGCTTGTGGTGAGAAAGGAAAATTAACGGGAGCCCACGCAGTTTATATTGTTGGTTGACCAGCGGAGTTGTACGTAGTATTTTCCCTGCACATGTCCGAATCGGGGCTAGTGTGACCCTTTCTGCAGGAACAGAATAACGCTCTGACAATCTCTTTGGTATCCCTGTCCTAAGCCCCATCCCATCCCATCTCCATAGTGGCCAATAGAACAGCCCGCCAGCCCTGGTTACAAGCCCTCAGCCAACAATAACCCTACACCTTGACATTCCAAAACACCCCTGTGTAGTTAATACTTCCTACACGGGTATGAAATACCCCCTAAAATGGTGTTTTGTCCTCATCTTAATACAGCAAATAGCCCCTAATACGGTGGAATTTGTGTTCATGAGCGCTAAACAGCTAGCATTCTGTGATTACAGAGGTACCTTAGCGTTTCATCGCCCATCGTCTGATAAATTAAACTTCATTCAATTTTAGGGGGGGCGGCTTTTGTATCTCAGCTCCGTAGAGCACCACCCGTAAATCAGGGTGTGAATAGTATTTGTACAGGACCCTTACTGAGGGTAAATAAGGTTATATTTGGGCTATTGAGCCTCACCTCAATACCGTCTCAAAGTTCGTACGCGATTGAAACAAGTCTCCGATATTGAGTAAACTGAGGTTGATAAATTCTAACCCCAATTCATTGCTCTTGCTTATATTTTTATTTTTAAACTCGTATATTTATTGAAGTCTAAGGCGGCGAGACACACCTTTGCCTATCTACCGCGTATGTGAGGTTGTTGACATCCTTCCACACGGGCGCCACAGTGGTCATAAAGAGACTGAATCACTTTTAATCCCCGAGAATATAGATGCAAATTACCAAATCCACGACAGCATATAGATGGCTTGCCGATCAACCCTAAGTATCCACCGGAATCCCTCTCCCGTAACCGCCCCAGGTGCTACGATAGGGATGGCTAAGTAAAATCCCATCCTTAGTTAAAGTTGAATCTAAAACTTGCGCCTATCGAAACCCTCACGTCCTTGGGGGATTCCCCAAGTCCTAAAGAAAGGCATTGTAATTAATGCCAGCCAACACAAAGATCTCAGGAGTGAGTCGGTTGGCCCTGCCATTCGGTTCTCTTCGGAAGCGACTACCGAGCGGGAGTATTCAACGCCATAGTAAGGATGGTGAAACATTACGTTACTCTCTCCACGCCGAGAATGGAACTCAGGTACACCCTTTGGCGCCTGCAGTAGCGAATTTCTCGCGGTATCCAATCGTGATAAGGTACGGCTGACGAGTTTGAGCAAGCGATTGGTTTTATGTGTCTCGCCAGGGAGAAGACGTCAGGGTTTTTTTGTACCTTTACTTATCAACCACGGGACCAATCGATTAACGAACCGAACCGAGAGAGTACATACGATTACCAAGGTAGTCCTCCCACAATGAACCCCGTATGGTGTATTTTTGTTTTTCATCGCTGTCCCCCCACTCCGTGACAGCCAATTGTGCAACCCCCCCCCCCGTTTCGCCCGTAGTGTTTCGAGTAGAAAATCCCAGGCTAGGCGCTTGGGCCCTCTGGCCAAAGCCGTGATACACCATCGTCACATACAGCTGGAATACATACGTATACGTATATGCGGGCCCAGCTATCGGTCTCGACTGTGCCACATTGGTAACCGTACGTGCTCTGTCTAACTCATTGAGATACCTCGGTAGCGACTGTACTGAGGGGGCGCGATGCCATGAGGCGGTTAGCGAATCCTTCTGCGTTGTCCCCGGAGTTTATCCATCTTGGCGGGACGGTTATGCAAGGGCGGATTGATGTCGCCACACTGGATGGGCCAAACGTTGAAAAAAGTTCTTGGCTTCTCCCCCCCCCGAGTGTGAGGTGGGTGATTATATACCAGCAGTACTATTCAGGTAGATTATATTCTTACGTACGCCGGAGATTGACGGCTCAGGTACATGTGTGGATACTCTCTAGCCATAGGGGGGGAGGGATGTTTTATCCTACAGTTTACCAGCACTGGGATTCGGTTAGTGGGTACACTCCTCTAATCTCAACTTTAATATCGAAAACCAGCCATATCACAGTTTACGTATGGTTCCGTGCACATGGCAAGAATATTGGAAGGAAGGCTGTTTGTGGTGGAAATATAATGGAACTTTTACCGATCGGGGGGGTTAAGATTTATTCTACTCGTTTAAACGAGCATTCTCCCATGGTTACGATAAAGCCATTTGCCACCTCGGCTCCCCTGATTCACTGTGGGCTGCGTACGCAGAGTGGTACGACTGGTCCAGGTTCAACACTATGCTGATAGTATTCATCAAGTGTACTTGGCAGCACTCTAAGTAATGTTTTATTACACACCCTATAAAACCTATATCATACGGCAAAAAGCCTTTGTAGCTCACTACCGAAGAGACCTGCCATCTACAGACTAGATTATCCCGAGAGTCGCGGTTGTAGTTGAACTTGAATACTACACTCAAACATTCATTGTCTCGAATATTAGCATATAATACAAAAAGCGCGAGTTTCTAGGATCTTGTGGGAGTATCGTGAAGTCACTCCGGCTATTAACTCTACATATCCCTGCGACTGTGTCTTGAGACAACCTTAACCTTAGTATGAGTTAGTAGGGTAGATTTGAAGCTAGGGGTTTTGTTGTTTGTGTTATTTTTGGCGAGGTCACTACGGAGGCCTTTTTACATATCTGTGTATATGAAACAACCTTGTTTGTGAATCTAGAAGCATTGCCAGAAGTAACCTAGATCCTGGTGTTTTTTCCGGGAGTCACTGGCTTCTATAAGCTTTAGCCAATGTCTTGAACGGGGGTGTTTTTAGTTAAGAATCTATATAAAGCGCCCAATGATAGGGAGTGGTAAATCATATCATATCGCTCATAGTACTCAACCCAATATTATATCTTGTTGAGAAATTCAAGCTTGCTTGATCTATAAGTAACAGTCTTTGCTTTGGTGTCTCAGTATGGCATATAAACCACAGAAGCTGTAGCATAATGGAGGTTATTTACCGCAGGATCATCCCTCTCTAAAGCAAGAGAGTTAAAATCAATCCGGCTATATAGCTACCTATTAACGCAAACTCTCACTCATATGACGGGAGGCATAGTCTGTTGGATAAGTATCTAAAATTATTCTTTTACAGTACTGAAAATTACTTATATTCGTCCCTTAGAAGTACTTTTGACGCTTATACATCAAATAAAAGCTATTATCGTATACGTTTCCCGATCACGACCTGAGGTAAGCAAAAAAAAACGAGTGATATAATAGGATTACAGGCCGAACTTTAAAAGCAGGCTTCTCTGTCGACATTTTAAATATTCTCCAGGAGAAAAAATACCCGAACATTTAAATAAATAAAAAAAAGAAAAAAGAAAAAAAAAGTGTCTCCCAGGGGCTGAACCGCGGACCGTTTCTCACTTGTCCCAGAATAAGTGCGACTAGGCTTCCCGGTATAAATACCGGTAGGCCATCTTCACCTGAAAACTTTAGAAAGTTTTGTACCTTTAAGGTGTGCTAAGGGGGCTCCAGACAAGAATTGGTCGGGCAATCACTCCGGGCATGTCTCTTCCCCTTTCGGATAGATCTGTAGATACACACCCACAAATATGTCTCGTGCTTAGCCTTCTTGTTATTGGTGTATTAGAGTTAGGCCAAGCGTCACCTGTTTTCCACCCCAATCAGGTAAGAAAGGACGAGTGATATACCATGATTACAGACAGACTCCCAAAATAGACTGATGATGATGATTATTCATAAGTACATGGAGCCCTAGCCCAAAATAGACTGCTCAGCTAGTTTTTTATGGTTTAAGCAGGTGCATGTAACCTCCCTTCATCAGAATAAGTCATCATGGTGTTGAATGTATAGACGAGACTTGAGAAGTGTTGACATCTATAGGAGCATTGTTTAATCCCAATCACCCCCACTACAATGCACTCTCAACACGTGGATGAAAAACCCCAAAGGACATAGATGATAATAGTACGTCATCTGGTCCCCACGAATCCTAGCCAATCTTCATGCGGAAGAGATGAACGAGACATACGACCGAGCTACGAATACCTATGGAATTTCTTTGAGTCTATACGCAAAATTCAGAGTAGGTTACCGATCTGTAGTTTGGCTTGGGCTAGGCTAACAAATCATATAAGCTGAGTGGATGAAGAAGCCAGGTCGACCGTACCCTGCCGCCACTTCAGAAATTAAGAGACTCATGAGGGGTGGTATTGGGCTAAGACCTATACTACACGGCGGGATGGTCTTGATATATCAAGTGATCTCTGTGGCTCCCTTTGCCTTAGGACTGTCGATCATGATTACAGAGGATTTCACGGCACCAGTCATAACCCCCCCCCTCATCATCATATAAAATGCATTCACACAGTTGCTGACATTTGTGTTAGTCTGGCTGTATCTAGTGGCAAAATGCAATAATGCATCAACAAATGCCATCGTCTCCGCTGCTTTTCAGGTAGCAGAATGCCAGATGACAAGAGCACCTTCGGCAGATTATTTCTTTGCTGGGTTTAAAAATAATGTTGGACTTAACTATCCTACAATATTGCTAGCGGAGTTTTCCGTCCGACTACCATTCAGATTTACGGGGACGGGTTCAGTATCTACACTCCTACGGTTCCTCATGCCGTAAAGTTACTCCCTATAAGAACATGAAATAGAGCGAACCTGTATTCTCATAGGAGAATACTAGTATATAGACCATGTCCTGTCCTGAATATGTATTCTTATAGGGCGACTATGCTGTATACACTGATGACAGAGCCCATAGAGTTGCGAAGTCAAGACTCCCAGACAATTTCTTCTTGTGGAAGTTCAATAGGCGCGGCTAGGTTGATTTCCGTCCGGGAAACGGTGAGACCCCTCCCTCGCCATGAATTGCATTCTACGGAATATACTAACCAAGATATATTTCAAATCGCCATAGCACCCATCGCGTTATCTTGTAGGAGTTTTATCGGTTCGAGTCGGTATTGGACGACTACTTTCGGTCTATAGGGCTATCGAGTGGTATACCGTGCCTCAATACCTCAATAAATTGCCGCGTAGAATACGGTATACTCGCGCTATAAGGGTTCGGGTTATAAGAGAACTCTCCTTATATGGGTATGAGGAATAGAACAAACGTATATTTTATGTGTACTTGAGATTTCATATAAGATAACTACCATATGAGGATATGGTACGGGGTCTATCCATATTATTATAAGGAGGGAATACTGTATGGGTGAGTTTGGTGGGATAGATTTGGATTGTAGTATCTCTAGTTATGCTTTTTCACTAAAATACTCTAGAGGTTGACACTTAAGCTAATAAATCACAATTTACCTTAATTCTTATTTCCCTTGGAATATTGACTAGAGAACAGAAATCTTGCACTGCCATAGAATATAACCTGCTAGACTTTAGCGATACAATACTTACTGGAAGTATAGAAACTACCCCCGGTTCGCGTAGTAGGCGTAGCAAATGCCTTGTGATTTGCTGTTACTCGCCTAAACACGTCTATTCTGGTTTCTAGGTTTGAGTTTATATTGTGGCTGTGTTTCTGGTAACCGGCTGGCTACGTCTGTTGCTATTGCGAGAATAGAAGCCACACTTTAATATTAGACTAAGATTAGTACGTGTCTTAGACATGATATATGCGGCCTAAGGTAAGACAGGTTTAGATTTAAAGTTTAAGCGTAATAGATATCTTTGGGGTAAGAGTTTCATTCACTCCATAGGTCTATTTTGGGATGAAACACTGCCGATACTAGGGTAATGGTGCTTGGGGTTCGCGGGTCTTGTTTTAGCTTGTTTCAATTCAGAAACAGCGTTTTTGGGTCTTAAATATGGTATCAGAAATTTCTACAGGAGGTATTTCCCTACAATCTTTAGCTGTAGAGTTGCTGTTTTAGCATTCTTTAGGTATAGATGCTTTCCTACTCCTCCCTTAATAGATTAGGTAGACTCTTGCGTCACTGTAGTGTATAACTCAACAAGTTCCAGCTTATTGTTAAGTAAGTTTGCAAGTAGACGCTACCCATATACTATCCAGCAAGAGAAGCTACCCAATAAACCAATTTTTTAAAAAAGCAATTTAGGAGTACCATGGCCTCACCAAGTATCACTCGCTTAGATACAATTCAGGGCAGGGAAATGTATAGCAAATACGCTATTAAACTCTTTTAACTATGCTAGATGTCTTTGTGTATAAATATAAAAATATATATGACTGGAAAGGCCGGTAAGCAAAAGTTCGCTGAACAGGGAAAGACTATACCCTTCTCTTGAGTTTCTTCATCCTCTACACCTTCCATGTTGGATAACTTTCTATCTGCTTTAGACCTGGGATTGATTTCCCCAGGAGTCGTAAAATCCAGGAAAGTAAAGAGCCTGGTCTAGCTGCTGTAATCTAAATAACGGCAGATATAATAAGTAATAATCCTATAATAACTATCGTACACTCGATCTAATAGAATATGACTGGGGTGTAATGTATTGTTTTTGTAGGGAATTTCAAGCGCACGCAAGAGGATATCTCTGTTCTACTACTTGTCTTAGATAGATATTATAATAACCCTAACCCTTTAGAGTGAGTGTTCTGTAGCAGCCCACGACGAAAGACATAGGATCATTAATACTTACAAGCAGCTATCTGTCCTTAGCAGTCAGACCGAAGAGATATCTAGTAACCTCCACAAACGGCACAAATCTGTAATTATTTTGAAGATCTTCCTGCCTACTGAATTCCTTGTTAGACAAATCCACACCCAGGGCGACCCCGACTAAAAGAATTACCTTCTTTGATCACTCTGCAAAGTCAGGGTCTTGTACTGCTTTTTCAGTAAAAGTCTGGTAGATTTTCTCAATTTTTTACCCATCCTCCACCACGGTTCAGTCGCAAACTGTAGCGCTGTTCTCCCACGCACGTCCTGGATTGTAACATCGGCGTGGTTAAGGATTAATCGATCGATCACGGCTGCATATCCATTCTTCATCGCAAAGTGAAGCGCAGTCATCCCACTCTCGTCCCTTGCGTTTATATCTATTCCACGATCTAGCAGGTATTGAACCGTACCGTTGTCCCCTATCATGGCCGCTAGATGCAGCGCTGTCTGTTTGGTGTCGCTCGTGCAGGAATTGATGTCGGCGCCGTACTCCAGGAGGACTTTAACAATCGCGCGGCTACCGCTTACTGCTGCTAGGTGGAGAGCCGTGTATCCAGCTGTCTTCCCATAAGTGCTCCGCCTAGTGATATCGGCACCATGTTCCAGTAGAACTTGCACTGATTCTATTTGTTTCCATATGATTGCTAGATGGAGGGGAGTAGGACCTTGCATGTGCTGAGCTTCAATATCAGCTCCTGCCTCAAGCAAGAGTTCGATAGAACTGGTGATATTATCCCTTGCAGCCCAATGAATCGGGGAGAGATAGTCAGTCTCTGTGAGAAGATCCTTCCCCCCTCTCTCTAGCAGGATTTTGAGAATACTCGGGTATCTCGTCGCTAGATGCAAGACCTTTTGCCCATACAGACCCACCCCAGAGAGGCAGACTGTGGCTCCATTCCTTAGCAGTATCTCAGTCACCATTTTGAACCCACAACCCACAGCGAAATAGAGAGGCTGTTGATTACCAATAGGTCCCTCAGACCTCGGATTTGCGCCGTGTTCTAGAAGTATCTGCGCTGCTAGTGGTCGTCCACAAAACGCAGCGATGTGAAGCGGTGTTAGGCAATTTGGCCTAGGGGATTCGAGCTCGGCGCCGTTGTCTAGTAGGAACTTGATTATTTCCCTAGACGTGAACTTTGAAGCCGCGGCCCAGTGCAGTGCCATGTTTTGATATCTTACGCGATCTTCGGGAATGCAGGAATCCAGCGCTGTCTTGGCTAGGCCTACATTTCCGCGCATAATCGCCCATTCCAAAGGTGCTTCTTCGGGCCTTAGACGTTCAGGATAGCGTATGGCAAGGTTGTTTAGATTCGGGGTGAAGATGTTTGCAAAGCGCCGGCTGGCTCGGACTAGGCAGCACAGTGTTCTCCACTCGTTGTCGGACTCTAAAGCTTCCCCGACGAGGAAGAGAAGTTCGTTTGGTAGGTCGAGGAGTGGGAACATCGGTGTAGGGAGCGCTTGGTGGTGAGTTTCAAGGGGTGCTGGGCTCCGGTCGCTGCCTGAGTGTCTGGGGATTAATTGTGTACCCTGATTGGCTACAATATAACCCTAGCCCAGATATCTTATCCAGGGGAATTAATACAAGTGTAAAAAGCCTTGCTGGAACCCTACGCCGAACACTTATAGGATTAGAAATAGATGCTAGCTATTACATATCGTATTGCCTCGAAAATTTAGCTCTACGGGCATCACCGCCACCTATAATTAGAGGTGTTCTCTAAGGTTGTTTCCGATTTCCCTAAACCGGTCGACTAGGTGGAGATAATCAGATAGCCTATATTAAGGTAGAGATATAAAGATAGTACAATGCAGGCCTCTGATTATTTCTATAGTACCCTAGAGAATAGATAAGACCCCCCCTAATACATTTGGTGGGAAATAGTAGATATGCCCGCATAGTCAATTTTTCATATATTGACTAGTAGTAAGCTGCATATTTTTTTCTATAGGGTGAGTCCACTAAGTTTATTTGAAATTTTGTCTAAGGAATCCGTTAAAGTTGAAGGTCATTATTATCTTCATTCTACCATGCACCTCAGTCATAATTTAGCTTTTAGCACCCGATTAATCAGTTATCAGATAGCAGGGTTAATATCTAATAAGCTAGAAATCGATACTTCAATGGTCTTTTGCCTAGCTCAGTAGAACTGGTGATGGTATTGATATAGTAAAAAAGTGTTCTGAATCAAGTTAGTTATGCAAGGATCACATTGTGTTAGGCGCTATATAGTTATATAGTCGCACCCCGCTCTAAGAAACCTCGTTCTAAGAAAACTTTGCTGTAAGAAATATTTAAATGAGATCGACAAAATTCTTAGCGTTTCTTATAGCAAGGTACAATTTAACCCTAAGCTGCTATCCTGGATGTACGGAACTGAAGATATGTGGCTGTCGTAGTGTATGAGTCAAGTGTAGGGGGGTGGCACAATCTCCACTGACAAGGATAAACGCCACCCCTATATACGGACGAGTCATAGCTATATGCTAGATACTTGATAAATAGCAAAGAAGGGAAGTCTTCTAGCTGCGTAGATTCCTATCAATTAGTATCCCTTTTAATATCCACGCGTATCTCTTTCTACTTCAAAGCATCGATCAATGGCTCCCCGGAGGTCAACTCGGATATCCGAAAAACCATCTACCCCAGTGTACCGAGTAACTGCCTCCGAAAAGCGATCTCGCCCACGCCGCAAACACCCACGCACCCGCCCCAGTCAGATACCGGTACTTACCCTACCCAGGGAGCCGGTAGCTTTGCATATCGCTAACGAAGAGTAGCCTCCCCAGCCACAAGTGAAGCCTGTTTTTATGGGCCGGGGAACCCTCCACCTCCTACGCTTTCCAAACGAAGTTCTCAGCCACATCTCCAAATATCTCGGACCAGTTGAAATCAAGTCCCTAAGGCAATGCAACCGTTTCCTTGCCTCGTTGCTGTTTCCCATGATGTGGGCCACTAGAGAAAAGAACCACATGAACCCGCTTCAATGGGCTGCATATAATGGGGATGAACCCCAAATGAAAACTTTAATGAGTGAGGGCTACGACGTCACGGCAGGCTTAGGGTTTCTCTGGGATATTACGAGCCCCCTTACCATAGCGGCACTCCGCGGACATACCGCCGCGTTGAAGCTCATGCTAGATGCCGGAGGAGACAAAGTCACGCCAAATCTCTGGAACCCATCATTCGTGATTGAAGAAATTTCAAAAATTAAAGATAAATGGTCTGACGAGCTTGCAGAGCTGCTATTTAAGCACGGAGCAGTAGTGAATGGGGTGACTTTCACGAAGAAGACACTCCTCCACTGGCTTGCGGAACACAAAAATGTGTCTGGTATACGATTACTGTGTAAGCATGGGGCTATTGTGACGGCCAAGGGGCCTCTCAGAGAAACGCCGCTCCATTCTGCGGTTTTGAGTGGGGATGGGTATGAGACGGTGCGGGTGCTGTTGCAACATGGTGCGGACCAGACCATTTGCGATATCTCTCGGAAGACGCCACTGCATTGGGCGGTGAGTGAGAAGAACGGGGAAGGGCTTAGGAGTGCGAAGTTACTATTGGCTGTTGGGGCGGATACTAATGCAGTGGATTTTAGAGGGAGGACTGCTTTGCATTATGTAGCTTCGCCGGATCTGGTGCCATATACGAGTGGGAGCATGGATTTATTGTTGTTGTTATTGGAGAAGGGGGCCAATACTATGATTAAAGATAATGAGGGATACACTGCTGCGGATATGGCGCAGAAGGCTGAGCAGATGGAATTCTATAGGTTGATCACTGAAAGGGATACTCGCTCTGCGATATGAGAGTAACGCCTACTTGTACAGGTTTCTGCCTTGTTGTAAATACGTATATATATTCCTAGAAATTGCAATTAATTTTACTATTCCCCTAGTTCTCATCTCTACACCCCCTTAGATACCCAGTTGTGCTGCCCGAGACTAGTACTTATATGCACCTGGCCCATTCGGAGAAGTCAGCCAATACAAGAAAATACATAGGCCAGTAGAAATATATAATTAATGCTCTGGTTAATTGAGATGCTCCTATTACCCCAACTCAGCCCTAAATCTCGACCTAGCGCATGGGAGGGGTTAAGGGGGTAATTGGGTAGTTTGTAACTTTATCAGGACACGAATTCAATACTTGCTACACAAAAAAAAATCGCTCAAGTATAGCCATATCAAATACTTCCCAGAGTCTCCACCTAAACCCAGCAGTAGAGTATTTTATACTGTGGCTGGGTTTGGTGACTGCATCGGGGGGTTCCTAGAATTACTGTATATCGACCAGAGAAGTATTTCACCTGCAGATACATGGATATTCGAAAGAAGGGGGCACTGCGGAAAGCCATGTGGTAAAACAGGTCGATCCACCTTGGGGGCTCTGGTCAAACTGCATAATTTCAAGGCATATTCTATCCCAAAACAGGATAGAACTAGAGTGATTTTGTAAAACTGAGGTAATTACCAGCACATTGGTGACTGGGCATATAACCCAATACCTATTAGTAAAAGGTCTCTAGACAGCTGACTACATGTATTTCTAGGTCCCATATATCCATTATGGCTTCAGATACTAGAGTCTAAGAAGTATGTACATAATCTAATCTGATCTGATCGATGATCTCAACGCGATGAGCACTGTGGCTAGTGATCCTTCATAAGAGGATCATGCCTCCGATGGAGGATCAACAATATACGTTCCTTGATCTTCTCATCTTTTGATTGAAGATAGTAGGAAGCTAGTCTTTCCGCTGGTTGACGTGTCTTGGGGACCGCATCCAGCCATCACACTAGGTGTAAGGCCTCAGGGTCACAAAGACTCGATGAAGCACTGCCTGTCACTAGGAATCTGAAAAAGAAGATGATCATTAGATCATCATCTCGTTGGCCAATTGAGTCAACGTCTTTGTGATCAACCATCTGTGGACTACGAGTCAAGCCTAACCAAACATAAATCCCATCTACCGGCATCACTAGCGGGATTAACCCCCCACCGTTCTCTCGCCCCGTCAAGGACTCCACCATGCCTCTCCTCAATCTCCCAAACGAGATCCCCCTTCATATATCCGAGAATTCAGATGAGCTAAGGGACCTTAATAACTTCCTCCGATGTAACCGCTGTCTCTATGCTCTCCTAAACGATACTCTCTACCGCCTAGCTCTCGAGCCCGTAGGTCCCTTAACAGCCCTTGAATGGGCTGTAGACGGAGGCTACGAACATCTAGTCCGATCCCTTCTCTTAAGCGGCGTTGATATCGAGTCTGGTAGGAAGCCTAAGGAAATTTGCACCCGGGAGACACCCCTCATTAGAGCATGCAAAAATGGGAATCTAAGCATTGCTAAGCTCTTGTTACAACATGGTGCAGATGTCAATATCCAGTTCGAATTGGATAGTTTTGGATACAGTACTCTACTAAACGATATAATCCTTTCGGGATATCACGGAAGAGCTGCGAAATGATTTTATAAGACTTTTTGTTGAGCTACGGGGCCGACATAAATGCACAACAAGATGGCGGTTGGAATACCCCGCTCCAAATGGCTATGCTTGTATATTATAGGGGTTCGGGGTGGGGATTCGAAATTGCACGATTGCTTTGCGAGCACGGGGCGAATGTACAGATACAGAATTCTAGAGGGGTGACCGCACTACACACTGCGGTGAATGCGGCGGCGCGGTGGCAATCAGAGCCGAACAGGATGGCGCTGATAACCTTGCTGCTTGAGAAGGGCGCGGATTCGAGTATAAAATGTTGTAATGGGTATACGCCATTGAGTCTAGCTAGAGAGTACAGGTTGAAGTGTGTTGTGAAGACTCTTTTGGGAAATAGTGTAGATGTTAGGGAAGTATGTAGCGAGAGGAAGGAAATGGGGGAAGTATGGGGATGGGGGGACCTGTGGGAAGAAGCAGCGAGTAGTGAGATGGCGGAGAGAGAAGTCTGAGTTATGGCGGGGTTAAGTTTAGGTTGTTTTACAGTGTTTTTGCATTACATATTTTATTTTTGTTTTATTTTTATTTTATGTTTTGTTTTCAAGCGTTTTGTTTTTTGGACTCAGCCCGGAGTGTGTGGTGCGGGTACCTTGGCCCCAGGGCTCCATGTACTTATGATTAATTCATTCATTTAGTGTAGATGTAACCAGGCAGTAGAAGATGAGGGGGGTTTTGTTTCTCTTTTCAACCTTTATATGGATGCTGAAAAGAAATATAGGTCACTTGGGGCTACATCTACTAATGTACCGACGATTTCTTTCATATATGTAGCCTTTCAAGTTCGACGTGTTTATATCTCCTGATGGAGACTTAGAGCTAAGGCCGTTAGGCCTTTGGAATCGCCGCTAGTTAGGGTGTAGGAGCGAGAGAATCATGTTAGTACTCAGTCGTCACAGTTTCCAACCTCACTCATCATCCACCCCTGGAGTATTAAATTTGATTACCAGAGGCCTCCAATTCTTTGACATTCTTCTCGGTATTATTAACCTGAACTGATTTAAATATTGCGATATATATTCGGTTAACCTAACGGCATCACCTCAACGTATCGTACAAGAGCCCCCCATAGCTCATAAATCCTCAAACCAGACTCCGCCATAAACCTGTGTACAGATCCTGGGGATATAGGCAGAAATAGCAAACCCTAAACCATATCAAATACAAAATACCGTGAGTTTAAGGACTCCCAATACAGATACTATATCTTAACTTTACAGCAGGGGCATCTATCTGGAATCATTGTCAGCTGCTTAACACGCTGGAAAAGGTCCTAAGAAGAGAGATACACCCAAAAGATAAGGTACTGGCATTTCATAGTACAGCCCATGTGAGTCAGCCCACCTCAACACAGGATTTGCCAGGCCTAGTTTAAAAAGCTCAGTTTATAACAATACTCTTGCGCCAGACCTAAGGAACAGCTTCTCATATTTGGCAAAAGGAGGTGATGGGCCTTCCGGATCGGGTTGAGGTACGCCTCCAATAGGGGTATTCCTCTTAATTCGTTATCTCGGCTGAGCCCCACTAGGTAAGTATACAATACTCAGTATGGCAGCTTAGACCTATTCGGAAAATCTAGTTCTGATTGTATAGAAAAGGGAATAGCTGCAGCTAGCAGCACCAGACAAGCAGTGAGTCTTGAAGCATTAGATGATACCGTAAGGAATAAGACACCCACCGAGCAACGGGCTCTACTAGAGTATTGGAGTGTCCCCTTTCGAGATAGAGCCCCCAGTCGCCTCTCCTGAAGGCTTATGCTAACGATAGTAGAAGCTTTCCCAAAACTGAATAGTATCAGGAAGAACATATTATCATATAACCTTTGGGGAGCAGGTGTAGCATTGAGACTAAAGAGTGTCCTTGGTATTCGAGTCTTACCCAGCCTCACAGTCTAGTACGAAAGATATTTATTTATATTTCGGGAAACATGTAGAAAGTGGAGTTATTTTCTGCATATTTAACAACGTTGGTAGAACACGCAATAGGGTGGTCTAAATACGCACTTTTACTAGGTTTACCGCTGTATCTGATACTTGCTTGCGGGGCTGATATCTCCATAGCTCTTTATAGGGTTAAACGTAGATTTAGGTATTGCAGGGACCCTTGGGACCTGCACCGGGGTTTATCCCGTCCCACTGTGATGAGAACCCTAGCCCTGATGCAACGAGAGGCCGTGCAGCCGCAAGAATCCGTATTCGCATTCGCATCCGCATCCGTAGTCGCTACTGGTAGGAGAATATATCCCACCTACATATGTGCACTCAACGTGGGCATCATCATCACCATCACCACAAACACCATCATCATCATCATCATCCAATCCCCCAATTCCGGATCTTGCACCTGAAACCTGCATTCATTTCCTTGCAGATTTACTGGTGGTGACTAATCATGACGGAGACCTTCCCAGTCCAGTCCAGTTCCCTGCGTGAGGCACAGATCCGCCGCCGACGACGGCGACGAAGACGGGGATAGAAGACCGGTCATTGTCTTTAGGGGATCTCACCTGCTGTCAATCCCTCTCAGCTCCATCTCTACGAGGCATCAGCATACAAGACTGATCGTACGACTTCCCGCAGCGTTGTACGTGTTTCCGCAGCATTGTACGTATTCTCTCCCACCTGTCGCGTCGTTACCCCTAACCCTGCCGGTTTAAGCTTATCACCCGATCTCCCACTAACATAACGTTACATTGTAGAAACTATTCTATTTCTGTCAACTAGGCCCTCAAAGCCACGCCACTCTACTCCACTCTCCCCTCCCCCGTTTATAATGGCCTTCTCCCCGCCTACCTCTCCGGCCATGTCTGCCGCTCAATCCCGCGCCACCACATCCCCCTCTCCAAATTCACCCGGTGCTCCTGTCCGTCGCACGCGAACAGCGTCAATAACTCAATCCATCATAGACGCAAACCCGCACTACGGCTTTTGTGCTGCGACAGGCGACGCACTCGCTTCTGCGCCCTCAATCAAAGACCTGCGAAGGAACAGTGCGGGGAGTATCGCGAGAAGCAGGAGTACGGTTGGCAGACGGGGGAGCAGCGTTAGTGCTGCCAGCCCAGGGATTGATATGGCAAGGAGAGCCGAGAGCTTTCCGATTCATGAAGAGGGTCACGAGGAGGTGAGACAGCCGAGGGTGGTGGATAGTCTGGTTGCTGCAGGGGAGAAGGTGGAGGGAGAGACAGGAAGTAGAACAGTGAGTGTACATGAGGATGAGGAGTTTAAACCGGGATGGTGGGCTGTTACGGTGCAGGGGTTGCTTACGTTTTGGAAGTTTTTTATAACTCCTATGGTATGTTTACAATAATGTTCCCCTACTATAGTGTATCTGGCTAATACTGTGATAGGGCTTCTTCATAACTATATATGCCCTAAACGTTGTTGCTTGGGGTGGCATGCTCTTCCTCTTACTTTGTAATGCTGCCCCGGCAATGTGTAAACCTACATGCAATGACATAAACTCCCCCCGCCGCGTTTGGATCGAAATCGATTCCCAAATTCTGAACGCCCTCTTCTGCGTCACCGGCTTTGGCCTCATCCCATGGCGTTTCCGGGATCTCTATTTCTTGCTGAAATGGCGTATTGGCGGGAAGAAGACGGCTTTGGAAAGACTAGCCAAGATTCATGAGGGATGGTTTCGTGTTCCCCGTGAGGAGGGCTCAATGGAGGCACAGGCTGTTGAGGTCGAGAGAGGTAGACTGACGGAAGGGGAAGAGGCTATAGCGGCAGAGCCTGGCGAGACAGAAACGGGGCTAAGGGCACCACCGACAAAGAGCTGGAAAATGGATTTTGTCGTGTGGATGTATGTGTGGAATACGTTCCTACAGGCGGTACTAAGCGGGTTCATGTGGGGGATGAATAGGATTAATAGGCCGAGTTGGAGTACCGGGCTGTTTGTAGCATTGGCTTGTATTGTTGCTGGTGTAGCTGGAGGTATGGTGTGGTTTGAGGGGAGGAAGGTTAAGAGGATTGAGGGGGTGAAGGATAAAGTTGAGAAAGACGGGAAGGAGGAAGAGAAGACGGCACTCACATCACCGACACCTGCAGTGGTCGTGGGATAGGCTGACCATATAGCCAGCATACTATCATAAATACGGGTCAATGGACTACAGCGGTGGGTTTCTTTGCTTTTTTTATTTCTTTGTAAGGCTTTTGTAGCGGTATATTTACACCCATGAGTATAGCAAGGTGCAGTTCTCGTTTCTCTTTATATATACCATTTAGTACACATGATCAATGTTTTTTTTTCGGGTTTCTCTTTGAGTTTGGACTTGCTATTCTGGACGTTATGAGTGAATATTGTACTTTTAGTTTGTGATTTATTTAGTGAGCAGATACGGTTAGAGGCGGGCATGAAAATCGAAACAGGTTGAGGTCAGGAACCGTTTTTGCTTCTCCGAGGCCGCGGAGAAACTACGTTTCAACCAAACTCAGCGGGTTATGATTCATAGAAGTGAAAATACCCTGCACATTGGCATAATAACGCAACAACGGAAGTCATGGAGAATTATGCTTGATATTAACCCTTTATATAGTACCAATTAGCCGCGCGTAGATCGATTATGTTGCGTCGTACTGGTATTGCTCACCAATACCCGCATACATTCGACATCAAATTCACAACTACTGCTACTGGAATATCAACCGGATATCTACATTTCCGGAAACCGAGAGCTTTTGTATATCTATTGCGTGCTTATGCACGGCTTACAGATAATAAGTGGCATCTCTAATATGCCGGGCACCGTCGGGGTCGGGGGAACTAGGAGTTTCTAACAAGATGCCGGGTACCGTCGGGGTCGGGTGAACTAGGAACTACTATTAATCAAATACCCGGCGGTAGACAAAGTCAATGTTAGCAGGGGGGGTATTACTGTATTGGGTTTGTAGGGTATCCGGATTGGGGTGAGATCAGATCAGACTGTTAGAGGGGGGGATTAGTAGTCTAGATAATTGTCGTATTCCCTAGGTATTGTGATTATAGGATATGATGTATATAAATACGCTCCTTTTTTATTCTCTGGAAGGATGGAAATTCAGTAAATCATTCTCGGTTTACAGCTCTAGCTTAAGTCAATAACTCTCAACGTGTCTTCAACTTTCATAAGTTTTATTTCAGCAGTTCTCGCAGTAAACACAATCTCAAGCCATTTAGCCCTTCAGCTACTTACAGTCTCCACTATATTTACATAAAAATGGCTGTAAAGATTATTGTCGTTTTGGGCGCAACCGGCCGTCAAGTATACAACTCTTCAATTATATTAAACTAAAGACAATTAGCCTAACCAGACCGTTCTCATAGGGTGAACAAGTCGTCAATTCCTTTATCGGAAAACAGGACTGGATTGTCAGAGCTGTGACTCGTAATACTGCCAGCGAAAAAGCACAAGCTCTTGCAAAGAGGGGTGCTGAAGTCGTTAAAGGAGATATTGGAGACCAGGAGTCTCTTAAGGCAGCCTTCAAGGTATAATAAACCCTATACATCTACACGCCAATTAAACTGACTTCAAAATAAAGGATGCGACCGCTATATTTGCCATCACCGACTTTATTGGGCCCTTCCTTTCTACCTCCATGACCGCAGATGAAGCCGAAGCACATGAAGCGACCCTCGGCAAGAACATCGTGGATGTGGCTTCCACAATTCCAACCCTTGAACACTTTATCTGGTCTACTCTTCCGGCAGCTAGGAACATCACAAACGGTGCCTTTCCGGTCCCTCACTGTGACGGAAAGGCAGAGGTGGACGATTACATCAAAACATCTCCATTGAAAAACAAGACAACATACCTGATTGTAGCGGCCTACCTACACAACATCACCGACTATTGGATATACCATCCCTTGAAACTCGTAAGCTGAATACCCCCTCCCCCCTCTCTCTCATGAGCCTTTGCGAGATTGTCTAACTTTGCATTATCAGACCCTAGGAAAGAGGATAAATCTAAATATTATAATTGCCCCATGTGGCCCCAAGACCCCAGTCGAAATGATCGACCACACTGAAGTCGGCAAATACGTCACTGCAATAATCGATAATCCCGAGAAAACACTCGGCAAGCAAGTCTACGCTAGCAATGGCGAAGAAGGTATCACGTTCGAGCACGTCGCAAAACTAGTCGCTAAATACGCCGGCATCAGTGACTTGAAGTATCTCGAGGTTACGTCCGAGGCGTATGATACTTTGTATCCGAAGATGGGGTGGGAGATAGCATTGTTCATGAAGTACTTTGAGAGTGTGGGTAGTTTTACGGGTGGGAGACACGATTTGACGGGTAAAGATTTGGGGATTGAGGGGGTGACGTTGGAGGATTTCTTGAAAGTGCAGGATTGGAAGTCGCTTTTGGCGGCATTGTAGAGTGTAACGTGGGTTCTATATACTATTTGACACTTCTCTCACCTTCCTCAAGATATAAACTAAACTATCCTAACAACACCTACCTAGAAATGCTCCATGTGTTTCTGATTAATTTATTCTTTCCTACTTGGAAATATATGAGGATAAAACAAAGTATGCCAAAAAGACTTTAAGGCTAAATTTAAGGACCGTGCATATCAGGGCCCCAATTGAAGCGAAACCAATATATATTATAACAGGGGCACTCCAAAGGACTCTCCCTAGAAGTACTGCCGTAGCAAAAGAAAGAGTTACAACATTTTTAGCCCTAGCGATCCCCTTTTTATGACGGTTTTGGCGGTACAGGCCCCGTGAATAACGGACCAAATAACTAGAACCAGTGCTCTGTCTTGCACCCTCAACGCTACCAGCGCTGGTTACAGTTGCATTCTCTGCTTACTAATCAAGACCTGTGTTTCTTGTCTCTACTGATCTAAATGTCGTAGTAAATTGGAGAATAGGACTAAATTGTGGTAGTTTAAGAAATCCATCACGCCTTCGCCTTGAAAACTATGGTGTAATGTACATAGTTTCCTCTACCGTAGCCTCACTACCTTCCCTTCAACCTTGTCCCTATGCCATGCTCCCTCAACAATAACCCCAAGCCCAACCCTCTCCCTGGTCCCCCCACTTCCCTCTGCCACTGCCATCACGTTCAATAAACACCCATAATAACGCTCTCCATATACCTTTTCATCAAACGGATCATAGTAGTCCCCCTTCGCCCGGGAAAGGGCGATGAACTCGAGCGGGGCCGAGACGGGGAAAGTGTGAGGGAGAATGATCCGGCCGATGGTCGCCGCAGGAGAGCTGTCCGAGAGAATGCAGAAGAGGTCGTTATGGGGGGAGCTATAGGGCACTGAGTGAGTTGCCCCACCATCACCCAGCTTGGCAATCCGAAAGCGTGCTGAGGTAGTGTAGAAGATAAGGGTACCGGGCTCGTGGTGCTCAAGTAAAGACTCCTGCAGTCCGCCGCTGACCCCCTTGTACCGGGGCCTTTTCTTCTCCTGTTCTTTATCGCCTACATATGCTCCAGGGACCCGCTTGATGTCTAGCCGCTTTGTTCCGTCTTCACCTACTAGAATCCATTCATCAACCAGTGACTCGCCAGTCCCCGCGTAGTTACCATTAAACCCCACGGTCCTGTACTCGACATTGCCACGCCATCCAGCCCAGGACCAAGATGGTGTTAAGAAGTCAACGATCACACGGCGAGAGAGGGGTGTGTTTTCAGTCGGCTGCCAGAGGAGAGCATCTTCCAGCTGCAAAAGGGGCATGCCGAACTGGAATGTCTGGTTAGGGTCGCCCTTGCTTGACTCAAAGCCTTTGGCGAAAACGTTTGTGATGGCGCTAATAGCTTTAACGATATCTTTCTCATCTGAGAGATTTCGGCTCGTATATTCTTTTACAATGCCCATATACCGTTCATTATAGCTATCACTAGGTTGGGGTTTGTATTTGTGGGGAAAGTTCAGGCTGCTACGTCCTGACCACTTTGCTGGGTATGTAGCATTTCTCGAGTCGTTTTCGGCGGCCAGGTCCTCACACCACACGTCTCGCCGGCATTCCCAGAAAACCTGCTCGGAGGTGAAGAAAACCCGGCGTCGAGATAGCATACGCTCCTGGTACGTCCATCCACGCGTGTCCCAGTATGACACGGAGAGAGCTTCGCCCAGGGTCGCGAGGGGGACAGCAAAATGCAAGCCTTGGATCGTCTCCGTGTGCTGGAGGGGTGAGCGGGTCTCAGGTCGGAGCCCAGGTAGGGGGGCTTGGGACGTTTTTCCTCCGGCAGCAAAAATTGTGAGTGCTGAGGCGTCATAGATCAAGTCCATGACTTTGATCTGAGCATTGATGTCAGGAGTGTCGTCCTGGATAATGCACAGTGCATCAACCCACAGGTAGCGCTCGCCCAGCTGTTTGACTAGATTTATGGCATCGGTAATGGTTTCGGGCAATGCCGCCGTCTTGAGGCCGCTCTTTTGCCGCATATCCAGGTTTGCTTTTGTGGTCTTGTACGCATCACCTGGTCCTCCCCACACGTAGCTCAATGCCACATACCGGCAGCTTGGTGGGGCAGAGACTATTCGCAGATTTTCCACATCCACCAGTCGTAACCCAGGCGGCAGCCTGTCGTTATCGTCTTTCCACCACCATACGTCCTCACAGTCAGCACCATGTCCTTCCTCACATAGCTTGATCCATTCCTTCACAAGATCAATGTCCACTGTTTCCCCAACCCGTCGCCCGTGCAAGGTCGGCTTCCGCTCCAGTTTTGCGGCATCTTCCTCCAGTAGCTGGATTTCGAGCGCAAAGTGCTTCCTCGCAGCCATTTGGGCGTGATATATGGCGAGCGGTCTAGGTTCTGCAAGAACGCAGAGGCGGTGGGCGCTCGTTGAGGTCTCCCATCCCGGTTGTATACTCCCGCAGGACTCAGCAAAGATCTTACACTCAACCCCCGATAGATCCTCATTAGTATGGCTGTCTAGAAGCCATTTCTGCCGGATAAGAACAGCAATCATTCGACAGAGCCCGCATTGAGTGGCCGATGAAATGATGCGGGGAAGGGTACCTATGGGAATGCCGTTTTTCTGGGACACCCCATCTCGTAACATGGCGTGGATTTCCAACTTGGCACAGGTCGCGCAGAGCGGGGCATTACCGCCGGCATTGTTATCAATAAGGGACATAAAGGCTCTATAGAGGAAGAATATGGCGTTATAGAGGTAACGGAGCGTTTGGGAGAAGGTTCCTGGGTGCTTGTAACCTTGAGGGGTCGAAGTGTGAGCGGTAGTTAAGAGAAAATAGTGGGTGGGGCCGAGTGCAGACAGGGTTTATAAAAGGGTTTATACGCCTTTTTAGTAATCGCTTCACCTCTCTATACAGATTCCACTTCCGAAGCAGTGTAATCTCACCTAAACTGTGCGCGAGATACGAAGCAGAGTGGTTGCTAAAATGGCTGGTATAGTGAACGTTCCCCCGCTAATGCGAGGTCTCGTTCTCACCAACCGGTAGCTGTACATACTCTTCACTTATACCAGTGGCCAATTCCTTCATTGTAGGCTGTCAATTCGAGGTATTGTTTGCTTCGTATCGAGTTATAGGGTGATTCTGAGCGCCACGTAGAACCCGATTTGACAGAAAACAGTTGTGCCCTTCACATTTCACGTATCACCTTTGATACAGACTGAGCCATTTACTCCTTATCTATGTTTCACGGTATGGCCGGGACAACTTCTAGGTGGACAAAGATGCTGTACTCCCACACAGTTTAAGTCACGACCAGGCTTCCTTTTTTCTGTAGTCTTTGCTACTCATAAATCACTGACGTTTTTCGAACGCACTGATATTACATACCATAAACCATAGACCTACAGCCTCTGGCAAGATTATTATAGAAACATGGGGTTCGAAATCCATGGGATCCATTGGTCTTTCAGATACTCTTGTAATGAGCATTAGCTACAGCACCCCCGCTCATAAATGATTTTTTCTACAATAATCTTGCCGGTCACTGTAATACTGTTTTATATGGTACGCAATAGCAGTCCATTCCGCAAACGCCAGTCAGTGGTTTGTGATTAGTCACTCTGCATATGGTCCACAGCGACCTTTCGCTAAAAGCTCTAATCACAATTCACAAAACCGGATTGCTTATCCTAGGGATAAGGAGAGCAGGATCATATGTAGGATACGAGATAATCTAGAGTATGGAGTTATGAAATGGCAGAATGATAAGGCACTAATAAGCTTCAATATACTCTCACTATAGATTATAGAATCCTACCGGATGCTGACACAATAAGGAAACCCCCAGAAAAGACCACTTCTGGTGGAGGTAGGCGTATGGAATAAAGAGATGCAAGTGTTGAAGACATGAGATCCTAGAACAAGTAGTGATCCGCGGCCAGAGATTTCAGCACAGCACTAAAATAACCAGTCCATCCAAGCTTGACACATACTCGTAGTTTTCAAACGTTTCCGGAAACTAGTAAGAGTGTATCTATCCTTCGAGGTCATATTGTGAGCTTGAGCGGTTGGTCAAAATCCATCTTTAGCCCTCGGTTATATGGGTTCAACGAATCGCTAGAGTGTTATCAAGCCACAACACCTTGGGAATGTAGGTGGTATAGTGCTGAATGAATGAATGAATGAATTTATCATTGATGCATGCAACCCGAAGGTTATGGCAATCGCGCTAAATACATACATACTTTTTTAAACAAAACAAAACAAAAACGCAATTTACTCATTTTCTTCCCAGTCAGACTCTTCCCCAAATTTCTTAATCGCGTCCTCTATTCCGTAAGTCACTTTTTGTCTAACTGCCACAAAATACTCATCGTCACTTTCGTCTTGAAGTGGCCACACTAGCTCAAATCTTATGTACCTGTTCTGATGATCTGCGACCCATTCCATCGCTGCTGCCTTGACTTCTTTCCTGGCTCTTTTCTTGTTGCTTGGTTTGTCTAGATCCACCCCGATGGATCTTGCTATCTCGTAGGCTTTGTCTCTGTTGTTTGTCTTAACGTGTTTTCTGAACTCTGCACTTGGGTTGGGTGTGCAGGGTCTCGCTTCTGGTTGAGTTGACCCAGGAGCGGGGGAGGAACTGGTAATTGTGTCAACTGTGACTGAGGCTCGGAGTCTTTCGGGTGGGGGTGATTCTGTTTCTTTCCCGTTTTGCTGTCGGAGGTGAGTCACTGCTTGGTTGAGCGCAGGGAATGGTCTTGGGTAATCTAAGTGCGCTTGTAGTGTGGGAGACGGTGGTGGCGGAGAAGGGGGGGGGACCGGATTTGGATTTCTGGGTTGTCTGTCCGCTTTATCTAACTTGATGTCGACTTGTTTTTTTGCTCCTTTTTCACCGGTCGCGTCAGTGAAAACAGCTGTATCCTGCTCTTCCTCTTCTGCTTTTCCCATTTCTACTTCATCTATCTCCATGTCGTCGCTAATCTCGCTAAGAAGTGCCAGACTCTCTGGCCTGTTTGGAATTGGTGGAGGTGGGTACGATCGTAGTCGGCTGGTTAGATCTCGAATCTGTCTCTCTAACTCGTTGTTCTTCTTTGCTAAACTGCTCACATTTCTCTGTTTCACGGATCGATCAGGGACGCCAGGGTGAGTCTCGTCGTGACTCATGCAAGGATGGAGGCAGGGTAACAGGTATCGAGGAAGGAAACAAAGGCATTGTATAAATGGGAATTTTGGGTATAAATAGGGAGCGTTGCTCCCTCTCTGTAATAGTTTTCTTTCTCTTTTCTTTACGCAACGTTTCTTCAGTTAGATTCAATACAAACTTCTCTTTTCGCTGCCTCTCTGCTGCTTCATCGCTTCGCGATCGCTGAAACCACTTCCTACTTCACAAACCTTTGGTATTTTGCTTGTAACGGATAGTTACCTTGCCATCGAGTTAGTTGTATCCTGTGGTCACGCTGTCCCCACGCTGTCCCCCTTGAAACTCTGGAGTCTCCAAATCTGTTCCGAATGTCTGTACTGGAGTTCGGATCCATCGGCAATAAGCTTTTGAAAGCCTAGTGTGTGCTTCTCTCTCCTGTGTGTAGGCGTGCGGGCCTGGGGGACAAGGTATTTCATAGATGAAGCCATGAAGATACTGGGGTTTGCAATCTGATTGGTGGATAAACAAAAGAGGGGTAATTCTCTGGTGTTGAGAAGAACTTGTGGCGGCCTGCAATTGGCTGTTTCGTCCTGCAAGGTGGTTGTCAAGGAGAGAGTTGGTGGTATAGTGCTCCCCGTTACCGTACTCCGGAAACATGTGGCTACTACGAGTACATATCTAGATACAGTTGCACCTCGCTATTCCGGACAGTCAAAATTAGGTGGATCCTGTCCGGGATAGTAAATCTTTTGGGACAGCAAAGAGAGCCGAGGTTTGAAGAATTATATGTGGGGTAGATAGTATTTTAAATTTTGGGTTCTGCTGAGAATGTACTCTCGCATTGATTTACAGCTACCATTGCATTCACCATGCCGCCAAAAAGACAAAATATTACTGGCTTTACACCGATCCAGAAATATGAGTTGTGTAAGTTACGGGGAAAGCACTCAAAAAAGTAAATTGTCAGATTTTGCTTTATTAGAGAAGTGTCCAAAGTGGCCTGATGAGCGTCCTTTAGCGAAGATCAGTCTGTCTGACCATTTGAAGTGATGGGAGGAGCGAGTAAAAGAAATACCACCTAATGGTGGTATTCTATACATGCTACTGGAAGCGAATTTTTCTATTACTAATATATTATCGTTGGGACAAAAATAACCGCCCACCCATGACAGCCATACCCCAATTCCAACCCAAACAGGCACTACAACAACAATTGATAAGAACAGGAAACTCAACTATAGAGAGAATTGAGTGTTAATTTGTGTACTGTTAATTTATATAGTGGGGGGGAAGGTATTATGTTAATATGGGGCTCTTATCTAGGCGGGCGGTTATTTATGTCTCCCGACAATACTAGCCAATACCAAAAAGGAGAGGGACCACCTTAAAGTAGCTAAATAGAGAGAATATCATCAAGAGAAGGGTAAAAAAACCTCTACTCTTGGTGGTTTAAGGAGTACAGCTCTTAGACACCTAAGTAAAATAGGGAAAGTAGCTACCAAAGATACCATCAATACGATTGTTACCTAATGGCTCTAGGGGAGCAGAGAGTGGGGGAGGACGGGTCCCTCTAAATAGTGTGATTTTTCCGAATGAATCTTATGTGGGAATTCTCATATGTTGCCTTGCTAATTATGGCGGAGTGGTCGCTGTAGTCCGCCTTAATTAAGTATACATGTACTTATTTAATCTTTAGTCGGGGTTCTCACCATATATCGAGTGTATTATTACTACTAAGTTGACCCCCCCTATTGTCAATCATAGTGCAAAATATCATCATGCATTATCACTCGCCATTTGTCATTGGTCAGTAAATCTCAAAGAAGTATAGAATAAATACATCCCTCAATTTGCGTAATAAATAACCCGATGTCCCAAGAACCGAATATGCTGCGGCACTCCAGGGCACTCCCGGCTAATTTATAAAAAGCCATAAACCTGAAGATAACCAAGAACAACCCCTGCGCATACATGTAGTTGCCTTCGGCGCAAAGAGCCACCTCCGAACAGCCCTAAGTTTATTCCACACCACGAGTGACAAGCAGTGACCCTTCACACTCGGGGCCTTCTCCCGGCCAGGTCTTGCACTTCGCACCGAGATCGCCCCACGACCGAGATCTTCCTTAAACGTGGCTCATTTAGGCAAAATAGGGCATCTTGCGGGGTGCATACCTGGAGAATAACCGCGGGGTGCATATAATCTCCCGGAACTATACAGGGGGGATTAACACCAACTATCCTACTGCAGTAATAATTATTAGGGAGTTTGTGGTTTATTGGCAAAGGTCCTTTTTACCACCGCCCAGCCGGGATAATAGAGATGGGCATACTATAGGCTCCTGTTTTAAAAAAACCTCCGGCAGAATTTCATCTCCCTCGGTTTTCCACCCGTAGCAAACACTCTATATTCCCAGGATCAATCCAGGTACCAGACAAGGTTACAGCCTACACGAACAAACTATGCACCTAGAACTCGTAGAAGAAACACCCGCCCCACACAATGTTTCCGCACCGATACTCCGAAAATCTCGGTGAAATTCTCCCCAAGCACAGTATAATCCAGCCGGCAGTTTTGCGAGGTAGACAAAAAAAGAATAAAGTATAAAACCACCATGATTCTCCGTTCAATTCCCCTAAGGTAACTCTAGGAAGCACTGAAACTCCTAACGATGTATATCCCTACTCGCTCCGTGTTCCTCGTCGCTTTCGGCGTCCTGTTCGCTATCGTGAACGCGGCGTCATTCCAAAACCCCCTGAAGAACCCGAATGGGAGTGATCCGCATATTGTCTATACTGGCGGATACTACTACCTGACAACGACGACATGGACGAATATCCAACTCACAAGAGCGACCACTCTTGGAGGGCTGAGGACTGCAACACCAGTTACCGTCTGGACAGGTCTGCTACTACACCCCCAGACCCCTCTTACCACCCACTAACGAAACCAGACTCCACGACAAGCAGAGCTGGAAACTTCTGGGCTCCTGGTATGTGTATATAGTTCTAGTTATAGCCTCCTAAGGTACAAAGTTAACAATCTTATAGAACTCCACTGGATCGACAACAAATGGTGGATCTACTACACCGCTGGAACCGCCGCATGTTGCGGAAACCAGCGCCAACACGTCCTCGAAGGAGGCAGCACCCCTCTCTCCGGATACGCATACAGAGCCAGACTCTCCGCCGAATGGGGTATCGACGGTAGCATCCTCCGCGTCGGATCAAGCATGTATCTCGTCTGGTCCCGGTTCTCCCCTGCAGGCCTGCAGAGCTTGTATATCGCACTTATGTCAAACGCATACACCATCGGCACACCATACCTCCTTTCTCAGCCACTTGCGAGCTGGGAGACTGTTGGTGGTGCGGTTAACGAAGGCCCTGCGGCTATGTACTGTTGGTTCCCTCATCCTCATCCTCCTAACCCGTGTGTATGTACAGTTGCTGATGTTGAGGGTTAGATGGTGGAAAGACGTACTTGACCTTTAGCGCTAGTTACTGCTGGACTACAAGCTATCAGTTGGGATTGTTGACATGGAATGGAAGTGGTGATCCGCTTTTGGCATCCAGTTGGACAAAGACCGGACCAGTGTTCAGTGGTGCGAACGGTAACTTGGGAGCTGGACATAACGGGTATGTTTCTTTTTTTCTCCCCATCTTTGTAGGGAATAAAGGGATATGTAAACTGACTTCTATATAGATTCTTTGTGAGCCCTGATGGTACTGAGATTTGGAATGTGTATCATGCTACTTCGGCGACAGCTGGTGCTTGCGATGGCAACAGGTACACCATGGCCCAGAAGGTCAACTGGAGCTCGAACAATCCTGTCTTTGGGTCACCTCCATCGTTGTCTACAACAATCACCGGGCCTTCTGGAGAATAGACCCTGGGAGAGTAGAATTGCTGGGTTGCAGGAGGGTACATCTGGAGGTGTTTGATTAATGTAAAATTATTCCATAAAATAAATCAAACCATTTGACTATGGAATTCAGTAATAAGGTATCTTGATCAAGGAAATCATGTAACCTCTATAAACTACAAACATTTTTTTGGCAAATTGCCGCAAGACACCCGCCCCATTACAGTAGAGTACAACATTAAGCCCAAACACCAACTGGCCCTCAAATATCTAAACCCACTGCCATTACCGGCCATGCTTCTTCCCCCAAAATTTAATCTCCCTAAGTCCATCCTTCACGAACTTCACCACCAGCCTCAGTGCATCCTGGGCTTTCATATCGCCCTTCTTCCGCATCCATAGAAACACTACTCCCCAAAACACCATCTCGACAATGAGGTGTCGTCCCGTCAGCCAGACCACCCATACGAGCCAGTGCCTTAATCGCCCCCTGCGTTTCTGTGTCCTCTCATCCTCCAACTGCTCCCTCAATGCCGTCACCTCTGTTGCCATTTTTGCCAAGGCTTGCTCAACCCTCCTCCGCCACTTGCGATCACTCTGGTGGTCCGTGTCTATTCCTGAGACGTCATCCTCAAACTCCTCTTCGCCGTAAGGGTTCGGGGATACGACGCCGAGCTGATCAGAGTAAGCAGAGGGTAGGAGGGCTTGCTGGTTCCTGACACCCCCCCTATGTGGGGACGAAGCGGGCGACAACGAAGATTGATTAGACCTGATCTGATCCCAAACGAATTCTAACTCTGCGACGAGTTCACGAGCTTCCCTTTATACAGTTAGATAATCCAAGCCAAATGGGGGTTGTAACAGGTACTCACGGAGTTGCCGATGCGTACTTGTGCATCGTCTAAACAATGATCAGCCATTGGGTGTCTTCCACCGAAGGGAGGTCCCACGATAGAATTGTAAAAAAGAAAAACGGACCGCAAACCTCAATCAACGTGGCAATGTACTGTCTCTTTGCCTCTGTCTTTGGTAGACCACTCTGTGCATTCCAAGCATCCCTACAACCAAACGTAAGCAGGTGTTAACACAGTGTTATGAAGCGATGCGAAATACCATTTCTCAGACTCAGCCCTAGCATCCTCTCCAAACCCATGTGGCCTCTCCATAACACCGAGGACGTCCCCCTCTGATGAAATCAAGCTTCAGTCAGCCCTAAACCATAACTATGGGATCTACGGTACCAACACACCCATGCTCTGCTTGTATAGCCCATAGAGACGCAACCGGTCTGCAGCTGGAGGACGTGCAGACCCAGTCTTGGGGATCTTCCGGACGGTCTGAAGCGCGTGCGCGAATACCCTGTCTGCTTCCTTTATATTAGCCACAGGAGTGCACGGTGAGATGGGACTAGGGGAGCCCACCGACAGAATCCGACATTGCTTCAGCTCAATCGAAAGGAAGAGAGCTCTCGGCTGATAGCTGTGTGGCAGGAGATATAGATAAGAGGGCAGTGGAGAGAGCAGTGATTGGGGGGGGAGCTATAGGGAAGCTGAGAACCGTGATTGCCTCGTCGGAAGAGGTCGGTCCTTCGGTCGAAGGAGTCGCCAGCTCTTTGTCGTCGTGGGGGGAGTGTTGATAGGCCGAGGCCGAGGCACGTGTCGTGAACAGGATGACTAAGTGATGACATGATAACCCTGACCCTGTGGTCATCATTACTATCATTACCATCATTACCATCACCATCATCAGCCATCACCCGTGCTGTCTTTGGAATGAGTATGTGCATGATTCCCAGGGATCGGGGTCGATGGTTAATTCCCCTGGGTCAGATCTGCTTCTGCATGAAATGTGGCTTTTGAACTCTATCTGACAGGTGCAGCTCCTCACATGGGTTCTCTCCCACACTTATCCGCGTAGATCATATAATCACATAAATCACATAATGTATTTCTAGAATATTTCCATAAAAAATCTCTTGGTATCTTCGTATTTCATGACCAAGCTACACATAACCCTTCATCTTTTCGCATTACCCTCACATTACTCCATAACACATTCATTTACATCACATCCAACGTTAACAATAAATAGGACCACCAGGACCCTCCCAATACTCCACCAAACAGGACATTCATCAAAAAAAAACCCGTAATTTCCCCCCGCCCGTATAGCCTACGGAGCATGACCAGCCGTCTTTGCATCATCCTCCCCAAAGTTGAAGCTCCATTCCCTCGCTCCCCCGGTTGCCAATTCTATTTTAGGCTTTCCGTCCTCCATCACAACAGTAGCCCCACTTTCTTTCCGCTTTGGCAATACCGGAGCACTTAGATTACCCCATGACTTTTTCTCGGTCCTGGACTTGGTGCTAGCCTTGTCGCTGTCGTCTCTTATTTCCTTCCCGGCTGTACCCTTTTCGGTGATCTTCTCGGTGGTGCCCCTCTTGGTGTTCTTCTCGGTTGCAAGCTTCTCCAATGTGTCATATGGAACAGGGCCCGTGGCAGGGTAGAGATGCCCGGTGGCGGGGTACAACTGGCTATGTCGCGGTGTGTGGGATGGCGGGACAGGGATATTCGAGTACTGAATAGAATTCCTGGGCGAAGACATATCCGTATGACGAGTAGTGAGGAAAGGAACTGCCTTTGAGATTTCTGGGAGAGACGGGGCCGAGCTGGCTGTAGTTGAGGCTGACCAGCGCTTACTCGGGAGCTGAGTGTAGGCGTCTTTTTCATCGAGGAAGGGGTTCTGGTCGGCGGAAAGACCAGCGAGGTGGCGGAATATACGGACGAGATAGAGCGTTGTTAGGAGGGAGAGGAGGGTCAATCCACTGTTCGGGGCAGAAAAGTTAGCTTCTTCAACCTGAGATATTTGGATAGGAAAATCAGTCTACCCAGCACCACACGCAACGAGGAACACTGTCAAGAATATCTTGAGATCCGCATCCGAGTTGTCGAAGATTGTCGCCCATTTAGACTCGCTACTGCCATGGTACTGTCTCCAGCTAAGAATGGCGATGAAGGAGTAGAACGAGACCACAGCGAGATCGATGACCGAAGAGAACAAAAAGAAGCTGACGCTAGACCTAGGAGTACGAACACGATCACTGCCGCTAACATGGTAAATATAATATACGATATGGAATATAGCTACCGCAGGCTTTGTAAAGGTCAGTCAAATGCAGAAATAGCGATAGATAGATAGAAAAAAAACTCTTACTGGAACACGACAAATCCACCCTGTAATATCATCCAACTTCCTCACAAATAACATGCACACCAACAGCCCCATTGCACCAGCCAACTGCCCAACCCTCAGCAATATCGCAACCACCCTCACCATGAGCAAACCCTTCTTGGTGATGGGCGAGGCATTGTGCCTCTGCGCACGCTCAATTTTGGCATTCGTGCTCTGATCCAGCTGGAGGTAAGGGGCCATAGGCTTCGGCTTCGCAGGCAAACTTTGGTTCTGTACGGATTGCTGCGATATTCGCTTTGGGTTGAAACCGTTGAGATCCTCGACACTGGATATGCTCGGATTGTTGTAGGGCAAAAACGGACGCGAGGGGGGATTCATTTTCGGCGGCATTGTGAGGGAGGTTGGTTGGGCTGGTGCTCTGTTTGGTGGGTTTGGTGGGTGGGAGGGTGGGCTCGAAAGGTGAATGAACGCACGTACGCAGGGGCGGAGATCAGCTATTGGGAGGTGCGCAAGTATTTAATAGAGAGGCGTGAAACTTGGATGTTTGTTTTTTGCGTGACGGCTGGTTGTTACAGCAACGGGGCTGGGTGGGGCGGTGTGGGCGCTTGTTGCGTCACGGTGGAGGAGCTGAGCTCCACGGGGGTCCTCTGCCTTATCTCATAAGGGGCGATAGACGAGACGGGGCGGCCCAGGGTCCTTGCTCCTGCTCTTGCTCTTGCTGAGCCTGTCAAATAAAGTAATCCGAGTCACATCCAACCTAGCCATAGTGAGATCTGGGGGAAGGGGGGTCTCGGACCTGATTTTCATACCATATAATGATCTACACAAACCCTAGCCCTGTCTTTTACTGCAATCTCGCAAGGGTGAGCTCTACTCTACCAAAACAGGCAATGGCTTGAAATAGCAAAGTAACGAAATAACTCGTAGAATATCACATACTTCTGCTAGAGAAAAACCCCAACATCTAGTACCGATTACACGCCTACAAAGATACTTACACAAACCACACACGTAACTATTATAGACGGGCTGCATATTTTTTTGTTTTTTATGTTTAATTCATTACACAAATTGGGAGGGGAGGGACTGCATACGACAACTCCGACAGGGAATAGGGTGGGAGGGAATACTACAATTGCCGGTTCGAGACTTACCGAACATGAACCTATGTCTCACAGCTGTTGGGTTTTTTCCCCGGGGTCGCCCAATAAAGTTCTCTGCGGGACAAGTACTCTTCCCGAATAATGCAAGTTTCGGGTAAAGGGGGGTGCGGAGGTCTCAGCACATATGTGCATTTTCGGGTACTTATTGCGTGCCGCGGTTTGCCCTGTTACCGGGTACCTCCATGGAGAGAGAGAGCTGGCTCCATTCACCAGGTCTGTTGGGAAGATCAGCAATGTGGGTATACCCGATTTTAGAAGCGAGTACTCATCATCATGGCTATTGTGCATCTACATGTTGGCTGGGTGAATCCGATATCTCTGGTTCTTATCACTACTTGATAATAGCTGTAGCTATATTATTTGACAACTTTGCCCGGGAGAGGGCATCGGGGGTACTGACTTGTGTGAATATCACTGTGGAGGGGTTTCTGTACCCCTCCATCACCGTATAGACAGGTAGTCTCATTCTCACCGGGGAAATACTCAGAAGTGGGCCCCTCCCCGCTGGAATTTGTTTTTTTCCCTCTTGTTCTTTCGTCATTGTGGATTTCTCATCAGTAAGCTATTTGGATGTTTCACATTACTTTGTACGAGGCTGGCTTCAAGATTTAAAAAAAGAGTTGTAGATTTGCTCTCCCAGTGGCCCAATCCTGCTGGGGGGAAGGGTCCGCGGTCTGTGGCAATCTAATGTCCGAAAGCCGCGTAGAGACCCTCACTCGCTTAGGGTGTCCAACAAGCAAGTGTGAGACAGGCCTAAGACATGATCGGGGTACCCTCCATCGCGAACCCCCTTAGCTTCAAGTCTGGTTGCTCGATCTCGAGAAAGCCCCTGTAATTGGTACTATGTATTAACTGTGTGGAGATTTGCGAGTGACACTCTATGAAGAACGAACTATGAAGAAAACACCGTTCCAGCTAATTCTGTCGAGACCAGAGCCCTACGTAGTCCTATGTGATCACTATTGGCCTAATCTCCGACACCACCCCCTTATTATTAGCCCGAGTAATCTTAGGATCAGCGGGGTAGGAGAAACGATGCAAAAACCTGCTTAGAGGGTGTTGGCTTCCCCCTGGTGTTGGTTGGGTGCTAGTAGTGTCTTAAGGTAGGCCCCATGTCACGTTACTGTTGGCCAGAGTAAGTAGAGGAAGCCTAGTTGTGGCGTAGGCTTAGGCGTTGCGGGGTTCTCCATGCTATGTGTCTGGGTGGGGGACACGAGCAGACGGAAGGCTTCTTGCTGGTTACGTCACCCAATATCACTCGGTCAAGTCAAGAACTGACCCCAGAGTATTGAGTCTAGAAGAACATCATCAGTATACTGTCTCTCATTAGGAGAGTCCTCAGGAAATTACGCCAGGTTATCTAAACTTGTAAATGGGATTATTCTTTCTATTCACACAGATGCCAAGATCACGACCAATGAAAGCCCTAACCCACAGAGCCCACTGATGTCACCGCTGCTGACTGTTGCTGTTGTCTCTCCCCACAAAGAGCTCTTCTCTTATCTTCACTTATATTCAGTGCTCTAGAATCTAAACATCGTTTATATAATCACTACATAACTACCCCGCACTTGGTCAGAATAACCTTTTACAGCTACCGGGGAGCAACAGCACGCAAAATGGGCACCTGCACAGCCCTTAGTCTTCACGACAGTTCCAAGTGCCCCGAACCTGCAACTAATGTCAACGGCCAGTTCTGCCAGTTCCACGCTCGCCAGGTCCAAGGGCTCTACGAAGGTTACAAACGGAGATCCCAGGAGCTCGAGGTCTTGGAGAAGAACGCACCCAAGTGTTTGCCCAAGAATCTGGGAAACACGGACTTTGCTGGGGTAAAGGATTTGGAGCAGTTGAAGGAGATTTACGCATATTTACTAAAGAAATTTAATCTTGTGACGAGATGCGTTGTGGCGAGGGATTTCCATCACTCTCATTTCTATGCGGACAAGTCAGGTGTGTCATTCCCGTGTGGTTTTTGGGGACCTGTAGTCAGTTACTAAGAGTTTATCTTGATTAGACTACGGGCATCAATCTTTCCTAGAACGACTTCGGTCCTCGCGTGCCCTCCTGACTACTATACTTCACCGGCTCGAGAAACGTACACTTGATGTCAAGTATTCCAAGACCCAATGGTACAATTGGGTCGAATCTTTCCAAGCCGAAGCGGACGCCAAATCGGAAGTCGAGAAGAAAAAGGTCAAGGCTGAAGCAGCGTTATTCAAGGCTCACCAGGAAAACGTGTCTAGGCTACGCGAAGAGGAGGAAGCGAAGCGCCGTGCAGAGGCTGAGAAGGAAGAGATCTGGGATCCAATCGAGCAGATTATCGGGGACACAAGAGCAGGGTACGTGGCTCTTATCAGGGTTCTTATCAATGCCGAAGGTGTCGAGGAGAAGGAGATGCAGATGGCTATTGAAAGGGCTAAGGAAATCAATGCATCTGCTGGAGAGCTTGGCGCGAGGAGGACCGAGTCTAGAGCGGATAAATTATTATTACAAAGGCAGAGGCAGTTGGAGGCGAGAATGGAAGATAGCCCTGGTCAGGGCTCCAGGACTTTCCAGCATGTACAGACTCATCAGGAGGGTGTAATGGAGGAGCTGGAGAGGAGGAATAGAAAGGAGTATGGTATATTGGGTTCTCAAAAAGAAAAGGAAGAAGAACCCAAAGAGGAGCAAGGGAAAAAGGAGAACACAAAGAAAAAGACGAAGAAAAAGGGGAAAAAGAGCCGTGGTAATGGAAAGTTGATGACTGCTATGGTAGAGAGCGAACCAGAGGTTAAGGAGGTGGAGGAGAAGGATGATGGTCCACTCGACTTGGAGGGCATGATAGATGACGACATGAAAGCTCTTATCGAAAGCGTGATTGAGTTCACTCACGCAAACCAGCCTGCATTATATCTTAACTTTGATAGCGGAGATGGCTCGGCGAAAATCCGCGCCGAGGTGAGAACCATTTACGAGTACCTTGTTCTCCGCTCGATTATAGCCTCGCCATCATTACTATCAGCCGCTATACTGAGCCCTTCCATTGATGCCTTCCTGAATGATGCCATCCACGTCCGTAACACAGACCTGCGGGATCTTGCCTTAGAGCTCTCGCGGCCTTCAGATGAGTCGATACGGAACGCCTGCGCAGATTATTGGGCAGCAGCAAAGATGAATGACTTGGAAAACCCCGAGGATGATGAGCCTTCCAGTCAGTTGACTGTGCATCAAACCAAACCAAAGGGAAATAAAAAGGGCAAGAAAAAACGAAGCGGAAAAGGCAAGAAGCCGACAAAACAGACCCAACAAAGTGGAGGAAAGGCAGATCGTGTAAAGGTCTGTGGCAGATGGATATACAACTACCCAGCCGAAACAAAAATGCCACGACGAGGCTGGTTTCAATTTGCCATTCTAACTGGTGCCTCATTCCCAACCGCTGCTAGCCTGTGCAAATCTTGGCAGGAGTTTTATGAGTTGAATATTCTTTCACTGAACGGTTATTTTCAGGGAATCAAGAATGGGTGGGACTGTGCTAGAGAGCCGCCCCCGGTTGGGCACCTCCGACGGATCGGCTTTGTGTCTTATTCTCTTTCCTACAACTCTGCCTATGTATCCGGATTCACGCAGTCTACACGCCATAATCGAGGTGCTGGTCGATCACACGCGGCAACTGAGGCACGGAATTACATTGCTGCTAATATGTGTCGGGATGACCCACGGGTGCAGAGGTTTATCGAAATTGTCCAAACCCACGTCGCCGAACTCGTGGTATATATCCGAGATTGTAAGACAGGTCAGGTGATAGTCGAGCCTCCTGAGGAGGAAAGATGGATAATTAGAGATAAAATGGGAGCTGGTAGACTTCATCGTGGTAAATGGACGGTTAGGCAGTCTTTTGATAAAGCTTTTAAGGCAAACCTGGATCGTGAAAGACTATGGAAGCCTTTCAAAGACTGTATCGATGTTGTCATATGGGATCGTCTTCCGGCAAGGCCACCAGAGCAGCTTCAGTATACACTTATAAAGGTATGGTTTATATTCTCTCACCCTTTAAACCTTGCTAATAGAGGCTAGTTGTTGCACAAAGCGTTCAAGTTTACAGACCACATCTCGGCGATGGAATCAACCTTAGAACTGTATTATCAAATGGCGAAGGAGGAGGAAGGGGCTGATGGGCCAATCGCAGCTAAAGCACGGGAGATAAAGAAATCCATTCGGGAGTATCGTCGAAAGTTAGATGAAGAAGGGAAGAAAGAGACTCCTATTAAAAGGAGTGAACACCTATATTATGACAGCGTAGATGAGGACGTTGATAAAGATCATCCGTATGACACCTTTACAACCTGGGATCTGGACAGTGGGGTGAAGGATGATGCGGACGTGAAAGAATTAGTTGAGCTACACAAGAATGCGACAGATGAAGAAGAAGTCAAGAGACTGGAGCAGGTAATCGTCGATATTATGATGGAGAAAATGGTAGCAAAGAACAAGAGAGAAAAAGAATTTACAATTGATGACGATCTCGGAGACGATGAAGAGGACTGGGAAGATGAAAGTGAGGACTGGGATGACGAAGATGATGATGGCGAGTATATCGGGATATGGGAAAGGGCAGAGGACGAAGCCTTTGAGCTTTACGATGAAGCTGAAAGTTAGTATTTACACAATTAAACATCTCCTAGGATTCTAACGAACTATTATAGTTTTCAGTAAGGCGATATTTGAACAGCAGCTCGAGAGGTTCCCCGATAAGGAGAAGCATTATCGGGAGCAACGGAAATTCCTGAACGAAGTGGGCCGTAGGCAGAACAATATGAATAACAAAACCCGTCAGAAACTAGAGAAACGACAACAGGAGAGTGAGTATCACTTTGCAAAATTACTATAGAAGAATTCCATTAACCATTAATTAGTTATGACTGGAACTCCTTTCATCCCACAGAACTTTATCCGGTGCCAGTTCATCATTGAACATCTGTGGGGAGAGAGTCCGGAGCTACCCAATGACCAGCTTATCGAATATCAAGAAGCATTTGAAGCATTGTATGACAAAGATGGTCGCGCTAAATTTCCGCCTATGCGACGTCCGCCCACGGCCCCACAGTATGCACTAGAGGAGTGGGATAAACTTCGGCCTAAAAAAGGTGATAGTATGGATGATTATGATATACCACGGGAATGGGAGCATGCTATTCAAAAGAATATTACACGTCGTAAGTTGTCACTGTCATTTAGTTAGTTGAATCGTATTAACCCGTGGATAGTCTGGAAAAATGATCTGATCCAGCCTTCCTGGGCGATGTCATGCGTGCCTGTCTTTGTTGGGCGTGAGTCTCCGGACAAACCGCTATATCTTTACTCTGACTACCGCGGTCTCGTTACCACGGGAAGATTATTGTCACCGACAACTGACGACCCTTATATGGAAATACCTCAAGGACCGCGTTAGTACCCGCTTACCGTAAAATATAGTAATATGCTAACATTTTAAAGGCTATCTACGCGAGGAGATGGAGAAATACGAGAAGGAGCACCCAGGTGCGACTTATAGTCTGCTTAGGGTTGCGTCGGAGCCAGATTGTTGGCCTTTTGATATGAGTGAAGAAGACGCTCTCTACACTGCAATTCTTGACCGTGAAGGGAGAATCTGGGAATGTAAGTCTGCTGAGGGTCTCTAGGGCTATGTAATTAGCTACTTACTACGGGTTCTAGGGATAAAAACGCCGAAAGACATGCCTTGGTCTGACTATATAATGCACGACTATGTCCGTTCACTGCTTACCGATCCACCATCTCTCGATCCAAAGAGCGAGACGGACTCAATTACTTCATCTGTTCGGCACCGGGTTGATACGATTCTCATCATGGGAGATATGGAGAGTTGTAGACAGTGGTCAACTTTATGTTTAGGCTATGTACGGAAGCTTCCTTATAGTTTCGAGATCGATCTCGCAAGAAGCTTTTTAAGGGTTGATGCAGAATTTTTGAGAGGGTTACAGGAGTGCTGGTGGGAATAGGCTAGGCTTCGCTATATTATACGGCCAACATTGGATTTTGGGAGGTTTCATAAATATTTATGATATTTGATTATGCATAATTTTTTTTTAGAATATATGGTCGTACGTGAAGTTCGGGTAGTAATTTCTACCTAGATCTCTAGGGTTGAATCAGAAAAAGTCTTCTAGGGACTGGAGGTGTAATATGTCGATTATTCGTATATACTAATTCACAAGATTTAGCTGTATATAGTATCTCGTTTCGATAATTAGTATGATAAATTGGGATAGGAATTTTCAATAGGTGTAATTCTATTGAAAATCATTGAGCCTGGTACAACTGTTATATATGGAAGCGTAAAGCAGTCAAAGTTTGTTTACCACCGGTATCGCTGGGGGACATAAATAACCGCCCATTCACATGACAACTAGGAGCCCTACCTTAATTAACATAATACCTTCTCCTACTATAAATAAATAGTACATAAATCAACACTCAATTATCTCTATAGTTTAGTTTTCTGTTCTTATCAATTGTTGTTGTAGCGCCTATTTGGGGTTTGAATTGGGGTATGACTGTCATGGGTCATTGGCGGTTATTTTTGTCCCCCAACAATAGATTCAAGTACAAAAATGCTAGATTCCAGCGCTTGTGGGTACTATCTTCACTGGGCCTAGTACCCTGTACTTAGGTTAAGCACCCCTAATTAGCAGTAGTTAATTTAATTATGTGACAAAATAACTAGGGCACTAGAGAGGTAAGCCACTATCAGTAATATCTAAGCACCTGTCTCAGTAAATTAGTTTTGACTCAAGTACAGGGTGCTAGTTAGACCCAGCAAAGATACAATGTACAGGCGCTGGAATCTAGCATTTTTGTACTTGAATTTACCACCGGTGGTAACAACATTTGACCGATTTACTCTTCCATAGAGAGGTAGCTATATTGTAAAGCCTAGTCAGTTATTTATTTAGATCCCTTATTAGTAGGGTGGGGGTAAAAGTGATGGAAGTTAGGTACTGATACGACCAAAAATAGGTACGTGCATCACAAGCAGGTGCTTTGGGGGGCGTAAGTTTTCTATGGGGAAACATCGAAAGGACTTCTCAGAGTTGTAGGCTTCGACGCATGTTCTGTCTAACTGGAGACAGTTCTCCTCACTTCCACTAATATCCGAGGCTCTCTATGCGATAACGTGGTCAGATCTAGATATGGCTAGATACTCCCCGAGCCTATTCTTTGTTCTCGGTAGTCTTTGTCATCCGTTTACATGATTTCTTTGTTTAGAGTCTTTTATATAGCTGCCCTTTTCCCTTGTGTAGACACTCCCTTTTTAGACTATAGGGTGTGCGGGAATATCTAGCAAATGCCCTGAGCGAAGTAAACTACAGTAGCGATTAACAACTGGTCACCCATAACGGATAACATTCTGTGTGGCTCGTGAAACACGTGATGAGTCCTAGTCTTGGCATGTATCCAATGCCAAGGCATAGTGACAGGGATGGCCGCTCCCAGCCACCTCTCGTCCATCGCCTCCACCTCAGTCACAAACATCGCCAACATCGTCACCTTCATTCATTTCACGACAGCCCTTCTGCTAAGTCCAGGTGAGTAGTAGTATCAGGCTGGAATGTGCTCTGCTACCAGGCACTGGTTACTTACTTCTCGCTACACAGTCCCATGACACGCACAGGGGCTCCGTCGGAGGTAAGCTTCTCGTTTATATACATCTCGGCATCCCTAACGCGTTCTCTCAGCCGCATCCCACCAACGCGTACGATCAATTCCCTGCCGACCGTTACTTGAAGACCAGAACCGCGGAATCATGGGACATCCTCGATTTCTTGAAGAGCTGCGACTCCGGGACGGACGGAGGTCTGGATCAACAGAGACATTCATGGAAGGAAGCCTTGCAACGGGTAGTCGCAGCAGAAGAGTCTTCTAATGACAGGAAGGAGAAAGCCCAGCACTTGTTGGGAATCTATGAGGCGAGTATATCTTCTTTGCACATTCCAAGCTTCACCTGATGTCGCGGCAGTCGGCCTTCCAGTGCTATTCTTCCTGCATTATGGGCATCATGTGGCCTTCGTGGTCTATATGTTGTTAAGGGTTCGTCCCAGCCAGCAGGGCTTCTAGAATGGCGCCGAAGGCCCTCTATAAGACCGACGCTCAGTGTTGCTAATGCTAGTGTCCGGGGCATCATGTGACCTTCGCGGTCTATATGTTGTTAAGGGTTCGTCCCAGCCCGGCACTGGCTAGGACGTTGATGACCTTCGTGGTTTCTCTCGCTTGTAGGCTAACTACATTTTCCCGTCTTTAGGATATAGATAAGAAACGATTCAGAGACTGGCGCACTAGTCTGAATTCTCAGGCCCAACCTACATCAATTAGTATCACCCATTCCAAACAGTTCTCGGTGAACGTTAATGTGCCCGACAAAAGCAGTGATAGAGGATTATTAAGCGGGAGTGTTGGAAAAGGGAAGGGTGGGGGGAAGGGTAGGAAGAGCGGAAAGGGCGGAAAGGGAAGGAAAGCTAAGCGTACAAGCCTTGATGAAGACGAAAGCAACGATCCTACCCGTGTGAAGCGCACCAAGACTAATTGGGAGTAATGCTCACCCTCTCAAGTCTCATGTCCGCACTCTAACCCCTAATTCGTTTAGTGACGACTCGGCGCTTAAACGTCTCAGTCTTTTCAAACAGAGACTTGCAAACATTGACAATGCCTCCAAATGGTACTTTGATGATGGCTGTGTTTCTGTGGAGGACAGGCTTGCTGAATACGTCTATAATAATAATGAGAGAGAGACACCAGCCCACTCATTTGTCCTTGATACTAGTGACCTTGCTGTTGAGAGATTATTCTCCACTGATGAATGGACCAAGATTAAAGGACGACTCCCGCAGTCTCCAGAGTCTAGTACTGTTTTGAAAGATTATCTAGACCTCTTTCGGAACGTGAGTTCTCCGTACTTTGTATCTAATTCCAATACTATTCGCTTATCACTTCATATTCGTACTGTTTAATGAACATAGAAAAAAACCGTAGATGATATATATGATATCCTAGAACGTGGGGCTTATTTTACCATTGCCGATGAAGGCCTCGATGGCCCTACAAAGCGCGAGAAATATTCAAACCTACAGTGGGCACATCTCGTTTTACAATGGATGTTTGTCCCCTGCACTCTTCTCATAGCCTTCAATAGTTATAGCTAATGCTGCTGAAGTATACACGACTATAGGAGCGGTTACATCGCGCTCACCGACAACCGAGAGAAGTGGTACCAGGGGCACATTTGGACCTCGCTTTTTGATCGAGGACTAGAAACCATTCCCGATATCCGAGTCGTCAGGTAACATCATTCATTCTTTTTTATGTTCGCGTCTAAAACTTCTGTAAAGCGGTGAGTGTCCGACCGACGCTACAGCTATTAGAAAGAACCCGAGAAAGGCCATCCCCGGGACGCGCAAGGCTCCCGGCCGCTACCACGACGCCGTTATCAAGCTCACTCAGTTTGAACTAGGCGCAGTAGAAAACGGAAAAGACTATACTACCCCAACTGCGACTAAGTGGACGGAGGATATAATGAAGTTAGTTAAAGTTAGCCGGGACATGATCGTGAAACTCTATTCCCGATTTGGAAAAGACGCAAGCATGCTACCAGTACTCGGAGTAGTAACCGGAGGTACGTTCTACCAAGTTCTATCGTAAATCGTACTAATGGTGGCTAGTGTAGCATTGCACTTCCAAACATATTTCACGGTATATGGTGGTGGCTCTGTATGCATCTTGGGGGGAAACCGTACTCTGGAGCTCCCGGCAAAGATTCAGCATTTTGGGCCCCTCGCGACAGCAATGCTACATGTGTGGGATGTTGTAGTCAGTATTCTTTCATTCTTGTTTCCCCGATCTCTCGCTCACAGGATTTAGAGTATTATGCGGAGGTGCACAGAAACCATTACACGACTTCAGAATGATTCGAATGAGGGACCAATACCGGGGCTTCTTGGGTCTATTGAAACTGATCCCCCGACGGAAGACGACCATAATGTGGACTCGGGACCTGAGTAGTGGCGTGTGTTGCGTGACCTTTATATCGTTTTTATTTACTTGTGGTTAGTGGATGGCTATTATTAATGAATCTTAGAGTATATATAAAACACATCTTAGAAGCCTACATAACCAGGGTTCAGGAGTGTAGACCCTACAGGAAGATTACAATGGTGGAGGAGGTTCCGGTATGGACTCGGTATTACGCAGATACCAGGAGGTGGGGAGAGGCCTAGGCCATGGCATTCCCGGGTATCAAAGAGGTGGACCCTAGATCTGTCCCGTTCCCAGCCTATATCATGCGGTTCTGAGGGCCGTACCGCTCTCGGTAGAATTATTGTAGAAATTTAGCATGCAAGAAAATTAATTATCTATGTTTTTGGCAGAGGTTTGGGTGGTAGAATTGGCCAGAAGCTCCTGCTTGATAATACCTGCTTCTAGAATAATTCTACTCAATTAGTGTTGTAATTTCAATGACTCGTATTACTTCGTTATTATGCGATAGTAGACTTGGGGTAATGGCTATAAGCGTACGGGGGGTGAAGCTGGAATGGTAGTGGGCCTGGTGATAGACAAGCGAGTGCCTTAAAAAGTTATGGAACCGTTAAAATAATACAGAAAGGGTACCAATGTCTTAGTGGAGTATGGTGCGCATGGTACTAAAGCCGGACTGTGATTACCGGAGTTCAATGCCAGGACTTTATTAAATATCAATAGTGAACTATTCAGTATATGAAAATACAGTAGGTTACACATAAGGTTGATTTTGGGGTATTAACGCTACAAAGACACGCAATCGATAAACAAAAGCAGACCAAATTTACCAACGCATTTAGATTTGCTATATTCCGTTGATATCTTCTATCATAATAGTGCCCTAGAAGCGATTTTTGTGGGATTATCTAGTGTAGCGTTTCAGAGTATATAATAAAGGCTCGAACGGGCTCAAAAGGTCTCTCTCAAATTCTAGTGTCTGGCAGGGTGTCTGTCGGACGGAAGGTGCGGTGTAAAGCGGTGGGAGGGGGTAGGTTTGTAGATCGGTCGCCGGGGTCTCACCCCTCTCACTAAGAGTTGGAAGGAATTTTCCTTTCGCTGGGGGAGGAAAGAGTGGGCCCCTGAACCAAACGTGGTCCAAGTCCATACAGGATTTTTATTTACGGCTGGAGGATTGCCCGAAAGGAATCGTATAGTTAATAGTGGATGTAGTGGTAATACTACCACGATAGTTTCAACTCGTGCTAGTTCATCATTTAATCTCACTCGATTAATAGGTTATTAAGAGTATTTGAAGTAGAAGGGTAGATTGGCTAGGCCTTATACCTAGAATCTCCGTAAACCGGGATTGACTGAGCTACCGGTCCGTTGGTGGGTGTAACGCAGGTCTTGGGTATTTGAAATGTTAAGGCTCTACGGAGATCACTCGGACCCCGCTGCCAAGACGTGACCACCCAGTGGTTATCCACCGATGGTACTAGTAACGATGTAAAGAATGAGGAGATCTGCTAGAGATGGGACAGTTTAATTCCAGATTATATTCTACGCTCTCCCTAGATTGATTAATTATGATGTAAATGGTAGAAGGGAGCTTTAGCGTACGCGTAAGCCGAAAGGAAATAGAGGGAAAAACAACTCTTCTCCCGAAAACTTCTCATCGCTTCTACTAGTTTGACTTTTCTTAATTGTATAGCTGGTTTTACTTGAGTTGCTCTTTGGACTAATCTCAACAATGTCTACCGCGTAGCTGAGTACAGGGCTTTTGAAGGCCCTATAACCCGATAGTCTGTAATATTTGCTGTAGCGGTTGACTTTTGTAGTTGATAGTGCCTCATACTTTCGTTGGAGCAGAAAAAAAGATTATTTCATGGCCACAAGTCGATACCTTAGAGCTATTTGGACATAAACTCCTTCAGTTAACAGGTTAGTTTCACGATATGTATAAGGAATGAATGCTGGGTTTTATTGGCTTGCCAGAGCACGACTATATCTATCTCTACACGTACAGGTATCAATATAATGATGAATAACCAGAACTTCTAGATAGTAACAACTTCTACGGATCTCCATTGCTAGCTCTATACCTATAGTCTTATTCAATAACGTTTGATAGGCATCTTTATGTCACTCACCCATGCCATACTCTGCGCCAATGCCACGTCCTTCGCCCACACTGCATCCTTCGCCCACTCTTCATCTTTCGCCCATACTACAGCACTCTTCACCCATTCTATAGCACCATTTGCCCATGATACAGCGTCCTTTGCCCATGCTACACCATCCTCAGTCCACACGACACTCTTTGCCCACCCGAAACTGTTTGCCCAATCTACACTGGCTGCTAACCCTACAGTAGCCCCTGCACCAATCAATCCACCACCAACCGCCGTTAACGTCCCATTCATCGTCAGCGACTGCAAAATCGCGAAAAGCGACCCAGCAGTCACATTACCGATCGACGACTGCCATGCGGCCGCTACTGAGCCTACCAGAATATGATGGTTAGGAACGATTAAGAGATCTCGAGCGTAAAAAGACTTGTTTTACCTGCAACCGGCCCAGTAGAACTAAAGCCCAGGGCAATAGGTACAACGATGATGACGACCCCTGAAACGATGAGGATGGAGCTGATGCCGAATAGCCATGGGTGTTTTTCGACAAGCCTGAGGAGGCTTTTGCCGGCTTCAGTTAGCTGGTCAATGTAAAAAGTGAATTTATTGGTGAGGTTCATGTTAGATATGATCTTGTACAATTATCGAGAAGTTTTTATTTGGGGGGGGGGGTGGGATTTATTTTAAAGGGGGGGGAGGGGGAAAATTCAGGCAAGACGTTCGGATGGTCATAAGTCATTCTTACACTGGCGGACGGATAGAGTACACCGCACCTGGACTAAGGTCTCCCAAAGCCATGGCACAGGAACATAGGTGCATAACGTGAAGGGATGTTACCTAGCTGTCTACCCCTGTAATTATCCCTAAATATCCAAGCATGAAGTTTATCTTTCTGATCACTGAGGAAGCCGAGAAAAATGATGTGATCTAAATTACTAACCACCGAGTGGGCCTGGGTATATCTTTATCCCTAAATTTGATTCTCTAGTGTACTGGGTAACTAACCGTCATTTGTATGATAAAGGAGTTCGGTTTAGAGGTTGACTTTGGCCGGACCGGACAAGATAACAGATTACTATGGCAAACACAAGCCCGGTCTATCTAAAACGGTGTGGGCTGGCCCCTATCACTAAATGGACCTACCCAGGTTAACCTCTGATCTAGTCCGCCCCCGACCCCGCAAACATTCTACCGCATGGTCAACACGTCATACTATAGCATTACAATGAGACATTAACCCATTTCTACCATCCTACCGCCGGGATCGATGCCTACTGACCTCTTGGACACCAAGGTAGGCTACTTTCTACTGTGGGGAGTACATACTATCCAAAAGTTCCTAGGCTTTCTCTTCTCATTAAACAGTTCAATTAGAGGATAGCAGGTTCACATATCCTAATGGAGAATATACCTTGAGCTGGATCAGAGGAAAACTCTAACCCTGCTATCAATACTTTTGGCAAAGGAGCTTATTAGCAGCGGTACCTCTTGAGGGTGAGATGTGATGGCAGGAGTCTCTTATAGCTGTAGGGAACATGCATACCTGCGTGACCCTATCTCATTAGTGTACATATATAGACATAGGAAGCTTAACCTCACAGAGGAAAATGTGTTGATGCGGCTCTGTGTGGACCCCATGAATGTTTAAGGCATCCAATGTCTGACAATACCGGTATACCTAACCCACCACATGCGTATGTGCTGGCACTTCTTCCATGTCGGGAATGTCCGTAAGCAAGCATATCAAGGAACTCTATCGGATAAGGTATGTATTGTTATTTGCTTTAGTCTCGTTCTGTGCCCGTCAAGAGTCATTTTGGTTAATACTAAAAGTCCAGGGTCAAGCTCGTGCGATAAGTCTCACCATATCAATAGCCTACGAAAGGGCAAAGTCAACACCTATATACTCTTATAATCTCCCACTATGGACCATAATTCCCTGACCGACCAACCCTTCGCCAATACCGGCGCCTCTCGCCGTCGAGCTAATGCGCGCTCATCTCGGCAAGCCCGCCTAACTCGCTCAGCTCGTCCTAATAAAACCTCTCTACCTGTTCGACCACCCGAACCTCCTACCTCCTCGATCAACTCTGACTCGTTGAATATTCAGGGGGATACCTCACAGTCCTCTCGGCATAATGGGCGGTCAAAGGCATTCCATAGGCCTGAGCGCCAGGCATGGAATATGAGTACAGAACTTATATGGGAAAGTGGTGAGACTGAAGTTGCAACACATTCTACCGAAGACCACGAATCTAGATCCGAGTGGGGGACTGGGGTGCCACCACCTCCGTACTCCAGCGCGAATCTCAATCCACCGTTCTTGGACACTCCCTCTAGTCACGAGAGTGAGCTAGGGATCGTGGGTCCGGCGAAGTTGCACTGCTTCTCTTCCCAGGAAGTAGAAACGTCGACGACTACCCCTCCTTCAGCGAAGCAAGGTGATTGGGAATGCCGCCTTTGCGACCGAACTATGCTCGTGTCTTTGAAAAGTACCCATATTGCGAGCTTCATACACCAGCGGAACGATGAAATCCTAAAGCAAGAAGCGGAACGAAAAGAGAAGCAGCAAAGGCAGGAAACGATCCAGAAGCAGGAGGAACAGAGGAGACTTGAGCAGCTCCAGAAGGGCAGTTTGAAGAATGAGAAGAATTTGGCGCAATCAGCGTATCAACCACCACCGAAGGATGTTACTCCTTGGGAGTGTCGTCTTTGCGATCGAACAATATTTGTCTATTTGAAAAGCGCGCACCTTGCGAGTTACGCCCACCGTCGGAATGGTGAAATCCAGAAAAAGGAAGTGGAACGAGAGGAGGAACGGTGTAAGCAGGAAAGAATACGGAGGCATGTGGAAGAGGAGAGATTGGAACAACTCCGGAGGCAAGAAGAAGAGAGGAGGTTTGAAGAACTCCGGAAAAAAGAGGAAGAGGCGAGAATCGAACAGCTCAAGAAAAAAGAGGAGGGTAGGAGGATTGAAGGGCTCCGGAAGCAGGAGGAGGAGAGGAGGCTTGAAGAGCTCCAGAAGAAAGAGGAAGATAAAAGAATTGAAAATCGCCATAAGGAAGTAAAGGGGGGGCTTGAAGACTTTCGGGAGGAAGGGAGAGAGAAGAGGGCGCCTGGGAAGCCCCAGAAAAAACACGGACACAAAGATGAACAGAAGATGGTACAATCAATGTTTCAGCCACCGATGAAGGATATAACTCCTTGGGAATGCATCACCTGTGGAATAACGTTGAAATATCATCTCAAGAGTTTTCACCTTGCCAGCTACGCACACAGCCGGAATGAGAAATTATGGAATCAGGACGAGCAACAGAAGCACGAACAGCGGGGCTTAGAAGAAATTCGGAGGCAGGAAACGGAGAGAAAAAATGAACAGATTCAACGACTCAAGGAGGAGGTCAGTATAAAAGAGGAGTCTCAGCGGCTTGAGGAACAGAAGATGCAAGAACAGCAGCAGAAAGAGCAAGCGGAGCTAAGGAGACACATAGAACTGAGGAGACATGAGACGCGAAAGGAAGAAGAGAAGCGTAGACAGGAGGAGATCCACCGGCAAAGAAATGAACCACCACAGAAGATAGAGCTGGGACTTGCAGTTGAACCTAATGCCCCAACAGTCCTGACAAAGGAGACCAGATCAGAGCTCTTCGACCCAGCTCTGAGACCGCAGAACAGGACCCAAGTCACCACCGCGAGTAAGAATGTTGGAGATGCCAATGACGACTACAAGGGTGAGATACATGGAGCAACTCTAGATACCGCGGAAGATGAAAGGCCTATGATTGGATCTAAGGATAGAGAAAGGGTGAAGCGTGTCCTATTGACAAAGATTTGGACATGTGAAGTGTGTGAAAGGTCTATGGTGGCTACTGCAATGGACAGCCACCTGGCGGACAAAGGTCACAGGGTAAAGCAATTGATCTGGGAAGGAGAGAGGCGGAAGGACGACGGGACATGGAAAGACGGAGAGGGAAGGAGAGAAGTGGAGAGACAGAAGGAAGAATCATTTCAAGAGAAGGAGTGGGGGCAGGAAAGACGCTGTGAGCAAGAGCGGATGCAAAAGGAGGAGCGGCAGACTGCAGAGGGAAAGGAAATTGAGGAGGAGCAGCAGAATCTGGAAGAGCAGCGAAAAGAGGAAAGGCAATGTAAAAGGGAAGCGGAAGGGCAGCAGGAGTCATGGGAGATACAAGAAATACACCTGCAGGAAAAGCAGTATAAGTCTGAAGCCGAAGAGCAGCATGAGGAGACCTGCACAGCAGAGCAAGGCTACACAGCCCAGAAGTTTATAGCCCCGGATGTCTCCCGAGACGACGACGTCCAGCAAGAATTACCTTCACCATATATCAACAGTCACGGGCAGGACATCAGCCAGAGGGATATTGTAGTAATAGTTAGGGTTAGTGATTAAGAATTTTATTACTACTCAAGCTAATAGGATAGGTACACAGTAAGAACCATATACTACCCCTGCGATTGCGCAGAGAAGAAGAACAAGAGACAAGTGAAGCAAGAAGCAAGAGTGTAGTACCACCAGTTGCAGTCCACAAAGGGGGGCTAACATGGTCATACGCTACCAACCCAAGCCACCACAACCTCACCACCCGTTCTCTCCCCCACTGTATGCCCAGTACAAAGTACCAAACACATGCGGCCCCAGTCCTCCACACCACCCCATCAATACCAGTGTCGTCAAAGAGAAAATAGAATAAAGAAATAAAAGAAATAAATAAAGTAAAGAAATAAAAAATCCTATAGAAATAAAAACAACAGAGGCGACACAAGTATCAATCGAATAAAAAGATCAATCACTCCCGTTATTAGCAGCAGCCACACGACCAGCAACAAACATATCAGCCATCCTCTTACTCCACTCAGCCAATATATCATACGCTCTGTCATGAGCCCGGATATTCAGGAGGTAATCAATCACGGTGTATTTGGTGTCAGGCGGGTGTAACACCTTGTCGAGTTCCATCAGCTCTTCCTCCTCCTCGGTCAAAACCCCAGTCAAAATCCCACTCATACTCATACATCGAACATGTCCACGATCCCACCTCTCCCCACACAAACAAATTCTGCCAAACCCATAAAGTCCCCGCCGCCAATTCCACAACATTGTCTGCTTCTTCCCATCACAAATTCCTACAAGAATCAAGAGTTCAACCGTCAGCCCACCCTTCTTTACCAACAACAAAATAAAAAATAAATAAAAAATAAAAAATAATAAATAATAAATAAAACATACCCAAAACAGCTACCATATCAAGCCCAGCTAACCTTGCCTCCGGCTCCACTATAGCCAACATTGTACCAGTCCTATCGTCCCGCTTCCCCACTATCAAATTCTTCTCCGCCACCAGAAACTCCACCAATTTCCCCTTGACCTTACCAGTGTCGAGTCCAACAAGTTCTACTGTCTCTTCCCTGAATTTCCCATACAGTTTATCGTAAACCAGATGGCCAACCAGCAATGTTTTGGGTCTCCTGGCAGGAAGGGAGCCAACAATATTACGAAGTGGATTGCTGGCATCCATGGTATAGAGATGGTGTTGGAAGCTGCAGCGTAAGTGTTCCATTCGAGGCCTAATCTCCAGGACTCCACAGAGGTTGCCAAAGAGCTTGGGACGCTTGGAGGTACCACCAGCCACCCACACCATGCATTCATTCCACGCCAGCTCTAGGGGCTTGAGGAACTTTAGCCAGGCACCAGACTTGACCCAAGCATCAAAGAGAGGCAGGCCATATTCCATGATCGGTCGTAGGTAGACTTTAAACAGATTGAGCCTAACACGAGGAGTCCAAGAATCAGAGCTCAGCTGGAGAAACCCTTTGAGCTTGAGAGTTTTGGTAACAATTATGTCGCGGTGGGCTTCAAAATCTATACCCTCACATGTAACCGGAAAGCCAAGATAGCGGTAAGTGTTGACAACAGGCAAAGGCTTCCCATAGAGGGAGAGGGGGACATGCCACTTCTGGTGCATCTCAGTGGTTGTAACTACACCACACTTGGGTACTTTGAAGCGCATAACATGGTCAACAGCCCATCTTTCACAGACGTCAAGCAGGACAGTCGCTTTAGCCCAGTCCCGACACAGTAGCGCTCCATCATCCGCAAAGAAAAGGCTGGAGGGCAGTCCACTGCCATCACGAACGGTAGCATTGAGTGCCACTACAAGAGAGTTGACAAACTTGTTGAACACCACCGGTGACAGGGGAGACCCTTGGGGAATACCGACCACCCTTCGATGAGAATCCGAGGTAGCACCGTTGACAACCAAGCTGTAGGACATGGAGGTGAACATGAGTTGGACCACCAGCTCAATCAACAGAACAGGCATCCTATGGGCACGCAGCTCCCCCACCAATATATCCCTACCGACCATGTCGAAAGCAGCCTCAAAATCAAGAAACACTGCAATGGGAAGCTCTCCTGAAGCCAGAGCATGATGAAGAGTCAAAGCATGAGTGAGAGTAGAGTAGCCTTTCCTGAAACCACCCTGACCAGCATCAACAGCATTGAAAGGCAATGTAGGATCCTCAAATACCGGAAGAATCAAGCTTTCAAAAACTCTTCTAAACATTACCAGTATGGAAATGGGCCTTGTATTGGATGCAGTATAAGGCAGTTTAGGGTCCTTGTGGATAGGATAGAGAAGGGACCTGTTCCAACGTTGAGGTGTGGAGCCATGGAGTATACAAGACTGGAACAGGAGTGAGAGATCGGTAACAAAGGAAGTATCCAGTAGTGCTTTCATCTGCAAAGCATGGATACCATCCTCCCCACAGGACTTGCTGCCTGGAAACCTGGCAATGAACTCCCTGACACGTTTCTCAGAAACCATGCTTAGCAGTATGCTGGTAATTTCGTCAATGTTCATCGATGGTTCTTCAACAGGTACAGGTGTATCAGAGTCCGATGCATAATCCAAGCCAGTAGAAGACTGAGAAGTCGAGCTGTTGTAGACACTCTCATACTTGGACTCACATTCTTCCATTGGTGTACTGTTGTCAAGCTCAGAAATAATAGTTTTCCCAGTGGTGGAGGATCTCTGTACTCTTTTGAACAATCCAATAGCTCCATCCATATCCGTCGACGTCGAAAGCTTGTTGACCACCCTATCCGGACCCCTTCTCTCCACAGTTGGCTTCACCACTCCCAAAACTTCCTCCGATATAGACTGTACCTTTCCCACCAGCAACATATCTAGCATATCGACATCATATTCCTCTGACCCACCCTTCCAATTGCAGATATTTTGTAGCAAAACCCAAGACTCCCGAAACAATTTTTTATAATCTTTCCCCCTTTTCCTATTCTGCCCATCTCCAGTGACCAAATCACCCCTGCCCTTCAGTCTGTTTACCCGAAATCTCAACACACTATTATTTTCTCCTTTCACTGAACCACCAACGGTGTTCCCAGCATTAAAAATTCCAACAGCGTCAATGTCCACCTCCATCATATAAGCATGATCTGTATGTATTTTCAGATCCTGACAGGAATGTAAAGTGAGTGTACTGTCTATCATGACCGGTGTATTTGAACAGAAAGCATGATCGGTCGTCAGCTCAATCCCACCACTACCACCGTCAAAGCTAGGTGTCATTCTTGTAAAATTTCCACCTGCCTGCCATCGCTGAAAGGATTGGATCCTGTCCATAGGGCCTGTACGTTGCTGACCTGGAAACCTTGTATTGACATCTCCAAGTACCAGGTCAACCTTTGGCAAATTCTGTAAGTGCCGTTCCATAGCCGCCGTAGTCATTGAAGTGGGAGGGTAATAGACGCCTGCAAAAGTGAAACCCTTCAACCGAGCCACTATCCCAAATTGATCACCCAGCACACTCAGAACCTGTCCCCTCCACCTGTCCGAAGCCAACAAATAAATTCCTCCACTAAACCTTCCCTTCACATGTCGTTGAGCGTAGCCTATAGGTAGAACCGTTGTCCCAATCACCGCCGTATTTGCCAGCCTGCTAGCATGCTTTGTGTACCAGTGCTCTGCAACAAAAATGAAATCGAACCTCTTCTCCAACATCCCCAGAATGTGATAAAACTTCCCGTCCTGCAGGGAGTGCACATTCACATATCCAATTCGAAGATCCATCAACATTTTTCAATGGAGGAATCCGAGTTATAACTAGATGAGGATGAGGATAGGGAAGTAGTAGTGGCTTGGGAAAGGGGAACGGAGCGGCGGGACCAGATATTGGTACCACTACCACCAGGTTGGGCAGAAGGTGGCGTTTTATTCCCACCACCATCATCGTCGTCGGTGGGAACTTCAATAGGTGGAGGTCGTTGTAGCGAACCATCCATGGCACAGTCATTGTCAGAGTCATCTAGTGGTGCAGAGTAGTCAGAACTTGTATCTTCTTATAGTGAAAGGGAACAGAATTGTTTAGTTTACTATTATCCAGTTGACTCGATGCTTTACTTCCAAGCCCTATATCATTTCCTTTGGAGTACTTGGTGAACTCCTTACTCCAGCCACGTCTCTCTATCCAGTGTGACAGGTAGAGCTTCGTCTTACTGTTACTAGTGGTTGAGGATGACTGAGCTAGCCGCTTTATAAGTGCTCTTCTCAGGGCTTGCTCCTGTCCCTTCCTTCCACTGGCAACTTTACCTTCACTCCATTTATAACAGTCGGGATTTAAAGGGTCAAAGGACTCTAGTAAGGTAAAGCTTGGGTCCTTGGTAAGCTTTGTGGTAATGCCAACCACATGCTTCTCCATCACAATCATTTCCAGAATTGAGTTATCAATCCAGCTCAGATTCAGAACCTG